>SCDZ01000172.1:0-463241 GCA_004143845.1 Drosophila lacertosa | reverse complement strand
GTCGACTGGACTTTATCATTAATTAGAATTATTTGATTATTATTTAATTGCTGGCTGGCTTTGGCGGTAGTGATGTGAGATTGTGACGCCTTTACGGCCATCAGTTAAATAATATGAATTATTTAACGGCATACCAAAGTATTGGAACTGAGTTACTCTTTAATTTGGGGTCATGTTTGAATATAATGTCAGTCATAAATGCATTCTATAATCTCTCACTTCTGGTCTGGCTGAGTGCGTATACGTAACATGCAGTTACCGTGGCATTGCTTGATAATAATATTACGTATGCGCCGCGTTGTTCCGTCCGTCCAATATCGGAACACTCGTCATAGCCATGATATCTTTGCAAAATGCTTATTATTATTTTCATATTACCTCTAAATGACCCGGCTAATTGTCAAGTAGCAACATAGTACAACTATTAATTTAGTTTGTTTTTTTCTTATACTTTTGTTGCTGTTGCTGTTGCTTTTGTCTGTTTGTATCTGGAGGCTGCTGTTAAAGTGCAACAAATGCAATTAAGCTCGTTAAATATTCATTAGAGCTGACCGGCAGCGTATGATATTTAAATTTAATTGGTAGACCGCTTTGTTGGTTCCTTATTGTTGGATCTTAAGTTTAATATAGTTCAATATCCCTGTGCTATTAGTTAGCACAATCAACGATAGCTTTAATAGTGCTCTGCACTCACCTTTTTGCATTAACATTCGAATTTATATAACTTGCCTAACTACTCTACCGACAATAATTGCTGGCTTCAGCCTATTTAGGGAACTTATATCACAATGAAAGTTTCCACAATAACGCCAATTTACATACTTTTGTCGGCCACTATTCTATGCACTTACTTCTTGTTTGTTGACTTTGTTAAGAGACTGACGCAGTTGTCTAGGGGGAATCCCAAACATTAAGTGCTTGACACATTGCCCAAGGCATGACGTTGCTTTGCTCAGTTCAAGGATGTTCTCATTTGTATGTGCAGCTCATTGATTGGCTTCGCTGGCAGCTGCTGTTGTTTGTCATCTTTTTCACCGTTGAAGTGTTAAATTGCCAACCTAAAAAGGTTGCACTCAAATTTAAGTAGACGATTTTACAGCCTGCCATTTACACTGATAATACAAATACGTACCATTTACAGTTGAACCTTTAAGGTTGCACGCTTAAGGGGTTTCCCTTCTGGCGTTTGGCAAGAAAATGCACGCATCGCGTGTTTTGCTTACTGATGGAAAGGTTCAAATTTGCATGATCTTTAAACTTGTTGTCTATATTACAAAATGGCATATCGGAGTTGAGATATGGTATGGGATATTATACTTGTGCCATAAATTTCATTACTTGATTTCTAAACACGACAGTCATTCTGCAGTTGACTTCCAGATAATACTCATCTATTTGCCTCAAACACTTATCCCATTTGCCAAGCTATTAAGAAATGATCATTTTACAAGTGGTTTAATTTCAATGTGCTTATAAAAATAAGACTTTTCGCAATAACTGTGGATAAATATAAAATTAATTCAAATTATAACTGTCAAAACAATTGAAAATGTTCATGTATTCAGGTAAGAGAAAATCTTAAAAATAAAATAGCTTTAAGTATAACTTTTTTAATATAGAAAATTGTTTGTGAAACTTAAATAAACACACAATATTTAGCCCAAGATATTAAGGACAACTTAATATAGAATTGAAGCCTGTCTCTATTTGACTTAAAAAATGTAATAATTATTGAGTACAAATAGATTTTCTTGGCCTCGATGCTATCAGTCCGAGCTCATGGAAAACATTCTATGCCTGGACGACGCATCCTTGACCGAAGCATCAAAGCGTCAGAGCCTCAAGCAAAGCGGAAAGCTTTTGGGCCTGGCTGGGTGCGGCAAAGCTTTCGAGATCATTTAAAAGTACTTGGCCGGCCGGGCGTCTTAATATGCCATAATTATGGGGTGACTTGCTATAAATAACAATTAACAGCTTACAACATGGCAACTGCTAGTTAGTGGAACCCAATGACTGTACATTTAAGTCTGACTTAAATTTCGCGTGTGCTCGAGCAAAATATTTATACGGCATCCAGACGAAAATTTAACGCCAGAACATAAGACAATGGCCATAAAAAAATAGCAGCGCTGTCAAATGTACGCTATAATAATTAAGTACATAAATGAGAGCATTAGAAACATGCGATCTTTACGTGGAAGCAGAGCTTAGTTTAGCATTAGGTCCAGTCTACGCTTAGGTCACTTAATGCCTAATGGACCGCCCTGCCCTGCCCTGCCCTGCTGTGCCCGGGGCCGGCCTGGCGCGTCTCTAACTAGCTAAAAACAAAATAAACTTACTGGCCAGACACTTCCATTGTGTCCATAGAGCCCAGCGGCCGGATCGTACACGTGACTTGGCCATTGGCCACAATCTAAATCTTAATCGATCGATCTCGATTGATTATTATCCGCATTGCTTCTTAATAGTTATTACCTATTAAGTACCAGCCCCGGCTGCCCCGGGCGACTTGGGTGCCCAGAAATTGGTTTTAAATGGGAATGCTTTATGAATATATTCAAAAGCTAAGGGGGCACGTGTGCGTGCTTATTAGGGATTAAATAGAGTCATTTAAGCTATTAAATGTAAAACAACGATAAAGTGGCTAAGTGATCTTTAAAACGGCGTATTTGCGCAACCACAGCAGCATTAGCAAAAGCAACAACAACAACAACAACAACAACAACGGCAACAATAATAGCAACAACCGCAATAACAACTGCAACAACAACGACAACAAAACAACTAAGAAAAAAGATATCGGCGAACTTAAGTAACCCCCGTCTGGCGCATTATTCAGATCCAGTGCCGATTAACTCATCTCTCTGAAGGGGTTCTGAGCAAATAGCGCTCGGGCAATATTTGAAACAAACTACTTAGTTGCAAGTACCTGGCGTAGTTTATTAAACATTGCCAGTTATGTTCGTGTTGTTGTTTCAGCTATTGACACCCCAGGGACCGGCGTTGACGTCGCTACGCCGGCGCCGGCGTCAGCGTCAGCCGAGGCTTGAAAGTGGACCGGTTCATGAAAAGATTTTTGCGCTTTGACGCTAGATGCTTGATCGCAGCTCGGTCTACGGTCTACGTCTCGATCTGAGCTTGGTCGCTGTAAACGTCTCAGTCGGAGCTCAGCTGCCCGGCCCAAGAGTCCATATAAAGGTACTCACTGCCGTTGAGCTCGTCGCATTAAGTTGTCAAATATCGTGAGAATAGGAAGTGCGTGTCAGTCGATTCAAATAGTCACAACAGTATCAGCAACAACATTCAACACTCAAAAACACTAAAACAATAACTCACATTAATTCTCTAAGTGCCAGTACAAAACGTTCAAATACAGATAGTCAGCCAAATTGTCGGGAAGTTCTATGCAAAGCAAATTGCATTTCGGATTAATTAATAATAAACCGCAAAAAAGGACCTATGCCAATTGTTTAGAAGTCATTAGCTTTGGACTTGTTATTGTTCGCCGCTTTGTTCAAATGCAATAAAAAAAATATACATAAATTAAAAACTGCTCAAGTAATTGATTTTCGTCATAAAACAGTCAACGGCAAAATCTGTTAATTGATTGCCACACGGCTTCAAATAGTTGAAATTGTTGCAAAATACACAAAACAAAAGTGAGATAAATCAAAAACATTTGCAGCTCTTAAAATGAAACTGTTCACAAACAAAACCCAGCGCGATGCAAGTGAGTAAATTAAATTGCAGCCCGCTCTTAATTAAGCCATGCCGTTCATTGTCCACTTTAACCAAATTCAAAGTCCCATAAAAGATAATTCGGAACGCCTTTAAAGTAAAGGGTAGCTCCCGAGGCGATCGTTAAAACTATTTAACACTTGCAAAACTGGTTGCTAAATACATTTTGCAACATGTGGGTCTAAATGTTATTAAGCAGGATTTAGTAGAATGTCGAAAACTTGACGAGCACTTGCATGCAAATCACGTCAAAAGTATGCAGCAATATCCCAGAGCTGGGATTTACAACTTTAAATCTATTTTTAGTTGGTCATTTATAGCTTAGAAGCTCTTAAACATCAACAGCAACATAAACAGATTTAAATAAGTTACACATTTTTTTTTAGTTAACAGTCTCGTTAGGAAAAGTTTAAGCCAAGGAAGAATATTGAAGACGAGATTAATGGTGGGGGAATTATTCAATCCTTACTAATCAATTAATCATAATGTGCATATTTTAGCTAGAAACTTTTTAAAGATATGTATTTTCTGCCACTCCCCAAGTAAACGAGCTTAAAATGTCTACGCGTGAGTTTATATTCCGAGTATTAAATTGTTAATTGTTTGCATTCACGATTAGCGCCAAAATCAATAAAATGATTATACGACAAACAAACAAAACATTTTTTTAGTTAGCTTGTTAGAAGTGCAGAACTTTTAAAATATTTATATAAATAAATAAAATAAAAGCGTAGCCAACATAATTTAATTTATAAAATAAAGCTCTGTCTTGATTGTCAAAAAAAAAAAAATAATGAAAAAAGAAACATATTATAATGCATTTATATAACACAAAAAGTCAATTTGAATAATTTTGAATGCCGCATTGAATATCGAATTCACATGAACGTTTTATTTTTCTTACAACAAATTAACAAACACAAACACAAAGCAACAAAGTAAAAAAATATGAAATTAATTAACATATATTGAGATTGATATTGATTTGCAAGCTTAAAAGCTGGCCCGTGCCTGGGCCTAGGTCCAATTGATCTATTTCTGAGTAAATCTGTTTACTTGCGTTAATCTGTCTGTAATTGCTGTCATACTTATCATTAGATCGTTTCGACAAAGTCATTGAATATAAACTAATTCCAAAGTTTAGTCTAATATAGACATATGCACACATGGACATATACATACATGTATGTACGTGTATTAACGGAACTTAATTGTAATTAAGCTTGCATAAATTAAGATTTGAAGTTGAAGCGATTGTGACTGTAACGTCACGTACTACCTTACCATGAAGTCCGATTTGATGACGATTTGAATCAACAAAGCGCTATGAAATTGAAGGCGAACTTTAAGCAATGTGCAGCATTGGCCTCAAAGATGAATTGGGTGTGATTAGGCATTAGATATGATTTTTTAAAAAAAATATATATATATATGAAACGCAGCGTTTCCAAACTGACCCAAATCGCTGCGTAAGTGCTATAATTGGCAATGCATGCGAAATGGGAAAAGTATTCCCCAATATTTTCAACTTTTGCTTTCCACAGAAAAACAAACACGTGTAAGCACGTATGCGCGATAATTGTCGCATCGTTACCATGTAGAATATTTGGCAAAGTTTAATATTTGCCAAATTCTTTAGCGCTCTTGAGAATCGTCACTCATAGAAAATAGATATAATGCACAACTTAACGTGTGCTAAACAATGCAAACAAACAGCACATTGGAAAAGGCAATAACAACAATACTAAAGTGAAAACAAAACAAAAAATAACAACAAAAAAAAACAGAAAAAAGAAGAAGAAAAACAAATGCCTATCAGTTTCAAAGCCAACTGCCGAACGGAACTGAGATCTGAACGCGAACCAATTCTGATGCGCCTGTTCCTGGCGCTGTTTGCATTTCCTTATTGGCAGGTTGTCTAATTATCTAATTGCTGGCGAGACTTTGACTGCGACTATTTAAGGGTTTTTTTGGGTTTTTTTGGTGATGATTAACAACGGCAACAAAGTCTGTGAGATTAATCATTAGCCAAACACAATCAAACGGGCAAACAATCGACTGGCAAACAAATGCGATGACAAAGCGACAGCTTTAAATATCTTGTAGTTACATTCGTAAGCTAAAGCGCGAATTTAGCTGGCCAGTTGACTAGCTAAGCTGGCTGGCTAACTTGGCTAATACAAAAATGCTTAATTTATTGTCATTTGACGGAAGTCACAAACACACACACACGCACACAGTTCGTTTTGAAGGTGCCTAAAATACATGCACAGTTTGTTGCCATAGCTCTGAGATAAACAAAACAAAAAATTCATTCTTGACTTTTTGTGGGTCAGCGGCGACGCGTCGCCTTTCGCAGCTGACAGCTCAAAAATTTCATACCGCGTGCATTTTAAGCACCTTTTTTTTTGTCTCAGCTTTTGTTTTTTAGTGCTATGCCAAATTGCAGCGAACTTGAACTTCAAACTGCTGCAGACAGCCGTCAACCGACAACCTCATAACAGCGAGATACAAATGTATCTGTTGGCTGCATATCGCTGATGCTGCGCCCCATTGCGTTGAGCTGCGGCCAAAAAACAAAAAAAAAAAAAAATCATAAAAAACGGGTTCACAGCTCAGCTGAATCAGCTGTCGGCCCAAACAAGCGCCGCTCATTCATGCGCATTTTTTGGACGGCTTTTGGCTTTCGGGCACAGCATCTCAGTTGCGATCGCCACTTTGGCAATGCAGTTGCATAATTTGCCACAGCGTCCGCTGTTTGGTCTTTCCTATGAGAGATTCGTTGCAGCAGAATAATTTGTGCGCTTTGTTTGGCGTTTAATTTATGTTATGTCTTGTCTGACTTGTGGCGACTGGAAGCTATCGATGTCTATGACAGGCCCAGACCGGTGGCCACCATTTGTGTCTGTGTGTGTTTGTCTGTGCAGCTGTGCGATTCAAGGCAAGGATACACAAGCATTCATACCAGATATACATTTATAGAGCTAAACTTATATACACGCAGTCATTTGATATCATGGATGGTCTCTTGCGTTTTGTTTTGATTTTGAAATCTTGAACTTATTTGCGCTCATGGCGTGACAAAGCTGACATCAAAACAAAAACAAAAACATCGACAAAAGTGTTAATGAGTTAATGCTGTTTGACTGCTGTAGTTGTTGCTGCCGTTAGCGTTGTGGGTGATTCAAAGATACCAAGCCCCTAGGTAGGCGGTTCATTGATCTGAGCAGGTGCCTATTGCGGGTTCTTAATGTGATAATATTATTGCCAAACATTTGCGGTTTTGTTTCTAAGGGGGATTTTATTTTAAATGATTGCCTGTTAAATGGGCTAAGACTTCAGCTTTGATTAATGAGCAGCAGAGACCAAAAAGTGCGGTAGGTTGGGCATGCACGGCCATGATCTTCAAAATCGGTTGGCCATGCGACAAAGCTCTTATGCACAGCGTGTAATCAGTTTAAGATCACATCCGCAACGAAACGGCTTCAATGATAACAGACTCGGCGGAAGGTGAGCATCTAGTCTGAGTAGTATTTCCAAGCTGAAACGAAACGAGTTTTTCACAGGCCGCTATAAATAAGATTAATCCTCAAGAATGTGGGCTAAATTGACGCATTCAAAGTATTTAATATTAAATATTTAATATTTAACGACTCCTTAATTAATAATTAATTTGTATATAAATATATAATTCTTATCAAGTGCGTTGCAACTGGCACGCGAGGTCATCTCTAGATACCTTCAACCCCAGCGAAATTCCCACAATTCGATCTGAAAACTCAGCATAAGAACACTAACTGGGCTCGGGTAACGAGTCGAGGCAGGAGACGCAATGTGACGCAACAAGTTTATGATTTTTTAGGCATCATAAAATATTGCCCCAGTGCCTGTCTCACCTTCTCTTTGTTTACAAAATCGAAGAACGTTTATTGAACCCCATTTTCAGCGTCAGCATTTTGTTTTCTTTTTGTTTGGTTTTTGTTTTAAATTTTGTTGCTTTTGGCCAAGTTGCGGTTCCTGCTCCTGCCATTGAGGTAGGTCGCAGATCTTTGCACCCGTTGAGCAGCCGTTGACAACTACAGAGTATCGCGAAGGTCAATAGCACGGCTGGCAGCCGCACGCGAGCCGCAAGCTGTCAGCGATTTTGCAAACCTGTTGAACTTCGACTGCTTGCAACATTCGCAATGCGACACACAGACACAGACTGAGCTGATCTCGAGCTAATTGCATAACTCACCTCGTACTCCAATTTATTTCGCAGAGGTTTTACGAAGTGCCGCACTTGGCATGACGCTTATGTTCTTTGGAGCGGCCATCTTTATGACAGATCCCATTAAAATTGTCATCGATTGGGTAAGCGCGATCCTTCTAAATCTAAATTGACCTTAGCTAATCCCCAACGATCTAACCTCGCTTAGCAACTAAGTCTGAGTCCGTACACGCTGCTGCGTCATCTGTGGCTCGTTCCACCGTTGGAGGTCTATATCAGTGTCTATATGTTCAACTATACGAATGCGGATGCTTTTATTGCCGGTACGGATACCAAGCTGAAGCTGCAGGAGATTGGCCCCTACGTCTATCAGGAGTTCCTCACCAATCACAACATAACCTTGAACGAGGCTAATAACACCATTACGTATACACCGCGTCGCGAATATGTCTTCGTGCCGGAGCGCTCGGTGGGTGACCCGAAGGTCGATCGCATTCGAGCGCCTAATATACCCTACATGGGCGTCAGCACAATGGCATCCAGCATCTCCATGTTCGCCGCGCTGGGCCTGAGCGCTCTAACTAAACGCCTTAATGCACAGCCAATGCTGGAGGTCACCGTTCACGACTACATGTGGGGCTATGAGGATCACCTGGTGCAGTTGGCCTCCAAGTTTGTGCCCAGCCTGATCGATTTCTCCAGCTTTGGCATTATGGAGAAGGTGAGCATTCGCTGCGCTTGTGCCGCGTTGCCAGCTAAAACATTTTCCTCAATTATGTCTTTCAGCTATTTCGCGAGGGCAACGAGAGCAATGTGGTAAACATGCATCTGCCAGAGCGCAAGGATTCGCATGGTATCAACCTGCCCGACTCGCCACGCGGCTACAGCATCAATACCGTCAATGGGGTGCGCGGCTTCAAGAGCTGGCAGTACGATGATGCCACCAAGTAAGTGATGAATTGCCCTGGGAATTGCCAGGATATATTAATTGTTTGACCCGTTTCCTTTAGCGGCACTCAGTGCAATCGCATTTGGGGCAGTCACGATGCCACACTCTTTCCTCGGGACATGAATGAGAATGATACTTTCTATATCTATCGTCGCACATTCTGTCGTCGCTTGGCCATGAAATTCAATCGTACCTTGATCTTTGAGGGCTTGGATGCCTACGAGTATGTTATGGAACCGAATGGCTTCGATAGCGATTTGCAGAACGTCAACACCTCGTGCTACTGTAAGAACTACCAGTGCCCGAAGCAGGGCATAGGCAATGTGTCTCCCTGCTACTACAGTAAGTGATCGCCTGAGCTCTAAGGAATCTGTCTAAGTCCCTATTTCTTTATAGATATGCCCTTGGCTATATCTTTTCCCCACTTTATGTATGCCGATCCCAGCTTGCTGGAACCTTTCGAGGGTCTCAATCCAGATAAGAAGCGATTTACATCCACTTTTATGCTGCAGCCGGTAAGTGCAGGGAATACCCCTACGCCATGCTCGTGCCCACTCCATGCTGATCCTCACATCTCTACAGCAACTGGGCGTGCCCCTGCATGTCCATATGCGTCTACAGGCCAACCAAATGGTTGGCAATATAAAGTTCAATCGTCTGATGGCGCCCTTTGAGAATTTGGTGCTGCCCCTGCTCTGGGTTGATCTCTCCATTGAAAATCTACCCACGAGCCTGCAGGCGCTCGCCCATTGTATGAAAACAGGCTTCCCGCTGCTGCAGTTTGCGCTGGCGATGGGCCTCGTCATGGGTGGCATATACCATCTGACAGCTGCGTTCCTGCTCTGCTTTTGGTCGGCGAACATGGAGCTGCACAAGCCCGAGCATGGCGAGAAATCGGCTAACATACTCGGTGGCCTGAACCTAGCCGCATCCCTGCACAAGTCCTCGACAGCGGAGTCCGTGCAGCAGGAGGAACAGCAGCCGCTGGTCAATGGGCACGCACATAAGCACATGGCCGAGGTGTAATTTAAAGGATAGATGACCTCAACTTACAATGGGCAGTTTTTAGCTGTGCTGTCAACACACTGTGATATTAGGCAGTAAGCTAATCAGGAGATTTGGTGTAGATTATATTCTGCTCAACGGAAACAACTTAGGGAACATTCTATGCTTACTTAAAAATTAAGGTTAATGGTAATTCTAATTCGTAGTCGTATGCAATGTACAGTTGAGTAAGCAGTCGATAAATATACGCAGCGTGATAGCTCCTTCCAATTATCGATAAATAGGTATCGAGAGTGTGTGTTTTTTTTTTTTTGGGACTGGCCGGCCTAATGTGAGCCAATTGTATCCTCTATCCAGTTTAGATAGTACGAGATGCGCAAATAAACATCCGGAAAGTTCTCGAGTGCACAGCCCGAGCCAAAGGACGTGACTCCGGCCAGGATCCAGGGACCATCGCGGGACAGACGACACTGCAGTGGCCCGCCGGAGTCGCCCACACAGGTGCCGCCCTCGCCGTTGAGCTGGCCAGCACACAAATGCCCGCCATGGATATTAACAAAGCTGCCGTAGGCGTCCTTGCATCTGCAAGCAATAGCTAATCTCTAATAAAGGTTACTTGGTTTGGGTAGACGCGGAACTCACCTGCGATTCTGATGGAGCGGCACCTGGGTCTTGAGCAGCTGCTGGGACAGATCGCCGCTGATGTTCGCCTTGCCCCAGCCCGTGGCCACACAGTCTATGAAGGGCATCTCGCGCGAATCCTCGCCCCTGGCATACTGCGGCTCATGCTCCGCGTCCGGCGCCAGCTTCATCAGCTTGTCGTTGCGCCGGCGCGTGCGCTTCAAGCTGCGCGGCGAGCGCTGCGATTGCATCAGGCCCTGACGCAGGCGGCTCAGGATCTTCATGTTCATCAGCTCGCGCATGGACATGTTGATGGAGCTGGGCGCGGTCACGTTGCGGTAGCGTCGGCGACTCTGCGCGCTGCGCAGAAAGTTGTCAATCTTCTCGGGCACATCATCCAGCTCCAGCTGCTGGCTGAGCACGTCTTCCGTTGCCGGCACGGCTGATGCCTCCTCCTGGTACTCCCTGAGCATGAAGGGCAGGCAAATGCGTCGAATGTGGGAGGTGCGCGACAGATCCGCCGGCTTGGACAGCTTCATGAGCACCACATCGTGTCGGAAGTTGTGATAGTGATGATGTAGCACAATTTTCTCAACGGGTATGCGCTGCTCGTTGCCCGACTCCACGTTCCGGTCGTGTTCGCCGAGCACCACAGTCCACAGCGGTGGAATGGGCAGATTAAAGAGATCGCTGCAAGTGGATTAAACATTGGGCTGCAAACTGGAAGCAGAGTCGACGCACTTACTTGTGCACACAGTGGGCGGCGGAGAGTATCCAGTACTGGTGAATGAGCACAGCACCGCACCAGTGGCCCAGAAAGCCCAGCGAGGGATGCAGCAGCTCCAGCGATGCCTGCCACGGAAATTGGCCCTCGTGCGTCGATGCGCCCGCAATGATGCGGGCATCGCGCCTGCCCGGACGACAGCCGCAGTCTGTTGTGCAAAAGGTAAAGTGAAGTTTGCCTGCCCATTGATTGGACTGGATTGATTGCACTCACCTGTCTCAAACTGCGCTGCGCTGTGGACCAGCAGCAGCAGGCACAGCCAGCGCAAGGCCAGCGCCTGCTGTTGCGCCAGTTGCTGTTGCTGCTGGTGTTGGTGTTGGTGTGGTGACGATAGCTTCATCATGTTGTCGCTGCTCGCCAAGCAACTGCACGGCCTCAGCGTCTCATCGCGCGCATGACTGACCCAGACCCAGACCCAGACCCAGACCCAGACCCAGCTGTAGCTATAGCTGTTGCTTTAGCTGTGACAGATACCAGATGTTGCAGTTGGCAGTAGCGGTATCCTGCTGATGATGCTGTCGACTATTGTTACTGTTACGGCTGCTTTTCACTTTCACGCTTGCAGTCAAATGAGCTGCCAACTCAAACTGAAACTCTGGTGACTCTGGCCCCGGCTGACTTCTTTAATAATACGCATTCGCGTCTCAGACCTTTTTTTTTATGCGTTAAATATTATAATTTACGAGATTTCCCAGCTACACTTTGCTTTGCTTTTCTTTTCTTGCTGCTCTGCGCATTAATTAGCCAACTGTGGGCGTCGCAAAAATACGGAAAGCAGAATAAACCAAACTTCAAATTCAAATTGTGCCAGGAGGGAGGCCCGTGCCCACGGTTATATAATGTCGTAGCTCCCGCTGATGCTGGATAGCCTCGGGCGGGCGAATGTTAACGGTTTCGTTTTTGACAGCAGCGCCTGCGCCGCGTTTAAGATTCAAGTTTGGATTTTTGGCGTTTAATTTGTAGTTTATTTATTTTGAGGTGGTTGATTTTTTTTTTGAAGTTCCGCTCGTGGCTCTGGCTATTAATGCGGCTCATGCGAATCGTTTGCGACGGGCGCCAAAATGCAACTGTGCGCTGCCCAGGTCTGCCAATGAACTTTTACCGTTTCGGTTACAGCGATGCTGCGCAGTCGGCGTCGAAATTTGACTGCGGATAGTGTTGCATGCCCCGCATCCGCTGCCAGTTACAACAGCAACGGCAACGGCAGCAGCAGCAGCAGCAACAACAACGGCAACGGCAACGGCAACGGCAGCAGCAGCAATAATAATAATAACAAAGCGACGCCAACGAAAGTGAAAAGACAGCGCGAGGCGGGCAAAAGAGCAGCTAACAGCCAACAACAGCAACAGCCAACAACAACAAACACCAACAAACTCCAACAACAAATAACAACATCCACATTGATGACGATTACGCTCGGTTGGGATTGAAGAAGAAAACAGAAAACAGAAAAAAAATAGTAAAAAGGGTAAGTTAGGCTTGCCTCAACATTGGCTAATCATTCACCTGGGCAAATATGCAAAAATTTAATTCAAATATAATATATTTATAATTATTGAGCGGTTATAATTGAAACGGCATTAAAGTTATGATAAACGATTAGTTGACAAGAGCAATTAGTTTGAGAGCTAGTCGCACATAGTTAATACTTGATCTATTGCCATAATTATAGCTAGTGTGGAAATCGCTTAATGTCAGGTTTATAAACGCGGCTGGTTTAGATATATCAAATATGCAAATACTATTTGCAAATGAGAATTGTGTAAATAATATATAGTTTCAGCAATACTTTAATAAATACTTAACATATGTTAAAAGCACCTTAACAATCGTGTCATTGAACATTAAACAATTGTCAACAATACAATCTCTAAGGGCAGGCGAGATCTCAAGTATTACTCGTATTAAATCAAATTGTTATTACACAATGAATACATTTATTCTAATGCAACCAGTTACAATTATAATACAATGTACTCGACAGAAACTGGGCAAGGAATCGAATTGATTCATTAAAGAGCGACTCATATTTATTATAAATAATTAGTGAGAGGTCAATGCGCTCTGTTGATTTATAGAGCATGCGGAACATGCGAGCGTTACGTGCCCAGTATTCTGATCAAGAATAGTTAAATGCCATTTCTAGAGTGGCTTTTAGCGAGCTCTACTGCAACATGTTAATTGCAGCTTTTAAATACACCATTTACAGGTGCTTGAAGTATTCATCCACCGAGAATTGTTCGACATTTGAGTCAAGTACGTTTGTGTTTTTTTTTTTCTTTATATAATTCGCACTGTTAAATGGGCAGCTTAGACAGCTGCTCGGCGTTACGTGATGATGGATCAGTGTGAATGATGTCGGTCCAACAAGCCAAGCGAGTGAATGCGAGTGAGTGAGTATCTATGCGAGTGCGGCTGAATGTTAGTGCGAGTTACTTTCGTTTTCATTACATCCACAGCAGCAGCAGCAGCAGCGGCAGCAACAGCAGCAACAGCAGCAGCAGCAGCAGCAGCTGACTCTGCAGGCTGTACGTCCGCACGGGCTGCCACCCGGACCCGCGCCCGACTTGAATTCCGCGTTGATGCACAAACTCATAAGTCATTTGGCTGCTGCAACACACACACACACACACACACACACATACACTTTTGCCAGTGGGCACTGTGCAATGGGGAAGTTGTTAATGCAGCAGCAGCCGCATTGGCATCAACAGCAACAACAAAAACAACAGCAACAAGAAAAACAGCAGTATGTTTACCAATTGATCGTTTAACCCAAGTTAAGTCTAAGCTGCTGAGCTGTCAGCCTGACAATTTGTTGTTGTTATTGTGGGCGTTGTCAGTGATTGCATCAAAATATTTATCAATTAAAATAACAAAAACATTTTACATTTTCAGATGTCCACGTCTCAGTAAATCTTCAAAAATTTGGAATAATGCTTACATAAGCCCAGCGGGGGTATTCACATTTTGTCACAATATGTCTAAGCCCTAATGAGACATCTTCAATCCAATGTCTGTTTTTATGTTTTAAGCGCAACCAAATTTCTTGACTTTATCCATAAGTTCATCTTTATACTCCAGGTAACACTCATAACAGAGTCTTTATATTAAAATCTTATTTTGTTATGTTTTAAGAGCTATGTGCTCAATTTGCATAAATATTATAAACATTAAAAGCCCACATTACGAACTAGTTATTAAATGATTTTAAGTACACCGTTTATCTGCTGTATTTTTATGGGAATCCCGACCTATTTCTCAATTAAGCTCACATCTCAATTGATTTCAATTTGTGAGAAAGTTTCAGGTAATAGTCTAATTGCAATTCAAACTGGAATTTAATATTGTGCTAATTATACTTTGTACACAATTTGAAACAGATTAATTAATGGTTTTCCAATACCCGTTTAACAGTTCGTATGAATTTAATTTTTATTAAGTGGTTCTGTATTAAGAAAACAAAAGGGTTGTATAAATGTGCCTTGAACCACTTCAGACATTTACTAGCACCACGTAAGTCGCAAAGTTATCAATTCAATTGGCGAGATTGTTGACTATATAGCCTGGAGATAATTAATCTATGAGGAAAATGAGATCACGCTGCATAAAAATATCTGTAATATCTAAGCAAAAATATATTTTCTACTTATCCTTAGGAAGATTCACATCAACACGTTTTCGCATTTCGTAGTGAAACTTTTCACCCACTAATGATGCTTAGATTATTGAGAAATCCCAATGCTCTTGAGTGTTGTAACCCTGTCTGTTATGGACTCGAAGATCTAGCTAGATGTGGTATAACAGGTTAACTGCTACAGATAAAGCCGTTAGGCGATTGTGAGCCAAAGTTACTCAATGCGAGAACTGCTTGAGCTGGAACGCGCTCTCGCCAAGTTCGGCAAGACTGAAAGTTGGGCAATGTGTGTCGTTTACTCGGCATTGTTGGTGTCTTAAGGCTCATTTCGTACCAGAAAAGAAGAGTTTTTTGCGGCATTGTATTGCGATTAGCTTGAGTTTAAATACCTATGAAATTAAATTTATTGTTCTATAAATGGAAACTTTTAAAGGAATTAAGTAATGTTAATTGCTTGTTTTTGAATTTAAATTTAGCGCGTCTTAAAAGTTATCGCCCAACAATCGACTAATTTTACTCATCTCTATGACCTATCGAACGCTGCTTCTTGGCACTTTTAACGAAAATTTTTATTTTTAATTATTGTTTGCGGCCCATACTTAATGCATTGTAAAATATTTTACATATAAATCATCTTTTATCAACTAAAGTTTTTTTTATTGAAATTGAGTTGAACAGTTACAGTAATTTTTTAAAGGTCTTAACAGTAGCATTGCAGAAAAGATGTTAAGTGTTGCCAGACATAACAAAAAAAAAATACTAAATATAATTTATTGGCGCATTTTGTACTTAGTTTAAAAAAAAAAAGTTCGATACATATTTGTAAAAAACAAACAATGTACTACATATACTATTGGTGCAAGAGTATTAACATTAATAATAGCTGCGCCTATTTCGAATCCTGCGAGCCTCTGAGACGGCAACGATAAAAATTCTTAGGTGTTGCTTTGTGTGAGGAGCGCTGTCTCGGGCTACCGAGTTTCTGGCACACCTGACTCCTCACGGTCACTTTTGAAGGAGTTATTGCGGTAGGACTTGGACGCGGTTCCGGTTTAGATCTCTTAGGGTCTTGTTTGGTCGGAGACTCCGCAGCCTTTGGTAGTAGGAAATGGGTACTCTTCAGATCTTCTCGCAAGTGACTGTGCTGCGAGTTTTGCATGTTTATTTCAACCATTGCAAAGGGCACAACTGCGGAGGGAACAGCAGTTCTATCAGTATCGGATGGCTTATTATTGCTAGATACTACTGCTGCAGGCGGGATTTGCTGGGGCAACTCATCATCTGAAATAGCCGTTGATTAATGATAGTATTTACTTTGGTGAGTCCACAAATTCTTCGGTCTTACCAATTACTTCTACACACATTTCCCTAGTACTCAAGTCTACAAAGTCAGCTGTTTCTGTGAGGTCAACCTCGCAGTTATTGCCATTTAGGCCGGCTGATGTAGATGAGTTATCCATCTCTGAAGTGCCCACATCCGAGATAAAGTCGTCTTTGCCCACCGACATCTCACAAACGGCGCTGTTGCGTTTGTGAACAAACAAGGTCTCAATTTCATAAAAGAGGTCGTCCAGCATATTCAGACGGCATTCCTTTTTAGTTTGCGCAAGAATTAGGTCGCCCATCTCCTTGCGAACTTCCTGCTCGATCTCATCGCGTACTTCCTGCTCGATCTCCTCACGCACTTGTTGCCTGCACAAGCCAACTAGATTCTTTTTGTATGTGTCGACTTCAGTGCGGAGAAGCTCGGCCGCCTCTCTGCGCCACTGTGCGTTGCTCTCAGAGCACGCTGATCCCGAACACTGTGCCACATCTTGCAAAATAGCGGCATCATCTGTGTCAGTAATTAAATTAGTGACCTGGCCATTTGGATTGCTTTCGAGAAACTTCAAGTGGCGCAAACGGCGGTCGGCGGCATGGCAACGTTTACGAAAATGATAAAACTCCTCCAGACGGAGACGGCAAGCGTTGCAAATTAGCTGTGGCAGCTTATCCTTTGGATCGACTTCCAGGCCAGTACACGTCACAATCCGTACTGCCGCTTGGCTGTTAAATATAACGAAATTTGGCTCCTTCGCCAGGCACAATCGACAAACAGTTAACATTTCTATAAAATAATTGCAGTCAATGAATCAATTTTGTTATTCTAAGGCTTAAAATTGTTTAAAAAAAAATGAATGGCAAAAGGACGCCTTTAAGACAGTGAGACCACGACCAGCCAACGCAAAAATACCTGCCGTTTTTAAATACTAAATCGGATTTGATATTTTAAATAGGCCTGAAAAAACATCTGTATGTCGTAGTATTCGATTCGATTGAAACTCATTAAAGTAAAACGGTTTTTTATTATTTAAATGTTTAGAGTAATGCAAGTGAAATGATTAATATTATTAAATAACTGTAGGAACACATTTGTGTTAATAGTTGCATTTCTTCCGACATATTTTCAAATGGTTTACTCGCATAACATTATTTTGCTTAAGATATTTTGATTATGATATATCTAATGATATCATTACATTTGAAAATTAATTTAGATTATCAACATTCAATATCATATTAGTCATCTAGGAGGTATTAGCCTTTCATAATTTTAAATCTTAATTTTGCCGTTAAGTTGGCTGCGAAAAATAACTATCGAGTATATTATTCGATACTTATACATCGATTCTCAGGAAAATTATGACGTTATTTTACCCTTAAGTAAAGCTTTTTAAATATGTTACAAAAAATGTAACGAATTTAAGAATCTGCGTGTATATATACTGTTAGGATTTTAATGCACAGAAACCGCTCTAAAAATCCAGTATATGTTTTCAAAGATATTTACTTGGAATGTATTTACATGTATATTTCTAATACAGTTTTAGCAAAATTTGCTTGGCAGACTTAGGATGATCTCCAGATTACAGAAAACGGGTTAATTCAAATCAAATTTAATTTTGAAAAACACAAAGGTTTCTAAAACGTCATATTCCACAAACATTAGTACCAAGTAATTAATATGTAAAAGTAAATTTTACATGAAACTTTTAAGTAAAAACACATTCAGAGTTGTGAAACAATTTTGTTATAATTCATTAAATATTAAGTATAAATACGCAGTTAACTATTAAGTATTATATACACAATTACAATAAGATATTCAGTCACTATAATGCTTCTATATACACAAAATACATGATATATCAATATATATATATTTATTTAATTGTATAAATTATATATACTGTAATTCACATCCGCACTTCAATAAATACGCATTTCTCATTTAAAATATACAACAGTCGTCATGATCGTCGCTTCAAGAATTGGTTGGGGGTCTTCAGGATCTGTGCCAGGGATTGCCTACTTACAACTAAATGTTCAAAGTTACTTTTCAACTTTCAGCGATAAATAAATAGTATTGATCAGCATTAATCATAATTAACATTGAAATACAATAATTTTAAGGCATATAGTACACATACATAACTACAAAATATATATTACAATTACACGCTTATCGCGCTCGCCGCCCAATTAAGTTGACGTCTACGTCGCCATACGGGGGGCTTGGGAGCTCTTGCCGCCTAATCTAATCGTGACGCCAGCTTTTCGGGAGCAAATAGTCCTTCACCTTGTAGAGCGCATTGGCGTACCAGTGCAGGCCGTTCTGCTGCTGCGCAGTGGCGTCCTTTGGCGTGGATTGGCCGGGCGTTATGCGCAGCTTGCTCTTGGCGGGCATCCACGAGTGCAGCGTGTACCAGAGCCGCATGGGCGCCAAGCCCCAGTGCGCCAGCGATTGGCTGCTGATCACAGCATAGCAGGAGGCGGCCACCGAGTTCACCACAATGGTGCCCTCGCGTGTCAGCGGCGCCACGACGCCGCGTCTGCGCACGCTGCTCACCCTGAGCACGCGCTGGGGACGCAGTGCGCCCGTCGCATCGTGCACCAGCACATAGTTCAGCTCCTCGACGCGATCCGCGAAGACGAAGTCGAGTGAGTGCTGCTCCGGCTGCCAGACGGTGATCAGATGCGCGGGCGTTACGGTTAGAACGGCGCCGCCGTCTGTGTGCAGCTGCAGGAAGTTCTCCATCTGGTCCAGATTGCGGTCCATGAAGAGTATGACCTCGCTGTACACAGGTTGTCCCTTGACGTCCATGCTCAGCACACGATCGCCAATAGCGAGCTCGCCCAGCGGCTTCCTTGTGCCGCTCTCCAGCAGAGCGGTGCTCTCGGGCGTGAAGCAGCCATGGACATGCGAAATGGAAGGCGAGGAATCTGCAATGGAAGCGGAGAAAGAAGAGCATTAGTTTTCGCCAAAAACAATGAGCGTGAGAGAAAGAGGTGGAAACGCGGCCAGGTAATGGCATTAGTGAGCCTAATCTAATTTGGCGTTAATAATGCCGGCCCGGGCAACGTCCAATTGCCAAGCCCTACAAGTCAAAAAGGTTTTCACAGTTAGCCGTTGCCGTTGCCGCAACCGTAACCGTAACCGTAACCCGGTCCGACCCGACCCAACGCAGTCCAAAACAATGGCAACTGCCTTTTGCGGCTTTCAAACAAAACCGCCGCCAAACTGCACGAAGAACGCACAAAATGCGATCTGCCAACTGATAGCCGTGCATATCAATAACATGCACAACAACAACAACAACAACAATAGCAGAGGAAGCAGCGAGGATGTTTTTGTTTCGAATTTAAACAAAATTGTGATCTTGTTTTTGCTTAAAGATTAGCCCTGGGATCAGCCTGATGCGGCTGAGCTCGAGCTCGAGCCAAAGCAGCTTAGCTGCCTAGCCAAGTGCCAAAGGCTGTTGTCCTGCTCAGGTAGCCGCCAGGATCCGATTGCAGGCTGCGCAAACTGTGCAACCTGTGCACAAATTTCAATTACAAAACATGTTGCAACCCACAATAACAACAGCAGCAGCAACAACATTAATCAACATTAATAGCTATTGGGTTACCCGACCGCGTAGGGAGCTGCAATTGGGCCACCCAGTTGCCAAGTGAAAACTCGCCGCCATTTTGTTAGCCGTTTGTTCTAAGCAGCGGCCAGAACTTTCTTTTCATATTTCACACCCGAAGCGCCGCCCGCTCGCCGCTGCTGCTGCTGCTTGTAAAATTCAAATTAAAAACCAAAATGAGAGAGAGAGAGAGAGAAAAAAACAAATTCCAGACCAACAAAGCGACCACTAACCGTGCGCTTTATTATAATGAGTGGCCATAAAAGTGGCATTGTTGCTGCGGTTGCCGCGCAACCAAATTCCAATGAAAATGCACCTTCCATTTCCATTGATATTGATGCGTTTGGTAAACACACACACACACACATGCACACATACACAAACGCTAAGACAGACAGACAAGAGTGTAGAAACAATAAAAAGCGGATTAAATACAAGACAGCGGTCTATAAAGCGGTCCATAATCGATGCTCAGACGGGAGCAGCCGCCACAAACGGTAACCCTAGACAAAAATAAAATAAAAGTAAAATAAAAAAACAAAACCAAGGAAGTAACTGAGTAACAAGCTAAAGCAGCAAGAAAATTTGGTGTGAAACCTACAGAAATAAAAAAAAAAAGTGGACAGCAACAAAATAAATGTGTGTGTGTGTGTGTGTGTGTGTGTAGGTACCCACAACACGAGAGCGGCGAGAAAAATCTCAGGCAGCGGCAGCGGCGTCGACGTCGGCGGCGGCGGCGGCGGCGAGTGGAAAGTGAAGAACTTGAAGGGTCATAAATTAATAAACCATTAAAGTGGTTAAAATTATCGTTATTTTATCTTTGTTGTGAAGACTAAACTGATAAATTATTACAAAACAGAGGACAGCCGCACACAGTGACACACACACACACACGCACACACAAGCCATATGACTAGTTGTGGTGACTGATCGCTTGGACAGCATTAACATGAACATGCACACAGCACAACAGGCAACACGACAACAACACGCTTTGGGGCTTTAATGCGCGCGCGCGACCACTCGCGACACACAACAACAACAACAACAACATGCACGTTACAAAAAAAAAAAGAGTGAAAAAAAATTAGTGTCGACAAAAAGGTTTACAGCCATTACTCTTCGTTGCCGCCGCTCTTGCTGCTGTTTAGGCCACAAACAAAAGACTTAGGCAACGAACTGGTGGCCACAGCGAGAACGCTGTGCCAAAACTGTCATAAGCGTGTGGTTTATGTGCGTCGGCCTATCAGCAATCAATCGCCCGGTAATTTATTAATAGCTGCCAGCTGAGGCGCAGCGCAACAAGTCGCAACACATGGCCGAAGTTGCCGCCATTTGACACTACAGCAGGACCACACACATACACACACGCACAGGGTGTGCCCTGTTGCAGTTGCAACCTTGCAATGGCCACTTGTTTGGCATTTGTCGTTTGTCGGCCTTTTGGTATACACGAGGCCCACTATTGATAGCCAATGACAGCAAAAGGACCTTTTCTTCCCTTGGCGGCCTCTTTCAAGCGCAATTAGAATCAATGAGTCCGGTGCCGCAAGGACACTCGCTGGTCCCTTTGATCTTTTGTGGGCCGCACTAAAGTCAAAATATTGTGATGCCCACGACCTCGTGTGTGGCTGGCTGCCTTCTTTGTTTTTGTTTTCTTGTTTGTGTGGGAAATTCTGTAGTCACCGTGTAATTTTAGTAGCTAGTTGAGAAAATCTGAATCATATTGCAAAAATGCCGCACACAACTTAACTATGCCAGCAACTATACTTTAGCTCTCTCCCTCTCTCTTTCGCTCTTGTGTTGACTCTCTTGCAGCGAGAAAACTTAATTGTTTTGGCCTTTTTGGTTGGCTAACTTTGGCTTGCACAGAAGAGCATTTTCTCTGGCTCTGGCTTTGGCTTTGGCTCTTCTGGCAGTTTCGTTATGTTTCGGGGAAAACTGGTTGCCTGCCATAATGGCAGCAAGTTACACACTCGCACACACCTCTCACACACACACACACACACAAACACACACACATATATATATAATGTGGCTAACTTGTTGGCCGTTTCAGTTTTTCAATTAGGCCCGCGCGCAGGTTTTAACTCGGCATTTAATTCATCTTGGCCTGGCCTGAGAAACGCTTTGGGTGTCGTATCATCAATTCGTTTAATTTGACAGGCGCAAACCTAAACATGTCAAAACAACAACAACAACAACAATAACAACAAACAGGAACAGCAACAAGACAACAACACACAACATGCGGTTAGTCGCCGTTTGTGGACCCGACTCTCGGCTCTCAGGCTCTAACTCCTCTGGACTTGGATGTTGTTTCGGACGGTTTCGGGGCCGGTTTCGACAATGTTGCCGCTGCTTCCCATTTTATTTAATTTTTTTTTTCTTCTTCTCTTGTCTTTCTTTTTGCTGTTGTTGTTGTCGTTGCTGTTGTTGTTGTTGTCTGTTACCACACGCTCGCACTCGAAATAAACGAGCTGGGGCCGTTCGGACTGCAAACTGCGGAGCTGTTGAACTGGGGACGGGGTAACTGCAGCTTGGCTAATTTGACTGGGCTGCAAAATTTGCCAACGCCTGTCAGCTTAGCGGCCGTTGTAAGTTGGGAAACATGTGAAATTACGCTTGTTAGTGTCACTTCTGGCTAACTGGCCAGCCCATTGCCATTGGCATTTGACATGCAGCTAAAGACCGATATATGCACGAATATATATACACTATATATGTATATAGAGTTGACAATCGCTTGGCGTTTGCTTACCTGATTTGACGGAGCAGTAGATGTGACGGCGACTGACATAGGACACCCAATCGAAGCCCGCCTCGACGGCCAGGCGCGCCAGCATCCCGTATTTGGATTGATCGCGATCGGAGGTGGCAATGGTGACCGCACGTCCTTCGTAGTGCAGCGATTCCTGGCCGTGATGATGATCCTCGTCCCAGCTTTCGGTGACCAGCAGGCGAACGCCGGGCCATTCGTTCATCACCGAGTAGGCCAACATGTTTAGCTTCTCCTTGCAGCGCTGCGGGAAAGGAAAATGAAGAGAAAATCAATTAAACACTGAAGATTGTTAATAGGGCGGCCTCTTTAACGGCTGCTGTAAATTACCAAACAGAAAAAAAACAAAGCAAAACAAAACAAAAATCTTTAAAAGTACGCCATATTTAACACACACGCACAATAAGCCCAGGCCAAAGAGAGCGCCTGAGTGAGCGAGAGCGAGAGCGAGAACAAGAGCGAGAGCTGCGAGTGGAACAGCAATAGCTGTGTGTGCGTAAGTGTGTGTGTGTGCGTTGCTCTCGCGATGGAGAGGCGTGGTATTTAGGCATTCATTTCATGGGCTGCCCAAAAGGGCCAGCGTTCATTTTCAGTTTTCAGTTTTTCTCCGTTCTCATTTTAGTTTTTTCAATTTTTTGGGGAAGCCAAACGAATAACTTAAGCAACGAACTTGGTCCGTTGTTGCCTGTTGCCTGTTGCCGTTTGGGCCGCATCCTTTGAACCTGTTGCGACCCAACCTCAACAAATACATGAGTCTGACTATTTTGCTGTTGTGGTTCTTGTTTGCCTTTTCCTTTTTGTGTGTACGTGTTTGTCGTTGGCCAGGGCAAAAGCAAATCCAAAGCCAAAGGCTTAGTTTTTATTATTTGCCCATGCACAGTTCAAACACTGACCCAGAGCCCTGACCCTCGTATGTATAAGTAAATATTATAGATTAGACATTGCCTGACCTTTTTTCTCTTTATTTTTTGCCTCTTTCTTAAGGCTGCCTTACACTTGTCTTGTTTGCCAATGCGGTGGATATAGCTATACTAAAATCCATGTAAATATGCATATATAAAATTATTTCTTGTTTTTTTTTTTTAATTTTGTTGTCGGCGCTTTTTGTGTTTTTCTCTGTGTTTTCTTTTCTGCTTTTAACGCTTGTGTACAAAAAATAAAAAGAAAAAGGATTCAGCGGCAATGCAAATATTGAAATTTCATAAAACAACAACCAAATTGAGTGCCCAAAATAAAATAAAGAAGCAGACGAAGTTCAAGAAAAAAAAAACTGTTGTCATTGCTGTGCGCAATCGCCAGCCACAAAATCAATTATCAACGGCCTCGGGATCTGAATCGGACTGGCTCGCAGGCAGCCAGGCAAGGCAAAGGTAGCAGCCGCAGCAACACAGGATGTGTGTTGGCTCTTTGTGTGCAAACATTTGGCACGCAGTTCTATAGCTGGCGTAAAATCAATTTTCAAGATCCTTTTTAACAAGCCACAAAATCAGCTTGCCCCAGACTGAGTTTTGGGACTTTGTTTTGATTTTGGGTGCGCCGCATTGTTTGTCGCCTATTGAAGCTGCTGTAAGTCGCTGTTGTTATGTTTGTTGTTGTTGTTGTTGTCGTTGTTTGGCAATGCCAAGCAAATCGGTTTTTAATTTGTCACACCACAGTTTCTGACTGCGGTCTGTGGCGAATTGGACAGCAGGCCAAACAAAACGCCAAGTTGAACTAAAAGACACATTCCAGGAAGAGTTCAATGCTATTTGCATATAAGTACATTGATATGAGAAAAAAAACATGATATTCTATTAGACTTTAAATTCAGTCAGAATTAAATATTGATCACTTTTTGAGGCTAGAAGAATTCGACCATAGTCTGATATTTAGAGTTTTTTTTTGCCTGCATCTGGATACATATTTTTGTTGCTCTTGAACAACTTTGCTTTATTAAAAGGCTTAACCAGTCGAGTGTTCAACTGCTGCTGCTGCTGCTGCTGCTGTTGTTGCTAATGAGCACAAAAGCGTAACGCCAAACAGCAAATAAAAGCACAGCAACAACAACAACAACAACAACAGCAACAGCGTAGTCTTTGTCTTAAGCATGCCAACGATGTTTACCCAACATGCTAATGCATTGGACTCTCGTTGCTTGATCGAACCGAGCCGGGCCCGATCGATGCACAAACAAGGCCCCAGCCCAAGTGCCAAGAAGAAAATGCCGACGGGTGCGTAAAGTAAACATTTAAAAGTAGCGTCGTCGCCGTCGTCGTCGCCGTCGTCGTTGGCGGTGGCGGTGGCGGCGTCGGCGGCCCAAAAAGATGGCTAAATAATGTGTTTGTATTGTAAGTGGCATCGGCTGTTAGACAACAACATCAGCCTATCGTGGCAACAACGGCAAGTGTAAATAAGCGAGTGCCAGTTGCCGTTGCATGCCACGCCATGCACCTACTTATAGGTAGTATGTGTGCACTTATGGCCTGGCCAAAAGTCCCAAGAAAAGCTGCTGCATTAATTAGACATTAAACAAGGTGTGAACTTTGCCAGCTACGGCCACGCCCCAAACTTTAGCGATTTGTTTACACTTTGCTTGCATTTGATATACGTTTCTTTTTGGCTTTCGTTTATTCAGTTCGTCTTTGTTTTTTGTTTTTTTTTTATGTATTTTTACTTTGTTTTTTCCCTTCGTTTTTTTTTGTCCACTGATGCGTTTTTAATTGCCGCCTGGCCGCAGCTTTTATTGATTTAAATCGTCTGCCAGCTGCCAATTTGACGCGCTTAATGGCACGCATTTAGGCGGCGCGAGAAGCGCCAAGCCAAATTACCAGCAAGCATGGCTCCATTATTAGGCGCTGCTCATCATCATTAGGCCAAGACTCAAGAGTCAAGTCGCTATGTAAAATGCTATTAAAGCGCTGCCCAGTCCAATTGGGGCTTTTGTTTGTTTTTGCAATGCTGACTGCTGCAGTTGCAGTTGCAGTTGCAGTTGTTGTTGTTGTTGTTGTTGTTGTTGCTGTTGCTGCTGTGGGTCTCCGATTACAATGACTAACGATTAGGAAACGACACAATTTAACGACATAATTCAAGAGCGCATCAAGTTACGAGCCAAGAAATCACAGCCCCCGAAGAGTCACCCCTTTTTCGAAGGCACACGTGACAGGAACAGGGACGGGGGGACAGTGACCGTGTGATGTAAGCAGATATGCCATATCCTTTCTGGCGATTGTGATCGTTGGGCGCTTGAGGAAGCGAAAACTTACAACTGAGGAAGCAGCCACATCGCCCAGCCCCGCACAGGATATGCACATATCAGGAACGGGAACAGGAACGACACCCACTCGTGTTTATGTGTCAACAGCAGCAACGTGCGCCTTAGCCGGGCTGTGGCAGTGGCAGCATTGGTGGCTGTGCCACTTAGGGGCAACTTAAGTTGCTTTTGTCCAATCAATCGGCGCCCAACCCTGTGTGGGCCACTCGAGGACCAGATTTCCTCACTTAATTATGCGAAAAGCCGCCATAGCTTCTGATTGATTCAAGTGGCTACGAACGCGTTGCCTGATGGGCCGCTGAGCTGGAGCTGTTGGTCATGTCAAGATCAATGCCACGGCCAGACGCACTGACGACAATGCGACTATAAAATGTTACTTAACGTTAAAAGCCTTTAGCCGTTTGTTTATTTGTGTTGCAAATCTATTCACAGCTCGATCTTTTTGTGTATTTTTCATTAGAAAATGAAATTTTTGTTTATCAGCCAGCAGCCAACAGTGATCAGCGATCAGCGATCAGCGTGGCATTCGTCGCCGCCTTTGATTGTTTATGCTGTGTGCAGCGCAATTATTACAGCGCAATTTCCTCTCACACTCCCACACTCCCATTCCCACTCTCTCTCTCTTTCTCTCTCTTGAGCAGTTTGTTTTTTAATTAAGCGCATGACAAACTCAATCAGAATTCAAAATCCAAATGAGACTTGGGCCACAGCTTTTGCCTTAGTCATTTATTTATTTGATTACCCCGTCCCGTCCCGATTCCCTCACCCATTATTAACGTATACGCAATGTGGCTGAGATTCGCTGTGAATTCTTACTGGCTCTTTGGCTCGCTTAGAGTGTCGCCTGTTTGTTATTGTTATTGTTTCAATATAAATTGATACTCATTAAAATATACAGGGCAGCCTGTCAGACTGTCAGCCTGACTGCCTTTTTGGCATTGGCTTATTGGATTAATGCCAGCGCTTCTGTTGCCCCATGTTGCTGTCGCTTGTCCGAGCTGCCGCCTGCTTAAGATTGCATCTTGTCGGGCTATGTCGTGCCACCAAAAATGTGCTATACCCTTACTGTGGGTATTTTCAATTTGTCATGCATTAAACAAGATATTCTGGAAACTTATAATAAATAAGTCATATCATATAGTAAATCTTTTTGCTTTATTTCTGATTATTTACTCTTTGCAAGGGTATTTAGTATTCGGCTAACTCGTTGCAGACTCTTCGTTTTGTTTTGGATTCATTTGACTTGTTTGTTGTGGCTAAGGCTTATGGCTTTTATTATTAATTGTGGCTAATTTTGTTTGCGTTCTCCGCAGGCAGGCGGAGCTAATGCATTGCATTCTCAATTATTATGATTTATTAGCTTTGCACAGATCCGTCAACGGCAATTTCTACACTAAATTGTCAGTCAGTCAGTTGGCAATTTACAGCTAGTCACTTGACCAGAGAGTCGATCAGTTAACCAGTAAGTTAGTCAGGCCATTTCCATTGCGCTGGCTAACGCTCATAAATCGGACGTCAAATAAATGTCCATAAAAAGGCGTCATTTTATTGTTATTAATTAAACGCTATTAATTTGCAGAAATCGTAAATTAAATCTCTCTCTCTCTCTCGTCTGCTCCTCTCGCTGCCACATTTAATGCCCCCACACACACGCACACACACACACACAAAGTCGTTTGGACAGGTAAGTCGCAGGCAGCAGGCAGCAGGCAACAGGCAGCTTCCCGGGCCCGGCGCAACTTAAATGATAAGCGCCATAATCCCTGATGTGTGATTAACTTTGATGATGAGTTATGAGCCGCACATTGGCACTGATGTGATGCCGTGTTTGCTCCGATGCCCAACCTGATCCCTAACCTTAACCCGATCTCCGGCTTCGTCCTACCCCAAGACGACAGAGCCAGATGACTTGCAGGAATCTGGTCCGAGGAGAGCCGCAGCATGTGAAATGTGAGTCAGTCGCGTCGCAGTAATGTGATAGCCGCGACGCGATGCGAACCCAATTCCAGCCTCAGACCCAATCCCAATCCCAATCCCAATATACGCGATCGCGATCGCGATCGTGCAGTTCATAAAACTTTTATGCAAATAAAGCAAAAGGCGCTGCGAAGGCATTTTGGGGCCACAAATCCTTGAGGTTTGCGCTTGAGTGCGCTCGTAAAAGTATCAAATTGATTAATAATAATATAAAAGCTCGAAAAGCCAAACAAATAAACCATAAAGACAAACTGCAAATGGCAAATGGTATGTGTATCATCAGATAGTTGTGTGTGTGTGTGTGTGCGAGTGTGTGTGAGTGTGTGTGAGTGTGTGTGAGTGTGTGTGAGTGTGTGTATTTTAGGGTTTTCGGGAACGATTTGTCCACTTTGCTTGAGTGATGTTTGTTTGATATGTTTGATTACTTTGTAGCCTCAAAATATTCCCACGAATTTGTGCCAAATATTTTGCTTATCGCGGCATTTGACGTGATTTAATTTGAGGCTGCAAAAACAGATGAAAATAAATTCAAATTGAAACTGAAACTGGAACTCTGACATCATCAGCCTTTGTCTTTGCTCTGTGTCATAATAGGATCAATTTTTTTTTTTTTGAGTCATAATGAATGCCAGTATTCTATTAATAATGCCCTGAGCTGTGGGTTATCTTTTTGATTTGATGCTGATGCTTGATGCTTAATGTTTAATGCTTGATGTTGGATGCTGGATGCTGGATGCTGGATGCACAGAGCCACACAGAGCAGTCGATCAGCTCCCAGGGCCTGGCTGCATGCATGTCAATAATCATATCAGATTACCATTGGCTTTGCCCCATTGTTGCTACAATTTATGAAATTTTAGAAGTTATGCTGCGGCTTTTTGACGCATTCTTTGTCTGGCTGCGATTGCTGCGGTTTCTGGCTGCCACTTACGGTTCGGGGCGCAACTTTGTCTAATCTTGAGGCATGCCAAGCTAGGGCTCGCAACCCAACAGACCGGCCTACCCATGCATATTGACGTAAATGTGTGTGTACATGTAATTACTGGGCAAGCGGGCGCAGGTGAGCAGCGGCAACAATGACTGTCATAAGCTATTCAATTTTATGATGCGACAGCCGCTGGTTTTAGTTGTTATTGTGGCTGTGCCTGTGCCTGTTTCTGTTTCTGTTTCTGTATCTGTTTTATTTTTAGCACTTTACGCCAATATGCAGTAATTTGTTTATGTAAACTGCAAACACGCCCACACGTCAAAAAAAAAAAAAAAAAAAGAAAACAATTTTAGCTGCCTTTTTGGCGCTTTAATAGCCAAAACGAATCGCTTACCAACAGATTCACGCACAGCAGTTCCACGGTACCCAGTTGCCCAGTTGCCCAGTTCCCAGTTCCCAGTTGCACATAAAATGCAATTTAGTTGCGCTGCTGGTTCAGGGGCACTGTGTCACCGTGCCACATTTGCACATTGCCACAGACTGGAAAGTGCCTCAATGTCACAACGGTAGCCGAGCAAACAGTTGTAAATATTTGTGACAATAACAGCGTTCGTTTTATGTGCGGCTCGTCCTTGGTCCTTACTAGCTAGCAGCATTAGCCTTGAAGCTTCACTGGCCTTGACTTGACTGTGTGTCCGTGGCAATTGCTTCTGTGTGTTAACTGTTAACTGTTCACTGTTTCATGGCAGCAAGTTCCTGCAACGTTTCAATTGCATTACAAATTCAAGGTCCCAGCTTGCAGTTTCAAACAAATCGATTTTTGCCATTGCCCGCGAGGCGCGTGTCAGCCATAAAATGCAGTCGAAAAATAGAAAACGGAAAAACGTAAAACCCATAAAACTTAATCCCGCCGACTGGCAACTGTTTTTACAGTTGCGCAGCAAACTAGTTTCTTATGCTTAAATTTGAAAATGATATTCGACGCCAATTAATTGATAATAATTGCGATCCATGCGCTAAAAATATCAAGTGCTTCCCAGAAACATTATGGGACAATTTACGTACCCATATATACGACAATCAATCGCTTGCTATAAATTATTACACAAATAATGTGCTTGACCGCAACTGACTAATACACGACCCAAAAAAAAAAAAAAAAAGAAAATAAAACCTGCAAGTCAGGCCCCGTCTTATCAGTACGGAGATTGATCGGTGATTCTAATCATTGAAAAACAATATTTTCCAGACATTAAAATCGCCTATCTAATTTTAAATTATACGTCTGGTTTTTCCCAATTTTTTGGAGGTAGTATTTTCTCGACAAACTTTAGTTATTACTCATAAAAATCATTAAAAATTATTATCAAGTGTATGACAATCATTAGTTAAATATATTTATTATGGGCAACTAGTTAAAATAGGAATGATAACTTTAAGAAGACTTCAATTACAATTAGAAAGTATTTATACTAGGCTATCAGCTAGAACAAATACTGGACTTGAAGTTTAAGAGTTTTTTTTTATATTTCTATTCAGATATTTGGCAGAAATTAGAGTTTATTTGGACTTAAATTTTCAATTCTCTTAAGTTAAAAACTTCAACTGAAACTCTCTTTAATTTTACATATAAAACAAAAAATAATAAAAGCTTCATTAAATGCGATATAGAAATTTAGCTTGAGCCAAAACTTTTCAATTTTCGCTTCGGATAGTGTATTTAAGTTTTTTAAATGTATTAACTATTTAATGAGTTTTTAGCACATGGATTTAAAATAAACGAAAAGTGGTGCTTAAACAAGAGTTCGTCTGGCACTGAGTGAACATTAAACTGGGAATTTTGAAGGGGATTTAGTTTCTTAGTTATTTGCACAAAATGACTTGAGGGGCAATTGAGGCAAATGTATTTTGTTTGTGCTGGGCCCCACGTTGCCCCCATGTTGGCCCATTAAGTTTCGCATATTTTTTGCCACTTTCGCTGCGACTGCGACGGGCGATAAGATAAATTGTTATTAGCGCTACACCTATTGGCAATGTCTTAACACGCATTTGTGCCAAAGATACTCGCTTGTCTGCAAATATGTGCACACTTGTGTGTGCACGTGTGTGTGTGTGTGTGTGTGTAGCTACTTGGCACACGGCTGCACTCGGACTGCCGCTGGGGTCCGCTGGGCTGCCTTATCAGCGGCAATGCGATAAGCGACAAATGCTCGCGTGCCGCTGTCGCTGCCACTGCAGACCCAGGCCCAACCGACCCGAGGGGGCAGCGGGCTGGGTTTGCAAAGGTGTGGCGTCATGTAAACACATTGAGCATTGCTCATTTGATTCCATTTGTTGTTTATGGCAAAATCAAAAGCGTTTTGATCCCATGTTGATCTACATATATGTTTATATGTTTATATGTATACATAACGCGAAAGGTTGTTGAACGTAGTTGCCAAGACGGGCGGGCCTCAGGGGGCTTTGTGAGTATTTATCTATAGCGAGCTGTCCAAAGGTTCGCCTTCACTTAATTTGTTTAGTGCAAATTAAGACAACGAGTACAGCGACAACGACAAGTGTCAGGCTTCCTGTTTTGCACACAAATTGCAATCGCCGATAAGCCGCATAATTAGCACAAAATAATAGCCAATGTTTTGATAAACGGTGCGCTTGCTTTTATGGCACGCACTTGGCCAATGGCAAAGCCAAAAGTGTTGAGCACCGCCAACACCGCGAGCACATTAAGTTAACAATGTGCAACCGCTCTACACACAAACATTATCAATGGGAATGGGGCAGTAATCGGGGCGCACGGCTCTGATAATTGCCAGATGAAGATAGCCGCTGTCCACACGTAGCGATTAACACTCATAATTTGGCAATTCAATTGGAATGAAGTCGCACAAATGCTTAGCGGTTTATTTATAGCCAGGCCAAAGTTGTGATTGTTGAGGCATTTTGATAATTTGGGAACTTACCTTGGACATTAGGCGATCGGCACCGGTGCCCTCCTCGTCTCTGAACAGTATATCCCTGTTGTAGTTTGGTACTAGATCCTTAAACTTCGGCGAATCCCGATTGATGACGCCCTCGAGCGGACCGGAGGCGCCGCTCTGGTGTTCGGATAAATTTGGCACGGTCTGCTTCAATACCAGCGGATACAGATTGCGCTCCCTGCGCCGTCCCAGGCCCCGGCCAGGACCGCAGCTGTGCGCGTGCCGAAAGTTCAGCGCCAGCAGCAGCAGCAATAGCAGCGCCATAAAACAGCTGCCACGCGGCGTATGCGCAATATGCCGGCACTTTCGAGAATCGTCATCGGTAGCCGCAGATTTGTTGCTGACTCCAAGCGACGCCTGGCCTTCTTGGCTCACATCTTGTTTGCTGTGGCGCTTGGCGTCCAGGGACAGGCAGGTGGCACTGGCACAGGACCAGGCCGCTAATACCGCTTGGCTATCCATACTGTGTGATAATTGTGTTGTTTGTTGAATTGAATTTAAAGTTGCAGTTAAATGCGTTGTTTTTATTTTGGATTTTTGTTTTGTTTTTGGTTATTTAGCACTGCACTGATTTACACTGATTGACATTCAAAGGAGTTGAGTAGCGAAGCGATCGCAGTCGATCGACCGACTGGAGCTGGGGCACTGAACAACTCAACGACTTAACAGCGTTAGTTATTTAAGTTAGTTAAGTTTCTGGTCACAAGCAAATCATATTGGAGCACTGTTTTCGAATTAAGATTTTACTAGAAATAATTCTCTTAACTGATTTTGCAACTCAATTTAAAAAACAAAAGGTTTTTTTATTTGTATTTTTTTTTTTTGTAATTTATTGTTTCCAATTTTCAATTTCAACTGCGGCGTTTGTCAAATTGAGCAACGTTCTCTTGCAACGGCGGACAACGACAACCGCTGCGCTCGCACTGTGATTGACAAATGACATATCCGAGCGCACGAAGCCAGCGGCCGAGCGAGTACCGAGTACGCCAAGTACCGAGGGTGCTTTTGCAGAACCCTAGGCATCGCAGTCGCTGTCGCAGTTAGCGTCGACGCAGGCACACACACACACACACACGCGCACACAGTCGCACGCTTCGGCGTTCACTCGTCGCTGTGTCGCTCATTGGACCTAAGCCCGAAGATCGTTTGGCGTTCATTTTTATGCTGGCTCGCTGCGCAGGCGGTGCGAGCGAGACGACTAGCTGCACGCATGCGCCGCTCTCACACGCACACACACAGAGAGCGAGAGAGACTGGACCTATGTACTTATGCTATAGGCAACAGATGTTGGATGACGGTTCATTATGGCCATGGCTCTGGCTAACTATCAATGAGTGTGTGTTGCCAATTGGATGTGCTTGTGTGTGTGTGCGTGTGCGTGTGTGTTTCTGTTGCTGCTGCAATTTCTCTTAACACTTGCACTATTGACTCGAAATCGACTCTTGCGGCTTGTTAACTGCCGCCTGCCTCTTGCCTCTTACCGCTTGCCTCTGCCAACTTTTTCTCATGCCTTCTGCTTCAGCGGCCACTTTTGCCTTTGCTTTTTTTTTTGCGCATTGTTCACCTTTTGCCTTTCTTCATTTTTGGCTTCGCTTTATTGCTTGTAAATTAATAATGTTCCGGTTTTTTGTGTATTGTGCGCTTCAGTTTTGCTCGCCTTCGCCAGCCGCTGCTTCTTCTTGTATACAGCAACTCACACACACACACACATATACATACATACATACATATATACTTATTTTCAGTTGCCGCTGCCGCCAACGCTGCTCACTTTGTCATTACACCATTTTGCTGCTTGTACCTGCCCCTGGCTCAGACGCCCCCCAACAAAGCCCCCCTCGCTCTGGCCTCTGCCTCAATTTGAGCAAGCAACTTCCGTTGGAGTTGAGCATAAGGTGGAATGATCTGGTTAGTTGAAGCTTTTGCGCAGATATTACAAGAATTTTCTTGAAGACACCTAAAGTTTATAGACTTGACCATTTAACATAAATTTGAATGGAACTTAAAGTCATCTGTTTTAGTATGCAATTATCTAATCTTGGATCGTGTGTCAATATATTAAATAAATTTAAAAAGCACACAAATTATCGTATGTACACACGAGTGAGTCAGTAAAATCAACACTAGGAAGTTGGTTTATTAATACTTCTCTACGCAATATGTTGATTAGATACGGGACATGGCCACAGGATGTTTGACATAATGGCATTTATTATAGGTCTATGTACATACAGTTGTATTTCCTGCTATTACTTTTGCTAAATCGCTTGGTATTTGCCAGAGCGTTCAGTTCCGTTGGCGTCGCACTGATATCAACTGTAAGCAGCAATGTTATACGTAAGATAAAAGTAATCGCACGATAACGCTAAACGTCAATAACAAATTGCAATTTTCACTTTGCGGACAAGTCGACAAATTCTCAGAAACAAGAACAAAACAAATTTATTGCGCTTCAATTCGCCAATTCGCAATATCGAATTGATTTCGCCGCCAAGCTGAGAAGAGTGTGCACAACAAATTTACGCACAAAAGTCACTGCCAAAGCCAAAGCCGACAGTTGCAAATGGGCTAACAATGATCATAGTTTTTTTTTTGAATACACTCAGAGAAAACATTAGTGTTTCTACTCTTTAAAATTAAGTTTAAGGTTTTTCTGGTACCTCAGATAATTTCTTGTATCTATAAGTTTCCATTTAACATTCTGATAATTTTATTGATTCATAAAACATACATTTTTTTCTCAGTGTACATCTTGAGTCACAAGTGTATCTTTAGCTATTGTTGCCTTTGTGCCAGCTTGTTTGCCCAGCTACTTTGTTTAGCTACGTTTTCAGCCAGAATTTTCTCGCTCGGCTGAGGCTCAAGCGAAAAGTCAGCTACCCAAACACTTTGCACCTCACCCCCGGCCCCCGCTCAGCGCCCTTGTGTGGGGTGTTAGTGTGTGTGTATGTGACACCCCCGCCTGGTGAACACTGTGGACACTGGCACTTGTAAAGCGCGAACACGCTTGTGTTGTTTGCCTAAACAATTGACACTTGGTATGCGATCAGCGTGCGCTTTCAACTGAATTATTTTACACACCGAGCTGTTTATTAAACAGTCTTAAAGCTTGCGATTTGTCTTTTGGACTGCAGCAGAAAGTGCACCTGCAGCAGTAGCAGTAACTGCAGCAGCAGCAGCAGCAGTGTCAGCTACATCAGCAGCAGCAGCTACAATGTAACGGTTTCTGCCTAACAATATTGTGCTCCACTTGCAAGTGTATGTGTGTGTGTGTGTGTGTCTGTGTGTGTATGGCAAGCGCGCATAATGCAAATGCAAAGCGTAGCATAATTTCAATATGCAGAGAAAAAAATTCAATAGTTGGCGGCAGGGCGGCAAAGATATAAGCAAAAGCAAAACGCCATCAACAAGATACACGGAACCAAATTAAAGATGAAGAAGCTGAGCCAGCGGCTGTTGCAGAGGCAGGGGCAGGGGCAAAAGGCGGAGGCAGCATCAGTGCCGCTCTCCGGCCCAAAGAAGCTGAGCCAGCAGCAAAAGCGGACGCAGCAGCAGCCAACAGAGGCCAGTGGAGCGTTTATTTATACATACAAACCCTCTCTCTCTCTCTCTCTCTTTCTCTCACTCACTCACTCACTCACTCACTCTCTTGAAGTTATGCGAGTGTGTGAGTCTATGTGGCTGCCACATAAATTTCCTGAATGTCTGTATGGGACGGCTCATTATGTGCGCTGGTGTGAGTGCCCTGTTGTATTCATGTGTGTCTGTGTATGTGTGTGTGTGTGTGCAGAGTGGGGCGGAGCTGCTTAAGGCGCTCATTTGTGAATGAACACGCCGTGAACCGCCAGACGAGGCAACGATCGCTGGCTCGCTGGATGCCAAAAACTTAATGAGCATAAATAAATGGCAGCAACCAAGTCTCTGAGATGAACACCGAGATGGAGACAGAGCGCAGTTAATAATGCTGATCAGTGTGGCGATCGCGTTTTTGCGATCGTTAATACTCAGTTAACAAAAAAAAACAAAAACAAAATAAAAATATACGCAGAGCGTGAGAGTTAGAGAGAGAGAGAGAGAGACAAACAGATAAAAAGCCAGAGATTAGTTTGTAATTAGATTTGGGCATAGATTTATGTTAATATTAATGGACAGCTTTTAATGTAAGTTATAAACTGGAATTGCCTTTTAATGTTACCTGTGTAATGTGCTGTCCACGCCAGTTCAGGCCAAGCCATGCCCATTCTCAGCCCCACTCTTGGCGGCAACATCCAACACAGCCGTTGCAGCCAGCAGATGCTGCGTCCAAATTCCAATAGAAAACCGGAAATGCTTAGGCCATTCCTCGACGTCGTTGTGCATTGTTGCGATTGGAAAGAGGCTGAGACAGCGCCAGAGCCACAGCCAGAGCAAGAGGCAAGAGGCAAAGACGCCACCAGCGAGCCACACTCGAGTCAGGGAACGCCATTTTCTGCTGCCTTTGCGGCTGCTGCTACGGCTGCTGCTGCTGCTGTTGCGGCTGCTGTGTTCGCATCCAACGGCGTCGTCTGCTTTTAATTTCTTTTAATGGAAGTTGTTAACATGGCTGCTGGCCGCCGCTCGCTCCGGCATCGCTTCCCATGCCCTTGCCCATACCCATACCCGTACCCATATCCATTCCCACCAACGCCATGGCATTGGCTTACTCACGGCCGAGGCAGTCTCGGGTCGGGCTATGGTTTCTGATTTGCTCTTTTTTGTTTTCGGCGTTTCGATCATAAAACTTCGATATGAAACTTGTATTTTTGATGCCCATTGAAAGTGCAGGGCAACATGATTATGAGAAGGAAACGCGCCCGACCCGAGAATAGGTGCTTAGCTTTATGTACGAGTATTAAAAAATGTGAACTCCATCTTGCGAACGAACTCTGCCACAGTCCCATTGTAAATCTGTTTTTAATTTGACTTATTTGCAATAAATAAAGAGTTTCTCTTATTTGTTTCTCTTTCCTACTTCTTATTCTCTATAACTCATTTAATAATTATTCAAGTAATTTTCAGAATTATTTCAACTTTAAATATATTTTTAGATTTCATAATTGCTTTTTAAGATTTTTTAATTTAGAATGTGGTTAACTTACTTTTCGAAAAAAGTATTAAACATTTATAAATATCTATTCCATTGAATATAAAAACATATAGTTAAAGCTTTATCTGAAATTAAATAAAAATACAAATAGACTTAAACTTAGACAAGTTTTTAATACTTAGAATGTGGTTAACTTACTTTTCGATAAAGTATTAAACATTTATTAATATCTATTCCATTGAATATAAAAACACATAGTTAAAGCTGAAATTAAATTTAATTAAAAATACAAATAGACTTAAACTCAGACAAGTTTTTAATACATAATCTCCATAAACCTTAAACGGCACTCACAAAGATCATAAATAGATCATAAAGCTTTTGTTTTGTTTATGAGGCTGCTGTTTAACATTTAACATTTTTGGATGCGTCATTTGGAGTACATTGATTTTTATATATTTTTTGGCTGCACAAGTTTGTTGCCGAAGTCTTTCGTTTCGGCCTCGCAACTGTGCACGAATTGACGCTCATCGGCTGTCACATAATTAACCGCTAATGTCCGCAGCGCGTTCCGGTTTTACACAAAGCGGGTATTGCCATAATCGAATATCTAAAACATACAAAATAATATTTATAGTGTTAATGAGCAGTGTATTCAATTTGGACGCACGTGCGTCTGTAAGAAGCTAACTGAAAAAAGCCCAAAGATCTGAAGCTGCTGACGACATATTGGAATTGTCCACAGGTTGACCAAAGCCAACAGCAGCAACAGCAACAACAACAACAACAACAACATCGAAAACAAATACCGAATTCGTACAAGTTCCGAGAAGAGGCCACTCAATCATGCTGCGTCTGCTGTTGTGACTGTTGCCGCTGTCTGTGATCGGTGACTGGCAATTGGTAACTGGTAACTGGCAACTGGCAACTGGCAACTGGCAACTGGTAACTGAAAGCCGCAGCGGCGTCATAGCGTGCGACAAATGCCACTAACGGTTTAAGGTCTCTAATGGATGTTGACATTTACGGCTACCAGGGACTAAAAGGAGGAGGAGAAGTGCGAGCAGAGCGGGCTCGTAGGCTGTTTAATTCACATAAATCTGGGTAAAATGCCATTGGGGAATTGTTGCACAGGGCTAGAAATTAGGCAAATGGTTGCGACCGCAGCTTTCCAAGGAATTCGCTACCAGAAGGCGACAACAAAACGGCCACTGAATGGCCCAAGGAGTTGCCGCCAAGGGGCAACCGATCAGACGGCAGGGGCCGGGGGCATGTAACACACCATACATAAACATTTACAAAAAGGGTCGCTGATATGCTGACGCAGACTCAGTCCGTTCGCATCCTCAGCATCCCGGCGTGCATGTGTGTGTGTGTGTGTGTGTGTGTTTGTGTGTGTGTACAAACATTTGTCAACTGTGCGCCTTTTGATCCTGCCCGGCACGAGAACGAGAGAGGGAGTGAACAAGAGAGAGTTTTGACTCTTCAGTCGTAAGCGGCATAGTTATCATTATGCTCTGGGCTCATTGTGCTATCAGCTGGCAGCGATCGCTGCGGTTAAACAGCAGCCGAGCCGAAGAGAGCGAGAGGGAGATAGCATGCCGAAGACGACGAAGATAGCGAACAGGCCTCATGCGGTGCATATTTGGCAAACAGTTTGCCCTGACAGACCACAAAAATGCAGCGACATTTGCTGTCTGGCCTGAAACGCCCACACAGCGCCACGCAGTGCGCTGAGGTAGCTTCAAAATTGTTACACTTCAAAATATGTACTATGGAAAAGGATATTTATAATGAAAGTATTCTCATATAAACAAACAATATGCTTTTTATGGATAGTTTTGTGCGAGAAAAGAATTAAATTAAATCTTAAAATTTAAAAAAATGTTTTTCTTCAGCTGTATTTAAATATTTCTTATTGATATAAAAAAAATATTTCCATCACAAAATTTAAAAAAAATCTACATACTTATTCAATTAATTTTTTTTTAGATTTAAAAGTGTATTTGACGCGCCAGGAAACTAAAACAATAAATAAAAGCTTTAAATAAAATTCGTACTTACTTAACTTAAAACCAGAAATAGTTTAATAATATCGAATAAAGTATTTATTATTTATATCAGCTTAAATTGTCTGACCTTGAATGTTGATTTTAGAAATTAATAAATTTGCTTATCATTCTGATGTCATTTTTATCTACTTTAGATACAAATAGTTGTTCAGAAATTAGAAAAATTGTTTTATTAGTTAAATAAATTAACACCTCGGGCATTTGCAAGTCATCAGCTAAAAGCAAACAGACTTCTTAGTCACTTTGTTCTCATTTCACAAGTTTACATTTACTTAGAAACAAATTGCTACTATTAAACCAAAGGTTGACTCAACTTAGGGTGATTAAAAAGTTGCGCTGTTAACACCTCGTTTAGGTTATCTAAACGAATTGTAAAGTCGCTTTTCTAGCAATGCATCTCATATTATTATTTACTTACACTTGGGCAAATGATAATGATTTAAGTTATTAATACTTTATTATAATTATTAACACTTGTCATAAAATAAACCAATTATTAACATCTTACTAATTTAATGGAATCGCTTTTTTTCTCTTCTTGGCTGAACTTTTTTCATTAAGATAAAAATCATCGATCGATTTTTAACTAGATTTGATGAGTTAACTTGATATAAATAACATTTTGGGTTTTGCACAGTCGGCACGAGCTCGCAACGTCATATAGATTTTAATGCCGGATAACCAAATAAAAAAAGCTATTCAAGTTTTTAATAGATGATAATTATAAGTATTTATCAACCCTCTTAAAACATGAGCATACTGCTTTGTTTTTTTTTTTTATTTTTTTTATTGTTGGTTTTGCCAATAAGGCATTATTTATTATAGTTTTGGGGATTTTGTTATTTGTAGAGCTCGTAATTACTAATAATTCCAATTCATTCAAGCCAAATGAAATATTCGTCTGAGGGGTAAAAACCAGGTGAAGCCAAGTGGCAGCACTTACTTAAAACATTAAACAGCGTTGAGCCTCTGTTGCCCTTTCAAGCATCTCTCTCCAACTCCATCTGCAACTCCATCTGCAACTCCAACTCCAACCGCATCTTCAGATTCATCTACAGCTCCTCCTCGGTGCGCTGGCCATGTGGATGCGCTCTCAAGTGGTGACGGCGACCGATGGCAAACATGCGAGTATTTAAATGTGTATCATGGCGTGCCGAGCGGCGGCCAAGTGAAGCGCATGCGTTGATGGACTTGAATTATATGCGACTTAAGCTTCGCGCTGCTGCGATGCATCCAACATCGGATCGGCATCGTCACCAGCGCAGGCACTGCCAGCGGCATCCTCGGCAGCCAGTGCCATAAAAATTAAAAGTCATTATGGCCTGGAAAAGCATTTAAGCCGCGGCGGTGTGGAGACCGTGGCACATTCCCACAGTCGCGCTGGCAGGCAGGTCGACGTCGATGTCGATGTCGACTCGAGTGTCGCTGGGCTGTCAGAAAGTGCCATGAGACGGCAGCCACATGCGTCCACTTGGAGTGGGTTAATATTTGTTTGCATTATCATTTTGAATTGACAGCAAAGTGGCGCTTCTTGCTGTTGTTGTTCTTCTTCTTCTTATTATTATTATTATTGTTGTTGTTGTTGTTCTTGGTGTTGTTCTCTACCCAGCGGGCGGGCAGGGCTGTTAGCTGGAGTTCAAGTTGTTTGTTGTCTGCGCGCCGATTATGGAAAGTTGATGACCGGCAACGTCACAACCAACAACCAACAAAGCAGCATCTTCTGTCCCCCCACCCCCAGCTGAAGCACCGGCGAGGCCTGGACATAGAAAATTGCAATTTTTTTTTTGCAAGTTTTCAATTTTAAAATGCTATTGCGCTGTCGCTTTTGTTGCTGTTGCCTGTGCCTTAGTTATGTGCCGCTCGTGGCGCGTTAGCCACAAAAACCACAAGCGGAATGCTGGCCCGATCCGGCTGCCGAAGGCGGGGCAGGGCGGCCACACTTCGTTAAGTTGAAGCCAAAGCCAAAACCAAAGTCAACGTCAACGTCAACGCCTGTGCCAGTTAAATAGATTTTTTTTCGTTTTTTGGTTTTCTTTTTTTTTTGGGTTTCTTTCGCGCTTGTCTTTCGCTTTGATCTGTGATGCTTCTGGCAGGGCCCCGAGGCGGCTGCTGCAACGTGGAGCAAATTGAAAATTGATTTCGCCTTGCTCAGGCAGTAGTCAGCAGGCAGCAGGCAGCAGCCAAAACCGAGCTGAGACAAAGTTAGCACGCCAAGTTCGTTGCCTAAGTCTTTCGTTTCGATGACTCAAAATGCGCCCCATGAAATTCCCACATAAATTGCGCGCATTGTCAAATTAAAAATGCCTAATGAGCTGTTGCTCGCCCGGCCGGCCAGTCAAGCGGACAGCAATGCAAAAGAGCAGAAAAATGCATTAGAAGCATTCAGCGCAGAGCGCAGCTCTGGGCTTAAGCAACGTATACAGCGTAGCCCCAACGCAGCCGGCACACAGGCAGCATCCAAGTCAACGGCGGCGGCAAAACGTATCGTGTTACAAATCACGGCGGGATGTGCGGGCGGACGGGCGGCCGGCCGATGGGCCAGTCGGTTAGTCTTTCGTGCGGTCTGCCAGGCGGACGAGCGAAACAGCCAACACACAACAAAACAAGTTTCGAGTGGAAATGCGTGTAGCGTGCAGCGTGCGAAACACGGCAGAACATGAACATGGAAGCCTGATGCTGATGCTGATGCTGATGCTCTTGTCGCAAATGCTGGGTCTAAAAATAGACAGTCGCGGGGCATGCGGATCGCGGCTGCGGCCGTTTAGTGCAACATGAAAAATGGCAACACTTTTGCGCTCATAAAAACTATTTATACGCCAGCAACAGAAGTACGTAACCGATCTTGGCCCAAATGGATCAGCCAACTAATATGCCCTATGTCATGCACAACGCCCGAGTGAGGGCAAGGCGCATGCGCGTGAGATCTCCACGCAAGATCATCAGTCGACAAGGCAGCAACCAGCAGGCAGCAGGCAGCAGGCAGCAGGACCCAAACGACGTCCACACACAGGGCCCAGGCACAGTCCAGTTTGAGGCCGGGACCACACAAATACAGGCACGCGTTCGCTGACAGAATAAAAATTGTTGCGCTTGTGTTTAACGCGCGAACGCGGCGATATCGTAGCAGCAGCAGCCGCAGCAGCAGCAGCAGCCGCATCAGCAGCCGCAACGTACCTTGTTTCGAAACTGGCTCCCTGGACCTCGTCTGTGGCACAGAGGGCTCAGGTTAAAGTGGCAGCCAGGCACCGTTGTCAGTTGGCAGCGGCCGCGTTGGCGCGGGGCAGCGGCGCGGTTGTACGGGGCATTGTCGGCTTGCTTAGCTATCACTGAACGATTATCGTGCATTTTAAAATTCTTACGAGTTTCTGCCGTTGTTCTTCAGCCTTTGCCTTTTTATATTGCCCTTTTCACTTGGCCCGCGCGTATGTGTGTGCAGTTGTTGTTGTTGTTGTTTTTGCTGGTATTGGTGTTGCTGTTGTTGCCCAGATTGGAATCACGCATGGGAACCACAAGCGCCTTGGCTTTTGTCTGCTCGTCGTCGATGCTGTTCCAAGTCTGCACACAGAAGACACTCAACAATAAAACGCACACATTGCCTTTAAACACACTTTTATTAATCAGTATATCTATATATATATATATATATACATATATTTTTTATATATATATATATATTTTCTGTGTATGCATATATATTTACTTATTTTGTATTTATCAATTTGTTAAGTTCATAGTATACATGAATAGTACTCATACCAACTGTCATTTGCTGGCTTTTAACAATTTGTTATTACATATTTGCAAATAGTTAACTAAATTGCTACACAAATTTCTTGATAATGCTATTATCATAGTGAATATGTTAATACTCGTAATATCGTTTTCATTGTGAACTAATAGGTTAGTACTTTTAATGCAATTGATTCGGTTTACCTCGAAATGCAATCGAGTCTATTGTTTGCAATTTGTTAGCTGTTGAAAAACATCGATTTTCTATATATATATATTTTTAAGTTAATAACATTTGCCTGTGGTGGGGCATGGATTGCCATAGTACAAAATGTTTGGCCCATCGAGCGGAAATAACGTTTAATTTGCGTAGATAACGTTTCTGTTCGTAAACAATATTACTTTCAATTGGCCGATTTATAACTATTTCCTCTGGGCATACGATAACGGCAAGTGGTTCACGGCTGCCAGCGCGATCGGAAATAAGCTAAACGGAAACTGATTACAATCTGGCCATAAATTGGCTTAGCCGGGACATGAACCACAGCAAATGCCTTGTGCTGAATTGAAAGCGATTATATTTATGGTAGAAACTTAAAATAAAAATGCTATTAACTGAAAATGTTTTAGTTGCGTGTTTGAGTTAGTTTTGCTGCTGTAACATAGGCATTTTAATAGATATTCTATATATTTCTTATATAAATTATAGCCTATGTAAAACTTCACTTATGTAGAGACAGCTCAAAACTGTTTCAATAGTTCAGCGCTTATATAAAAATTGCTAGTAAATGTTCAAGTTGCATAATTGCATTTGTTGTTGTTGTTTGTTTGTATTTAGAGAGCTAAGCGCTTAGTTGACACATTATAAAAAAAAAATTTGCTTGTTTCCATTTGTTGCTTTGTATTGTGGGCTGGTTTGCATAAAATTGCTATATAAACATACATAAGTATTTAGTTGATTTTACTTTCTTATTTGTTTTAAAGTTACTTTTTACTCTTAAGTTGCATGCTTAACTGTTAATGCGGATTCCACATTTAAAAATTCCTTATCGGTGTTCAAAGTTTGTCGTTTTTGGTGTATTGGTACTCTTTCTCTTCACTCCTCTTTCCTCTTTCTCTGACTCTCTATTGAGTATAAACCGTTAGTTATAGTGTCATTGCAATATATATATATATATATATTCACATATAATTTGTTAAAAGTATTAACTATGAAACAACTAGTAGCAAACATTTTAATATTGTACTAATTCTACATAATTGCCATTTGAAATCCTGACCCTTTTTCTCTTTTCACTTTGTCTGTGTTTTCAGAAAGAACTCTAAAACTAACTACAGTTATTTGATATTTTAGACATTTAGCATTCTTTTAATTGTTTATAAATATTTTTTGTTTAATTTTTTAACATTTTTTTATTGTGGCATACTTGAATATTTTATTTTTGTTTTTATTTTGCCTGGCGAACGCTCAATTTATGTATGTATGTATGTAAGTGTGTGTGTTTTATTTGTTCTTGTTTCTGAATGGAGCTGGAGCTTTATTTGTTGTATATTATCATTGTTGTACATCAAGTTAAGTTTAGTTGGTAACAAATTATTAGTTGTTGATGCTGGCATAAATGTATATTCATATATTTTTTGTTCATTCTTAAGATTCTTTTTTTTTTGTTTTTTTATATATTTCTGGATCACATATTCAAGTAGTTTCAAAATCACATAAAGATCACTCTTACAGTAGCGTATACAAAATACATTCATTTTCCATACATTGTGTATACTTGTCTCAGTTTATTATTTATTTGTTTTTTTTTTCGTGAGTTGTCATGAAATTGTGTTTGTTCACGCTTGTCGTGGCTGAGATGTGTGTTTTTTTAATTGCTTTTCTAGTAATACGATGTTTGTGCTTGTTAGATATTAGTGTTTATTGCTATAAATACATTGTGCCCATATATTCAGAGTTCGAGGGTATTTTGAAAGAGCTATTAGAATAGACATTAGAATTTAGTACTCAACAGCTCCATTAAAAAACAAATCTGTAATTTTAAATCCTCTGTTTTGTTCAATCTTTTTGTCAATTGCTTTAAATTGTCTTTCCTGTTTAAGTTTAGTGTATATAATTTTTTGTTATTTTCTTCATTTCGCTCTTGTTTGTGTAGAGCAGCTAAAATATTAAAGCATTTAATTGCAACACACAATAACATGCACATTTAATTATTGTTTAGTTTATTAATTTAATTTTTGGCTACTACATACACACAAAAGCCTTTGCGCTGCTTAGCTAGTTAGCTATAAAATATATTTTCATATGATTTTATATATATGTATACCTAAATAATATGTGTATATAACTATATTCATCATGATTTTAATTTTCTGTTGAGTTGGTTTTTTTTATTTTCAATAAATGCCTAAGTTTCTGCATGTGAAATTCATACTTAAATAGTTTACTTTCATGCCCTAAGTGATCAATTTATTTGCCATTATTTTAATTACTAATAATACGTTAGAGTTCATTATATTAAATATATATGCTCAACTTTGTCATAAGCTACAGTACATTAACTTTTTTTTGTATTTGCGAAAAATATGTTGAAGACGGTTTTTGAATTAGCTTCGGTTAACATTCATTATAGACTGTATTCGCTGTCTTGTGTTACGATTATTGTTTAATCTTGTAAATCACACGCTTCAATTTTTGTAAATATTTTGTATTCGGTAAACTTGTACCATAAATATTGGCCATTAGAATAATTTTTTTTTACTTTTACATAGTTTTTAATTTGACCTTTGACCGGTTTTCATTGGAAGCTTTTTTAAAATTTAAGATTAAATAAAAAAAATTATGCAAGAAACGTACTTAAAGCACTAACAAAATCACAAAGTAACCTAGTAGAGTATAAAATTAAAATTCATGAATTTGATTAAAATATATTATAAATTTTTGTTGCTTTTTTGAGCTTGTAAGTATTTCATTTGTATGTAATTAGAGATTGTAGATGCACACCTGGTTTTTATTTTTTGATGTCTAAAAACCATAAACAAAAAGCATTCTAAATAAGTCTTTAAAATTTGTCTGTAGTAATTCTCTTATTTAAAAAGCTTATGTGTTTTGGATCAAGCGAGTCCAAGTTTGAATAAGTTCCTATAGATCTCTGTTTACAATTATCTTCACCTTGTGCGGCCAAGTCAAATTTGAATTGGATTGATTCGCTAACAGATCCTTTATCAAATTCGAACTTTGCTAAGAGATCTATTACTTAAGAAATTTGAATTGGATTACATTTCATTTACACATATCTAAAAAATACATATATTTGTCGTTTGACAATCGATTTTTATAAATCACTGGTGGTTTTTCATTTGTAGTCAATTTCCTTAAAAAAATGTTCATAGAAGCGGCTAAGAAATTATTATCGTCATATAATATATGAGCGTATAAATGTATAGCGTATAAATGTAAATGGTTTTATTTTCTTAATTAATACTAGTGAATAGACTGCAAGTGAAGCAAATTTTGAATACAGATATATAAAAAAATTAAAGAACAGTAGTATTGCAAATTGTGTACAAAATAAAATGTCATGGACAAAATCAGAACTGTGCAAAAGTTATATATACATGTATATATAAACAAAATGACTAACATAAAAAAGAACACACAAAAAAAAAAAATAGGATTAGATTAATTAAATTTTCTGTAGCGTAAATTAATCTTCAAATGCAAAGCGGCTTGCTAAACCAATTACATATTTTGTGCCTAGTAATTGCTAATATCCATGATAATTAATTCGCATAAAGATAATTATAAATTATAATATGTAAGCTCTGTCATATGCCAGGCTGACATAATTGCTAGTCATTCAACATTTTGTTTACGATTATTTTTCAGTTTCTATATCGCCCTTTGTCACTGTGAACGCACTCTGTACCAATTAAGCACAAGGGGCTCACCCATAGTCCTGGAGCGATTGAAACAAATTCTATGTGTGTGTTGTGATAACCGGCACCTGACAATAGGGGCACTCGGTCACCGAGCCAGCGCATGTATTGCAAATGGACAGATGATTGCAGGGCTCCAGGGTAACGGTTCGATTGTTCTCCTCACATTTCATGCACTTCTTGGCATTCTCCAAATATAATACTTTATCTACCTCCTCCAAATCAGTGCGCAGTTTTGACTAAAAATTGTTGATTAAAACGAAAACTTATATATGTATTCGAAGCAACGTACCTGTAATTGCTTTAATTTTTGAATAGATAGGTCGCGCAACTCGCCGGGCAGATTGAGTTGTATCTGCACTAGATCGTGACGATCCTTCCAATCCAGAGCTTCCTGTTTAGCCTTGTCGCGATGGAGTTCAGCATACTTTAGTTTGCACATTAGCTCCTCAAGACGTCCGGATAGCTTTTGAATTTGAGCATTCTTCGTGAGTAACTCGTTGGTCATACGACCCAAATCCGTATTGTTTTGCGATTGCAGTGATTGAAGGCTAAACGCGTTCTTAGCTGTATTTAGTGTGTTTTCAAATAGATTGTTGCCCACGGAGCTGCTATTAATGTCATCACGTATGGTGTTCAATTCAGATATTCTAACTGACGGACTTATGGAAAGGCCATCGCCAAATCCAGGCGATATAATGCGAGATGGAAAGAATATGCTATTGTTGTCATTCTGCGTGGCAGCCGAGAGAGAATTGCTCAGCTTATTGGAGTTACCATAAACGTTGAATAGATTGGCATGATTTGTCGGGCTATAGGTGAGCGAGCTGCTGGGAATGTTGACGGCAAAGCCACCTGAATTAAAGTCTAAATAGCAAGAAGTCGATAATTGAAATTAGCGGTTCGGTTTGTTAGGTTTGGACAATGACTCACCGTTAATAGAGTTACTTAGTGTCGTATTAGGAATGTTAATTGGCGCCGAGGAACGTGTTAATAAACTAGTGTTAACCAGACTTGCCGACAGTGAGTTCTCGCGTGGATCTTCCAATGTACAGGCTGCTTAAAATAGTTTAAGAAAGAAAATGCGTTAATTTCGTTTCAGTAAAATTAGAGGATTTATGCAAGTCTTTTTTTTTGCGCTGTCAATTTGTCCACAACCATTGTTGATAACACTGAAAGGATCAGTGCAAATACATATATATGTATAAATATTACTCACGATGGCTATCCAGTGGTAATGAGATATTTAAGATTTTACTGGAATTAGTTGTATTTTCCAAAGCATCTACCAACATTTTGTTGGTTGTATTATTGCCATCAATATTTAATAACTACGAAAAAGAGAATCAAACAAAGAGAAACGAAGAAACAAAATGAGAGCGGGACAAAGTTTTCAATGACCTGCGATTTGATGCTGTTAGCTGGATTAGCTTGTGATCGAGTGAGGTTAGCAAGTGGGGGGTTAGCAGAATGCTGGACGCACATACAAACACAAATACAAACGCACATCTAGTGCACACACTGATTGGTGTTGCATTTGGTAATACGTACATTATTGCTCAGCTGCAGCAGTCCTGTAGACAACTTGCCATTGGTGACTTCGTCCTGCACCTTCAAACCGGACAAGCCATTGGAAATGAGTTCGCTTAAAGCAATTTCATGATCACGCTTCTTCTGCTCGTTGGCCAGATAAGCTTGAGGGGGGAATAATGAACAAGCAGCAAAGCGCAGTTTGATTGATGCATTGTTTTCATATCATTTTGAGTGGATTACACAAATTATACCAATGTGTGGAATTGAGTAAAATACAAATATACAATCAAACAAACATAACTAAAATTAGTATGTAACATAAGGACCTAGTCTTAACTCATTTAATCTGGTTGTGGAAAATAGCGCTTAAAGCCCAAAGAACAATTGCAAGTCGGGATAACTTACGTTCGACATGCGCAAAAGCACAGAAAACGCTGCGTGGACAATAACCGGCCTGTTGTACATCGTTACATTTGGTGGACTTGTAGATTTCCGGATGAAACTGTTGCTCGGTGCGCGTGTGACAGTACTGACAATTGTCGCCGGCCTCACAGTTACCTGGTTCACCCCACTCCTCTCCGTGCTTGACATTGGGACATGGAGTCGACCTGCAAGGAATATACATTTGTCAATATTTAGCTCTATTTTAAGTTGGGTTGCTGGACTTACCTGTATTTGTACTTTCGGGGCGAACGGCGTTTATCCTTGCTGTTGTGGTACTGTGGACAGGCATAGCCCTGGCGGCACAGACGCGGCGGACGCTTGCACGGCTCGGTTTTGTAGTTGGCTAGCACATAATTGGTATCCTGCCATTTAGGATCCTCGTTCATTAGGTTGCGCTCCTTGTCTAGGGCATTTTGTGCATTGGTGCCGTCCAACGTTATATCCGAATTCTGCAGCGTCTCTAGCTCTTTGATGTCATAAACCGGTGGACGCTGATCTTGCATGCCGTGCGCAAAGGCGCAATGCAGACCATTCTTTACACAGTAGCCACGGCTGTCCGTGTCGTGCACGCACATGCAGGTCTTATAGTAGCGCAAGTGATAGCGACGCTCCGTGTCGCCGGCTGTGCGGTGTAGAAAGGGGCATCTAAACGAGAGTGGGTGAAACCGAGTAAGAAATGGGAAGTAATGCCGAAAAGCATCGAATTGCGTGCTAAAAATAGCAAGGCAGCAGTTCACCATCCCCTTCCCGCCAGCAGTTTGAGCTTTAACAGTTAAACCGGGGGCAAACCAGCAGTCACATACGTACACACACACACACACACACACACACACACCCGCACATACTTGTATACATTTTAAGTCTGGGTCAGAATTGTTATTGCAAAAAATGAAATTGCGTATTATTTTGTTGTCGCTCTCTGCCTTGCACAGCCGTTCGTTGCTGAAAGCTTTGGGGGAAAGCTCTGCTCAATAACTGTACATTTATAACGGCTGCCACAACTGTATATCACACTGTCGACGCCGGGGGAAAACCAAAATAAACCGAAGGAAAAACGCGCAAAAGCGAAACGCAATAAAAACAATGACGCACACACTTGTAGCAGTTATAGCTGCTGCTGCGCATTTGTGAGTGTGTGCGAGAGCAACAACCCTCACGCAGGCCGATTACACCGATTAGAATTTCCGAGCCCGAGCAGCTCTATCGCTAAAATCACTTTCACTTTTGCATACTGTGGGCGGGTGGCCTCGACGATGACCTCGTAGTAGGGCGCGCCTAGCTTAACACTAACACTAACATACACCCACCCACCCACACACGTAGGCACTAGCATACACACACAAATGAATTTCACTTTTAGCTAGACTTCGTTACAATGCCCCTTCGGACGCCCGCAAACTGTTTTTGTTTGTAAACACGAAGCCAAGAGATACACACACATTGCAAAGAAAATTCAGCGCAAAGAGGAAACGAAAAAATACTACGTCGTTGCTTGTTCGCGTTGGCTTGCGCTTTCCCATGCCTCACACATAGCCAGACATAATTTGCACTACAGCATAAAAACTCACTCATCGCCTTCGGGACAGATTCCAGTTGTCTCATCATATTTGGTGCAATAATTATCTGCGCTGTAATTAAATGTGCCATCGCGTTTACGTACTGGCCGCCGACGACGCTGATTTTGAAAATGCCAATTGAAGCAAACAAAAGGGCGATGCTGATTGCATTTGTGCTGCAGAAACGACTGGCATTGCTCCACGCGAAATTCCTTCAGGTAGCTGTGCAAGAGGAAGGTTTTATTAAGCTAAGAACATACAAAATACAATTAAAAATGTGTTTATTTACGTATAATGGCTGGTATTTTCTTGATGTGAAGACAGTAGTAGCTTGCTCGCATCGTTCGCCATCTTGAACTGAAGCACCAAACTGGTGTGACCGCATGCCAATAAGCGCAAAAATACGCTCTTTTGTGATGAGGGTCTATCGAGATTATCGATGTCCATCGATTACTCTGCACGTGTAGTCGAGACTTTAGTTTATTTATTTATTCGCTACAACCACTGCGTTAACCAGGCAGGTCCTGTTTATCAATGGCTGCAGCAATGCCTGCTTCCCAAATCCAGCCAAAAAAACACAGCGACTGTCTCTGCTATCTGCAGGTGAGTGAGCTGACAGCAAAAATTGTATAAATTGCATACTTTTCTGTATATATTATCATAAACCACCCTCCCACCCACAGTCTCTGGGCGACGCCGCGCCCAAAGATGTCGCAAACGAGTTGGCCGCCCAAATCGTCGAAGAAGCTGGCAAGCCGGACACGGGCAGCATCAATCAGGCCGCGTTAAATGTCACTTTTCGCGTCTACTACCACGTCGTGCACCAATACGAACTAACGGACGAGCACTTTGCCAATCTGCCGAAACGGTTGTCCTGTGCAGAACCGCAGGCTTTTCTCATGCTGCAGGCTGTGCTGCTGACCGACCACTGGAAACGTCTGGATGCTCAGCTTATAGAAGATCAGTGCATGGCTGCCATTATTGCTGCTCTGCAGCAGAACAGCAGTAGCTTGGTTCATCAACTGAAGGCTACTACTCTGCTGGTCAAAAAGTTTCCCAAGCTGGAGCTACTGTCGCTGCAGCTGGAGCACTTTTATCAGTGCCTGCAGCGCCAAAACCACATGGTGGGCTCACGCGAAGAGACGCTGACGCTCTTCAATCACATTTGCAAACAGCGAGAACGCGCCTTTCTCTACTTTCGCCTAATTACCGAATTCTGGCCCTGGACAAATCGCAACAAATACTATCTGCTGAGCGGCATACTTAATACGTACGGACTGCCAGAGCTGCTGGCCGCCAGTGGACACAGCGAGGCAGAGTTCATTGCAGGACTGCGCTTGAGCCTCAGCTACAAGGGTCTGCGTGCGGCCAGCCAGTATCCGGTGAAGAGTCTGAGCGGTCAGCGTTCGCCCGCTCTGCTCGCGCTGGCTGTGGAGCTGTTAGTCAATGGCAACGTTGCCGAGCTGCAAAACTTTCACTCGCAGTGGTTTTTGCGCATTCAGCAACGCGACGTGCTCTTCCAGCTGCTGCAGACCAAGCCGGAAATAGTTGAGTTCCTGGCCAGCTCGGATGTAACACGCTCGGCCAGTGACCAGCAGCGTCTTATACTCATATTCAGCATGTTCGCCAAGGAGATCTATGTGGCGTCCAAGCTGCATTTCTTCAAGATCAGCACAGAACTGCTTACCAATTGCAGTTCCTTCGAAACGGACGCACAACTCTTGATCTTCAAGTTCCTGGTTGATAATCTAGCCAATTTTGCTGTAGAGGATTGCCTGGAGTTCTTTTATAGCTTTATGAAGCGTCATCGCAGCGTGGAAAGCTCCGAGTTTCGCAACACAATGCTGGGCAAGATGCCCAACATTATCAACCACACGGCCAAGCACTTCAACAAGGCCTTAAAGGTGGATGGCGGCGCAGGCAGCGATGCACTGGCTCATGACATTAAGCGATTCTTTGGCCAGCTGCAAACACTGCTGGAGGAGGATATGCTCTGCGACGTTTATCAGCCCCGCATATTTGCCCTGAAAATGCTCGAGATCCTGCTCAAATCCCTGTACAGCGCGCAGGTTACAAAGAATGCAAAAATGTGCAGCACACAGCAGAACCAGCAGCTGGGCACGTTTCTACTGGACCGTGAGGTCTTTCGGCCATCCATCGTAGCGCAATTGCTGTTCAAATCCCTCGATGATCCTCAGGGCTTTGACGATGCACTGGAGCTGACGGTTTCACTGCTGCTGCAACTTGGCCATGTGGACGTCGAGCAATGCAACGAACGTTGCCAAATACTGTGCTCCAGCTCCGATGTGGATGAGTGTGCTCTGGTCTCGCTGTACGCCCAGCTGGCGGTGCGCAGCTGCTCCGACGCGCAGCCCACGCAGGCACTCTTCGACGAATGCCTGCAGCAATTGACCGACAAATTGGAACCGTTCCAGAGGGATCCGCTGCAGACGGCAAAGTCGGCCGGTGGTCATCTCTTTGGCCACATTTGCGTGCTGGACGAGCTCATTAGTGGCGCCAATCGCTGCCTGGCAACAGCTGTGGCGGAGTTATTACCCCTGCTGGAGCGCATACTCAACGTCATCCTAAAGTTTCTCAATCTTGCCAATGCCAGGCGCGAGGAGACGGAAGCTGCAAACGTTACGGCCGCCAGTTTTCAGGACATGGATGAGAGCTTGCAGCTGCTGGTCACTGAGAGCGTCTATGATGCCCCAGAGTCAGATGACGAAGCCAGCCGCAAGTATTTGCTAATGAGTTTCTGGCTGACTTTAAAGGTAAGTAAACATAAAGTTTCTTTTTTTGCCTATGCTAATCGAGGACGCAATGTTGCTTTCAGGCCTGCTGCGATTTGGCCACCAGCTTGGGCTGTGCGCTGCTCCGATCGGCTAATGGCGCACCGGACTACGATGCACTGAAGCGCTGCTTGGACATCAATGTGGCCACGTTGACCCGTTGCCGCCACAAGGGCGCTTTTGAGGCTGCCGGCCTAAGCATCGGTAAGCTGACGCGAGCCATAACAGGCACGCTCGCCAGTGAGGATCGGGGATTTGAGCTGCTGCACGATTGCCTGCAACGCGAGCTGCTCTCCGAGTGCCGCCAGGTGAGCACCACGCGACGCGGTGCTGGTTTCTCCATTATGTTTCTGCATGTGCTCAAAAACGACGATCCGCGCCAGCGCTTGCTGCTGCATCGCGCCGTCCAGCGCATTCTGCAGCGACTCAACGAAGGCCAGCCCAGCGATCCACCCAGCAGCAGCAGCAGCAGCAGCAACCACGATCGCTGGGAGGCCCTGTCGTTGCACTATCTGTGCGTGCTGGTGCGCGACACGGAACTGCGTCCGGCCATGTGCAAGTACTACAACGAGATAATGCTGGTGGCCATCGACAACATTGACAACACCGAGTGGACCATTTCGAATGCAGCGCTGCAGTTGTTCGGTGCCACGCTGGGCAAGCTGGTGGGTCAGCGGCAGGCGACTGAGTTCGACACCAGGCTGGCTTGGGAGCCCAGCGAGATGAACTACGAGGAGCTCGTGTGTCTGCTGCCCAAGGCATTTGAGCACATGCAGCGCTGCTGCGACAGCGATAAGGTGACCTCTTCCATAATACTGTTCTTGGGTTTCCTCTCCAAGGTGGAGCATCTGTGCACCACTGGGCAGCCGCAACGTTCAACGCAGCTGCTGCAACGCTTCCGGCGACTCGGCTGGCGGCTGCTGCGGCACAAGAGCGAGCAGGTGCGTCTGCTGGCTGCCACCTGCTTTGTGCGCGCCCACGAGTTTCGCTGCGATCTGCCGGCGGTGCTGCTGGCCAGCGCCAAAAGAGCGTCTCAGCTGCAGGAAGACAACTTCTACGAGGGTCTGCTCTACACGCTGCACGCGGGCGTACTCAAGCTGCAGCACGAGGCGCGACACGTTTGGTCGGCAGAGAGGCTGCAAGAGTATCAGGAGCAGCTGTTGGTTGTGCTGGACGTCAGCGAGCAAGTGGGTCGCTTCAAGGCGTACACATTGAATGTGCTGCTGGAGTTGCTGCAGCTTTTGGGTGCCACGGAGCAGGCGGCCGTTGTGAGTAAGCTGCTGGAGGGGCGCAGCAGACACGCACTAAGCTAAATTTGTCTACAATGTGCTTATCTTAATGTAGCATTTATCTAATCTCTAAGCCTAAGCCAAAAAGTCAATGTTAGCCTCTAATTATTGTAACGCTCGCTTTTACAACTAAATGACGCATTTACTATTTGAAAGCATTTACCAAAATAGAAGAAAACAAAACTTAACAAAAACGCCTTCAACTGAAGCCCTCGCCAGTTTCCTGCTCCATCGCCTGCTGCTGCTGCTGTTGTTTCTCGTGCGTCTCCTGTGCCATCTGCTGCAGCGTCCGGCTGAGAATGTTGCGCAGAATGTGCGGCTTGCAGTGCTCCTCCAGCCAGGGTATGACGCCGCTGGTCAGCTGCTTGAAGTTGTCCATCGGTATGTTCTGGAATGTCTCGAACATTTCGTCCAGTATGGCCTGAAACTGTTAAAATGTGTGTCAATCGCAATTTCGGATGGGATTCAATTGCTGCTCTTTTTGCTGACCACTTGAAATTTGGCCTCGTCGGTGAGACGCGCCTCCTCAGGCCCCGGATTGGCCTGCTGGTGTTGCAGCATGGTCTCGTAGCCGTTCTGTATGATACGCAGAGCAGTCACCTCCTTCTGCAGCGCCGCACTCTCGTCCTCCTGCTTGCCTTTCTGCTGATTCAGGTAGCCAATGTATTCGATTGACTTTTGCAGTATCAGCGCTTTGCTCAGCTTGTAACCGGACGAGTCGTTTGGCTGGCAACGTGGCACCAGCTCCTGCAGGCTGTCGTAGCCCTTCTTAATCGCATCCCGACGCTTCTGTTCCGCCTGTGTGTGCGCCGAGCGTCTGCGCTCCTTGTAGCTGAGCGTCGAACTTGAGTTTGTGGCCGCCGAATGTCGCGCATCGCCGCTGTCGTCGTCATCATCTGTGGAGGGGGAGAAGAGCGGAGAGAGGTTGGCAAATGTAATAAAATGCTGATCGCTGATAGGGGACACCAGCAGCAGCAACAACAACAACGACAACATAATTCCATCATTATCAGCTGTTCGTCACGCTCTTAGCAAAAACAAACAAACAAGCAACAGCAAACACGTACCAGAATTGTGGGCTGATGAGTTGGGCGTGTGAATGCTGCCGGCGCTGCTGCAGCGGGAGTAGTGCTTGCCGCCTAGCTCTTGATCTTGCTCCATACTGTAGGCCTCTTCCTTGCTGATCAAGTTATCACTCATTGTCAACTGCGTCGTTGCGATGTCCACAAAAACAAGACCATTTGTGTTATGTGGTTCGACACTAGGAACTAGTTCATATTGTGGCGGCCGTTCGATTGACTCTATTTTGGTATTTTAAATTGTAGTATTTACAACAAACAGACAACTCTTAGAGACGAAATTGGGCAAAAGATTTTTAAATATTTAAATTAATTACTGAACGAAATCAAAAATAGAATTATGATTGCTGCCGTTTAAGTACATATGAAAAGTTAAGTTTATAAAAAATACTAAAGTTTATCAAGTTGGCCATCAAGCTTTAATTTTCTAGATATTTCGGTAAGAAATTGCAAGCATATGTTGTTTGTTATTTATCAGAAAATATTTATTAGCAAGTCATTCGCTAAGGAAGGCTTGATAAGGTCCCGTCAGCCTGTCACTGCTTACCAGCGTACATTGCTCATATCTAATAGGCGGATTAGATATTGTTTGTTTTGCAGCCCTGCTTTTATTGCACCGGTGCGATGACTTTTACGTTTTCGTATTGAACTTTGCCGTCGTGTCGTTTTTTAGTTTTTCGTGGGCTGTGCTGCCATTAACTATAAATAATATCTTATTTAAACAGCAGAAAGGGCGGGTCTAACGCACATACCACATCATGGGTCTTCTGAAGGCGATACGTGTGAGGATCATGAATTTCATGATTTTCTTTCTCATTATTATTCTATTGCCCGGCCTGCCACCTCGCACCACTTTCCCCTACAAAGATTTCACGTAAGTGAAGGAGGACACCCTAAATTAAATATGAATTAACGTGTTCTGTTTAGCGTTACCCCGCCCAAGGAACTGAAGGGTGCCCTGGAGTCCAATTTTCACCTGGAGGGCGCCGAACGTCTGCTGGAGGGCCGCATTTACGGCCCCGAGTGCCTCCTGGTGCGCAACAATGAGATCTACACTGGCCTGCACCGCGGTGAGGTCATCAAGCTTACATCGAACCATGTGACGCATGTGGCCAAGTTCGGCCAGCCCTGCTGTAAGTATTTTACATTGCCCTTGGGGGATTATATTGTAATTGTTTGCTTTTGCAGCGGAAGTTTATGAAGAGGCGCTTTGTGGTCGCCCGCTGGGCTTGGCATTCGATACGCAAGGCAACAATCTGATCGTGGCGGATGCATACTACGGCCTGTGGCAAGTCGACTTGACGTCGCGTCACAAGAAATTACTGGTCTCGCCGGATCAGGAGCTGCCGGGCCAGAGCATTAATCGTCGTGCCAAGACTTTCAATTCGGTGGCCGTCTCCAAGCAGGGCGACATCTACTGGACCGACTCCTCCTCCGATTTTACCATTCAAGACTTGGTCTTTGCCTCGTTTGCTAATCCGTCTGGCCGGTGAGTTCATTGAATTATTTAAAACAGCGGCAGCTGTAAAAACCGGTTTTGCGTCGCAAACGCATCGATTGAATAGCGTTTGACCCAAAAGCTTTTGCGTTCTCTTTCTCTAACGTTTTCTCTATTTTTGTGTAGTCTTTTCAAATACAATCGTGCCAAGAATGTGAGCGAAGTGCTGCTGGACGAGCTGTTCTTTGCTAATGGACTGGCGCTGAGCCCGAACGAAGACTTCATTGTGGTGGCCGAGACGGGTGCCATGCGCCTCACCAAGTACCATCTGACGGGACCCAAGGCTGGAAAGAGCGAGGTCTTTGTCGAGGGTCTGCCCGGCTTGCCCGATAATTTGACGCCCGATGCCGAGGGTATTTGGGTGCCTATTGTGTCCAGTGCCGATAGCGAGCATCCCAGCTCTTTCTCGCTCTTCTCGCGCTTCCCCACCATTCGCCTGTTCCTGGCCCGCATGCTTGCGCTCTTCGAGCTGCCTTTCCGCTACATCAATAGCGTGTATCCCAACAAGTTCTCGCAGCGTTTTGTGCACTTCGTCGGTCACGGCGAGATGGCTATGCTGCTGGCACCCAAGCGCACCACCGTGGTGCGTGTGGACTGGAACGGCAATATTGTTGGCTCGCTGCATGGCTTCGACAAGTCCGTTGTGGGCGTTTCACATGTGCTGGAATTCCAAGATCACTTATATCTGGGCTCGCCCTTCAATCATTACTTGGCACGCGTCAAGTCGCCCAAGGCCGCCAAACAGCCCACCGTCAAGGTGCGCAATGTGCGCGTCGAGGGCGAAGGTCTAGAGGCGTCCGTTGGTGCGCCGCCCACCACGACCACAGCCAAGCCCAAGGCAAAGGCTGCACCGACGACCACCAGCAGCACCACCACCACTACTACCACGACGGCAAAGCCGCAGACTACGACAACCACTACAGAGAAACCAACGACGACGACGACAACTACTACAACGACTGCCAAGCCAAAGACCACCACTGCCAGGCCAGCCACAACAAGTAGTAGCACCACCACCACAACAACAACGACGACGCCCAAACCATCGACGGAAAAAGCACCCACCTCCACAACAACAACAACAACGACAACAGCAAAACCAACAACGACCACAACCACCACACCCAAGCCAGAAACGACAACTACAAAGCGCACAGTGCCAAAGAAACCGGCGCCTGTTGAGGAAGAGATTCCCGCAGACACGAAGCCACCACAGAAGGAGAAGCTCAAGGTGATCAACAAGCAGGGCTCCCATGTGGAACTCTAAGCGAGATGCATTTGCTTAGCGGCACATTTTCTTTGCATTTTCCGCCGCTCGCCCAAGTCCCATGCCCAACCACTCAGGCCAAGGCCAGTTAATTATTTAGTTTGAAACTAGTTAGTTTAATAGTAACTAGCTGCAAGCTGTAACTGAAAAATATGTTCGTTTAAGGCAGCTTTTTATATGTCGCACAACCTGCATATAATTGAGTTTTGCTTATCTTCTATTGCGAAACATTCCCTCTTTTGTAAGGCATTTGCATTCCACGTAAAGTTAATACCTAAAAACTTGATAAAGAAAAAATCCCTCATTATATATGTATATGAACAATGGCAGATATTGTTTAGCAATTAATAGACACCTAAATGTAATAAGAAAATACTTTTCTTTTTGTACTGATATATTCTGAGTTGTGTATTTTTTCACTTAAAGAGTAAAGTGTTTTCTAAAAACAAATACGACTAAGCCTATTTCAATTAACTTTAGGTTAAACATTATTATAAATAGTGAGTACGAGCGGGTTAATCAAGTGTGCGCCTTGTCTAGCACTTTGGTCGACTTGGCGGCTCCTTGGGATCCGTCCAGCTCCACTCCGAGTAGTGAACACAACGACCCAGCTCCTCGGAATACAGCTGCGATTGCTTGCAGCGATTCAGGCGAGCACGTGTGCCCTGCCTATCGCACACCCAGTAAGAGGTGGGATCCCAGAAATTGCGGAACATGCGATTCACCTCGTCCAGTCCCTGGCAGCCGGGCTCGCCATTGTGCTCGTAGTATTTGTACTTTTGAATGGGTAAGTGTGCAGTGGCCATTTTTAGTTGATTTCTGTAAAATTTACAAAACGGAAATTAGCTTGTCACTTGGAAAACAATATGCAAAAATATTTCACTTCTGGGTTTCACAATCAATTTATTTAGAAATAGTCTGTTGTGTTTACCTCTGTATTAGTTGTGAATTTCCGTTGGCAACGAAAATGAATTTGCTTTAGATTTGAATCTTTTTTTCTACCGCGTGAAACGTCTGTGTTTGCCGCTTCGCAATTATTGCGATTCTGATTTGTCATACCGAATCATTTCTCGTTTAAATACCTTCCGAGTGAGCGACTGGCGCGTTTGCGGGGAGCGGAGCCGGTTTGCATTAGTAATGTCTGGCTGGCTGGCTGGCTGTCCGGTCGAGCCGATCGTCTTCGGGGAGCGTCGCGTCCGGGCAAACGTTTATCTACAAAAATTACTAAAAATTCTGCGTTCGCTCATCACGAATAACTTTTGGTCGCCGACGATCGACGGTCGGCCTGCAGAGCGGACGGATTGGTCATACGGTCGTCACGTGTTTATTTCGTGCTCGGGGAATACGCCAAGCAAGAGTTTTGCACACTGACATAATATGCACAGACATTGGTGAAACAGCAAAAGAGATGGTGTAAGGTCAAAGTACTCGACTAGGGCATGCCCTGTATGAAGCAAAGTCATAAACATGTTTATGCTAAAAGACTTTGCTTATCATGAATGTCTTTAAAATGTTGACGTAAACAATTCAAATCGTTTGGAGCAAAGTTCTTTAGCTCTGACTAAGTCCCGATGTGCTATATATAAAAATTACTAACAAATACCTTTTATCCAGTATTACGGATACAGGGTATGTAAAAAACCCCCTCATAAAATAAAAGTTTCGCTCTTTGAAAGCGACGCAAAGTTCGTTCGACGGTCGAGTGATTTTTTTGTAGTCCCATTGGAATATGTAACTTCGAATTGCGCAATTAGAGAGCAGATGTCACCCATTAGGGCTAAGCACGTCAGATTTATGAAACGTAAACAAAGCGCGTCTTAATCTGGCCGAGATCGCTACCAAGACGTAGGCGCCGTTAGCGTGTGTGTCGAGCCCCCCATTTTTGCCAGTAGTTTTCCCCCCGACCAGTTTTGACGTATGTCACCTTTAAATATTATTACTGGCTTATCAGCGCGCATAGACTAGCAAAGAATTCTCGCATGTGCTTGAACTATCTTGGACGTTCAAACAAATCGACACGTGATCGTCAAGTGGGACCAAGTGGGAAATGTGATTAAAAGAATAAGTCGGCCGATTGCGTCAAAGTGTGGTAATTATGTATGCGACGCACACGTGGGCAGCAGCTGCTTCAGTCGCGAGCTCACGAGGCGTATGTGTAATAATTATTTACTCTATAAACATGGGGTGTAATGATCCGGGCATGAATTTCACTGATTAGCGTGTTCTGGCGAACTGAGCTCGCGTCGTTGATTCTTTATCTCTAACAATGTAACACAATAAAATAAAAAAGGGCAACTAGAAAATAAATAAAAATCTGATATTTTTATTTGCTAAACGAACTGAGTAAAATTTTTATGATATTATATAAGAGCTGTGATTAAAAAGCAGTTGATTATTATAACATTATTTAATATATAATTTCAATACAACGACAGAATAAAATCCGCTATTTATAGGGTATAACAAACTTGGGTGCGTAATTCAATATTAAGAAATAGTTATGCACAACTTGACTCATATAATCAATTTATAGAGTATTTTTATCGTTGCCATGAAGCGTTGTTGCGCAACCGTCGGATGAGTTGCGGCGTGTGGGTTTCCACAAAAGGTGCTAAAAATACAAGTTATTCGCAAGAAGCCGATGACGGGGCAAACAACGAGCTGGGTATCAATTATGCTTTATGGCTGCAACAAAAGCGCAACTCCCGCTAAGATCCACTTGGCCGGGCGGTCGCGTGTCTTCAGGTTGAGCGTCCAGACGTAGGTGTTGCCACGCGACCTGCGAGTGCAAAGGGCTGAGGGCAATGAAGCTGAAAGAACTGAAGGTTAACTCACCTGGTCTTGTACAGTGGACACTCGTAGACGCGCTGCAGCTCCTGTTTCTCTTGCACAATGGACTTGATGTAGATGACGGGCATGGCGCAGAGCAGCTCTTTGGGATGCAGCGCCACAATGGAGTTCAGCTGACAGTCCCAGCTGGCCCCGTCCAGATACAGTTCGTGCACAAAGGCGCCCTCTACGGGCGGCAGCCTAAAAGCCACAAAGTGTGAACAACTGTTGACAACTGTTGTCGCGGTCAATGAACCACTTACGTGACGTCATCCTTCTGTTTTTTGGTCACGTCACAGCTGATCAGCATGCGGTCCAGGGGCAGGTCGTGTTTGCGAGCGCTCTCCTGCATGATGGCCGTGAGGAAGCTCTGCGGATTAAACAGGCCGCCCAGCCAGATGGCGCAGGGCAGCTTAAAGTCATTCAGCCAGCCGGCCAGCTCCTTGACGCGATGCAGCAGATCCGCAAACCAGCCCTGCAGACCCAGCATGCTGGGATAGGCCAGCTGGGCCCAGGCCGTCGGCACATGATCATAGAAGATGGCATAGTCCAAACGCTCCATTTCCTGGGTAATGGTCAGCTCGCCCCTCAGCCCGAGCATCAGCTCCCGCAGTGAACGCTTTATCTCGCGTATGAGCGCGTTCATGCGCTCGCATTCCTGCAGGGCGACGACGACGAAGGGAGTTTTGCGCTCGACGCGATTGAGCAGCGCCTGCAGATTGAACTCGTCCTGCAGCTTGTCCAGAAAGTCGTCGATCATGATCTTGACCAGCTCCTCGCGTGGTGCGCCGCAGTGTGAGCTCAGCTCGGATTCGCGCGGCTGCAGCTCAAAAATGGTGCGCAGCAGCTGCTCCGAGGCGCTGGTCAGGAAGCCAATTTCGGCGTTGGGATGCAGTCCATAGAGCAGCGGTGATTCCTCGGGCAGCATCTCAGTGATGTAGTCGTGATAGCCCTCGAACTCCAGATTGGGCGGCGCCGGAAAGCCGGGACACAGCTCGAAGTCACCATCGATCAGATCCTGCTGCAGCAGCTCCTCCAAAAACGTCTGGCAGAGGCGCCTGTCCCAGTCGTCGGTGATGTGGCCGCCGTACATGATCTCGCCAAAGAGATAGCGCAGATCCTCCCACGGTATGCGATTGCTGCCCTCCAGATAGTTGTGCAGCACGCTGGCCGAGATGGTCAGGTCGCCAATGTTGAAGGGATACACCTTGTTCCAGCCCTGCGGGCCGAACTTGCGACGCTCGCCGGCCACCGCATGAAAGTAGCAGAGCGCGAAGAGTATGGACTTGAACTCGGCCTCCTGGGTGCACGTTTCCAGCGCCTCCTGCGAGAAGTTATCCCAGGCCTTGTGCAGATTGGCGGCCATGCCAGCGGGCGGCTCGTTGACCACCTTGAGCGACGACTCCAAAATGCCCTGCGGTATGACATGGTATTGGGGATCGGGCGCCGGCTCGGCGCTAATAAACAGCCTGAAGCTGGACTCCCCCTGCGACTCGGACTGCAGCACAATGCGCTCGATGAGTTTCTCTAGGGCGGGCAGCCAGTTGACCACCAGATGAATGTTTTGCAGTATGACCCATTGCTGGCCCGAGGCCAGGGCCTGTTCGATGGCCTGCTCGGCCAGCAGCTCCTGTCCCTGGCCCAGCGAGATGTTGATCAAAGTGCCAGCGTCCGCATGAAAGCCCTGCAGCTGGCCATGGCGCTCCACGTCACGGATGGGATCCACGCCGGGCGACAGTATAAAGAAGGCGGGCGTGGCCGCGTTCAGTTCCTTGAAGATGGCCACGAACGGCGGCGTCTGCACCTCGGCATAGACGCGACCCATTGTCTGCTCGACAAACTGGGCCATCGCATAGGTCATGCGGTCGGGCCGCAGGGCGCGCACAATGCACAGTTTCTGGAGCGGACTGCGATGCTTCCACTCGCCCGGGAACTGCTCGCGTTCGGGCGTGTCGCTGGCCATAAACTTGCGCCAGCGTTTCGTATAGTTCTCCATGTCCTTGTCGATGCCGTAGAAGTGCTCGATCAGCGCCAGCGACTTGATGCCGCCCCAGGCGCTGCGCCCGACAAAGTCTAGCGGGGAGAGCGTGTTGGGATCGTGCGGATAGCGCAGCAGAAAGTCGGTCTCATCCTTGGCCACCTGCTCGGCGGCAATCATGATGCGCAGCGTCAAATGCGAGGTGAACGTCAGCTTGTCCGCCTCGAAGAGTCCGCGCAGCGTATAGCGATAGGTTTGCAATGTTATCGAGTCCACCAAGTGCAGGACGCGCTTCTCGTAGCTCTTGGAGTCGGGCGCCACGGCGATGGCCTGGCGGAAGACGTGCATGAAGGACTTCAAGGAGAACTTGTAGATGGGATTGATGCGACTGAGATCCGTTAGCACAAAGTACAAGATGGCCGCTCGTTTGGCGGCGGCGCGATAAATGTTCCGGGTCTCGTCGATTTGGAGTGTGGTCAGGTGGGCCTCACGCACCTTGGTTTCGATTTCGTCCACAGTTCGTTTGGTGTTCTCCAGGTTGAGGACGAGGGCGTGATCGTCGAGCACGTTTTCGCCGGCGGAGGCCAGTCGGGCCAGCAGCTCATCCTCGAGCGCCTTTAGCGAGATTTTAAACATATTCTGCTGGGTGGTGACATCGGTTTTCATTTGCTCCAGATCCGGTCGCTCGATTTTGACCACTTCCGCCAGCAGCTGCTCCTCGAGACCGTCCGGTGTCACCGTGAAGTTAATAAGCGTCGTCTGCGCCTGCATTTCCGGCTTGTAGTGCGGATTGGCCAGCTTTGTGTGCAGTATGAGACGGAAATTCGGATTGAATTCCATTTCCTTTTCGCCAATGCGCAGGTAGCGACCCTTTTTGATCAGCGCCCGGCTGAGCAGCGGCTCCAGCACAGTGTCCATCGTCTCTTCGATTTGCTCAATCAGCACCGTCGCGCCACGTGTAATCGACTTCTCCAGCGCCTCCAGAAATCTGCGTTGGCTGAGACGCAGCACCACCAAATCCGCTCCAAAGCGACTCTTGATCCACTTAATGCCCTGGCTGAAAGGTAATTGTTAAGCATTATATGTATACCCAGTATTAATTTTAAACGGTCCCCTGATATTTCAAGTCACTGCGCATTATTAAAACAGAGGGTATACTCTAGTCAGATTGGCCCAGTCCCATTTTAATCCCAATCTGATGTAACTTACAGCTGCGGATCAATCATCAGAGGCCAGCGCGTTGAGTACTGCAGTATTGTTGCATTTTCCGTGGACATGCCGTCCATGGGCAGACCCTCATTATTCCAGGTGGCAATCTGGGCGTCGTCCGACAGCAGGGCCAGCGGATCGACGCCCTGGGTGTGGGGTATCTGAGGCTGAGGCAGAATGAGCCCAGTTAAGCCAAGCATTTAGCGGCTACCAACTACTTACGTCCATTTTGCAGAAGCTCGGCAGCCACATCTTCTGCTGCAGTTCCTCGCGGTAGCGGCGCGTAAAGCAGCCCACGTACGACAGGAACGAGGAAATTAACAGTATATCTCCGGGTAGGGTGCCAATCTTTGCCTGTAAGCTTTTAAGTCGAATGGCACAAACAAAAACAAAAATGAAAGACGTGAGAGAGACGAGAGCTGACCTGCTAAACGGGAGCATTAGTCTGTCGCTTAGCGACTTTAAGTTGTGCTTCAAGTATAAATTACAAGTGCAGCAGGAAACTGAAGGCTTCTTGTCGTGCATCCATTGGATTTGAATGGACGGGAAATTGAAAAAATAATAACTTTCAAGAGCATTTTATGCGAGGGCAGTTCAGCACGTATATCGTGTATTGATATCCTATTACTATTACTATTTGACTGTATTATGATAATGTATAGCAAATTAGTATTGATTACCAAACAACTATCTTAAATATTTTATTTTATATACATTTTATAAATATAATCTAACATTAAATTTATTGAAATTTTAAGCCCATTAATAGGAACAAATTTTTTTTTTTTTAAATTCAGAGTTAATCCAACACCTTGACATATCTGGGGCAACATTTTATTGAGAGCGAAAGTCAATTAAAATAATAATGCATTTATATTCTTAAAGCTTCAGATTGTTTTGAGCCACAATGGGTTAGTGGCTATAAAGCAATGTTCTTTAACTTTATTTAGTGCTTTTTAGCTCTTAGTTTTTTATCGCCCCCCGCATGCTTAAGCTGCGAGCTGCCTGCAGCTCTATCGACTTAAGAATAACAAGCAAAACAACATCAATATCAGCAGCATTAGGGGCTTCATTATCTGCAGCATCAGCAGCAGCAGCAGCAGCGGCAGCAGCTACTGCATTTTCTTTGAAATTGACTCGTGTACTCGAGAACAAGTGGCTGCATAAATTCTTATTAGAAATTGCTGCATGCCGGCTATTATTGAAATATTTAAGCTGGTCCCAATCTGCTTGCAGAGTGCAAGTTGCGTTGGGAAATAATTGAGCGGCTCATCCTATTTGGTGCCTGACTGAATCGTTACATTTGGCACAAGATCATGGCCCCTAAAAAGCTTAAATGATTTATGCTTAATTCCCCTACAAATATGGGTTTCTAATGGTCCTTGGTAATTGAATAACATGATAACTATGCAATTGCAAGCCATAAATGTCTGACATGACTAGCGAATACACATATTTGTGCGTTGACTTGCTAAAGCATATGTGTGCGTGCGTGTGTGTGTGGGTGTGTGTGTGTGCAAATTGTGAAATTAAAATAATTGTTTTTGAAGAAATATTCTGCACAAAATTTGATAAAATACCTGTCAAGTGCCATAAGAGCATTCTCATTCAAAACAGAAAATATATTTTAAAAGCAGCTTCGCAATGCCAACAACAACAAAACAGCAGCTATTACCAACACCAGCAGCATTTACAACTATGTGTAAGTGTGTGTGTGTGTTTGTGTGTGTGTGTCCTTACAATGGAGAATATTTAATGCCATAGTCAAATAGAAATTTATATGCAAGTCATAACGGTCCACGCACATATACACACACACACACACACACATATACAGACACAGACACACACGAATAATGCCAAGCTGCAACCGCAAAACATTTTGCAGTTTTTACTGCAGTTAGGGGCGCAAATTATATTTTCATAAATATTTGAAAGTGTTCCGAGCGGTAAGGTTTTCAATTTTGACATTCGGGCATGGAATCCTCTGTCAGTTTTCGACAGAGGCTGTTGCTCCTTTGCCAGTCTATTGTACGCTTCCTTTAGAACTCACAACAAGGTTGCATTGCAGCCAAACACACACACACACGCACACACACACACACAGACACACTCAAACACAGTCAGCGACGAAACGAGAGCCGAACAAACATTTCAACATTTTTCATAATTCAATACGCTTCACATCTGTATTCATGAATGTGCCCCTTGGCCATTCAGGTGCTGACGCTGTTGTGAGCGGCCGATTGAATGCACGTGTATGTGCGTGTGTGTGCGTGTGTGTGTGCGTGTGAATTTTGCTGTATTTAGATGCATCAACAAAAAAGTTGCACACTGCCCTGCTAAGCCTTTGTGCATATCCTTTTGCCCACTCAATTGAATTTCATTGCAAATCTGAAACTCGTAAAATAGTCATTGCCAACGGTCAGCCAAAGGTGTCGAGAGCGCATTTCGTGCATTGCACGAATATTGCTATTGACATTCATGTGCATTTGATAAACATTCACAATCGGCTAGAAATGAATGTTTGTGAACACATTTAAATATACTGGCATATATTTTTATTGGAGCGAACAATTTAGTTTTTTATACTTTTGAAAATCGTGAATTTTCCCTTTTAGATAAACATTGTTTTTAAATTAATTTTTCCTTTTTTTCTCCATTCAAAATGTTACCTTCATTTAATTCATTTTACTGCAGCACATTTCAGAAATTAAATTAAATATAGTCGCAGTGAACGAAACTAAAAAAATGGTTTTTGCATTTTTGTTAAACTAACTAAAGTAGATTTTTAACATTTTAGCTTTAAAAACGTTAATAGGCATTTAACTGTTGAAAAAATTGATGAAGAAAAATGTGCGATATTTATTATTATTAATTAATTATCATCAATACCGTATTTAATTTGTTAAAATTAATAAAAATTAAATAAAATTCATTAATTTAAATAATTAATTAAAACTAATTAAAAGTTAATTAAAATTAAAAATCTGAAGGTATACCTTTAAAAATTATATTTAATATTTCTTTCATCAATGCTTTTTTAATATAGATTATTTATTAATTAAGGCGCTTGAAAGTTGATTTGTGGTTGATTGCCAATTGGAAGATCAGTATTATGTCTTTAAGAATAAAAATTGGAATGACTTCAACTCGAAGTAGTTTCTACAATAGAAGGGAATGTTTTGTACCTAAATATATATTTGTCATTTAATATTGTTGCTGCTTTCAGTTGTAGTTACTTCCACGCAGGAGCAAAAAAAAGTAAAGTTGGCAACAGATCGACTTTTGGCGCTTTAAGTGCCTTTTTTGGGGGTGTCTCTTATTAGCAAGGGGTAAGTGCTGAGAGTGCAAAGCTCAGTGGAGTCGCCACTGGCGCAGCTTATTTACTGTCCACAGAATAAACGGCGGCCAGTTCAATGGCTGCGACAGTGCGCAATTTGTACAATTGGCAGCAGTGGGCGTTTGGGGGCAGGGCCATGCAGTTGGCCAAATGAGCGCAAGTAAATAAAATTTACGGGCTTTTGTTGCTGCGGTGGCCCGCAAGTGTGCGAAATACCGGCACAGTTCGTTCAACTGGGCCCACAGAGCGAACGGGACAGGGCAGGTGAAGTGGGCAGCGGAACGAAGCGGAGCGAGAAAGCAATTAAAGCGATTGCGGACACACACAAAATGTAAATTAAATTTAATAATTGATGGCGCATAAACGGGCGGCTGTCGTTCGCCCACTCACCTCTGCACAGACTCGCGCCAGCGTACATTCTCGTTGGCCAGTCCATTGACCAGCCTGTGGGCCAGATCGATGGTAAAGGACGTCTTGTCCGCCTCCCGTTGGCACTTTTGCTTTTCGGCCACGGCATGCTCGAACTCCGCCTGAATCTCGGCCAGTTTGTCCTCCAAATGGTTAATTTTCGACTTGAGATATTGCAGGCGCTCGCGCGCCTCGCACAGCTCCTGCTGCGCATCCTGCACGGCCTGCTGCTTGGGCCCCACTATGAGGAAGACCTGATGATAGCGATGCAGATTGATGACCCAGGCGCATAGGCCGGCAGCAGCCACGGACTTCTGAACGACTTTGTCGGGATTGAACTCGGGATCCTTTAAAAATATAATAAACAATATAGTTAAATTAATATAAGTGTAATTCTTTCACCTTGAGGTATTCCTGCAGCGTCTCAATTATATTCGGATGTATGTTGTCCTTGTTGTAGTTGACCAAATCGTTGAGAAACTGGTCCACACGCACCATCATCAGCTTGGCAGTCTTCCAGCTGCGATCCCTTGGTATCCTGCCATTGGTGGCCAGGAGCACCATTACAGCGGCACAAACGTTGATCACAGCCTTTGGTGGCGATCCAAAAGACTTGAGTTCGGTGAGATTGTTCTTGTTTAGAGTGTTCAAAGCGGCCTGGGCAGCGACTAGAGCTGGTTCGGCTTGTCGCAGGTCCTGCTCACAGAGCTTGGTCTTGATCGAGACGTCCTCCTCGATGATGCGAACGCGCTTCTCCTCCTCGGAGGCGGTAAAACGCTCACGCTTCACCTTTTCGCTCTCGGCGCTCACAATGACGATCAGCTTGTCGGCGGCAGCATTTTTCGCTGCCAGCTGAACTTCTTGTATGGCCAGTTGATGCTGCGTGCCGCATACACAAAAATAAACTTGTTCTAACTCAAACTGAAACTCGGTGAAACTTTAAAACTTTGGCTGGCCGACGAAATTAATTAAGGCCCTGGCACGCTGGCCCAATATTGACATGCTGCAACTTTATCGCAAAAATTGTGGGCGCACCAACATAAACACATGTGCACACATTCTACGCACACCTACTCAACGATGCCTTTTCTGTTAGCTGGTTATCCTGTGCGAAGGACGCGCATGAAAAACTGAAACTGACGTCTGCTCTTAAATACAAACGAATTTCATTAAATTCAATTAGTTTAAATAACATTACGAGTCTCCCTTTTTTTTAAAAAACGTTTTCTTTAGCGCTACAAAAGAAACACCATTGCTTGGCATTGCGTATACGCCGCGTAACCGGAAACGGCCCGTTCAATTTGAAGAGTGCCATCATCGACTGTCGCCCGCTCGGCTCGGCTCGGCTCCACCTAGTCAGCATCACCTTCAGCAGAACTGTGCGCCAGTTCCATGCTCCACTTTGCTGCTGCAAATGGGCAGCAGATTTGCTGTCACAACAATTCAATTAAGCGCACTAATTGAATGCCAGGCGCGTCGCGACGATGCGAAAAACGCAGCGCCAATGAAAAAAAAAAAAAGAATGTGAACTGCCGCACGTCTGAACCTGTATATACGCTGGCCACTCACACATACATACATGCATGTATGCGTTGCCTTTTGGGTGGGTGGCTTTGGCAGCTCGTTTGTTGAAAACAGTTTATATAAATATTAAAGCTACATTTTTACAATTAGAGTAAGTAAATCGGGTTAAAGGCCCAAAACACTAGTTTATATAAATATTAAACTAACATATTTACACCTTACAATTCAAGTGGCTAACACTGTTTAAAAAGCCAGCTTTTGAGCCTTACTTGAATTATTGTATACACAATAAATGTGGGTATGCTATGCTTTAAATTTAAATACTATATACATTTTTTGTGCTTATCAGTTACTCACCTTTAGGCTGTCCACCTGACGCGCACATTCAGCCAACTTGGCCATGCCGCTCTGCAGGCGTCCGATGCGCTGGGCGAATTCGCCGTTTTTGTCAACCAACAGTTTGCGGTAGAGGAAAATGTATTCGAGAAATGTTTTTGGAGTCGTGTAGTTGTAGCGTTTTTCATTCTGTAGATAAATTTTCGATATCTGATTCACGGTGCCGTGTACGTAGGCCATAAAGTAGCCAATGGGCGGAATGAGTTCAGGCTGTGAATAAACGCGGGTCAGTTTTACTCTCTCTCTCTCCAGATGGGTGTCTGTGTGTGCGTGTGTCTGTGTGTGAGTGTGTGTTTACTGTCACTTATGGTGACCATTGTGACAGTTTAAAGGCGCAAATTGTATATTGTGCGGAACAGGCATATAAATAAAGTCCGTGCATCGAACACACCTCCAATATGTCGCTGATTTCGGTGAGAAACTTTTGTGAAACCGATTCCAATGCGCTTCTGGGCCACTCGTGAAACCAGTTTATTGCCGTCCGACTGATAATTGCCGGAAACTTTCTGGCCCGTATGCGCAACGTTTGGCCCACTGGCGAAAAGCAGAGCACAATTTTTAGCAGACGCCGCACTTTCTCCACAAAATATCGCCAGCAATTCTCCTTGGTGTCCAGAGCGCCGCTCTGCTTCACCTCGTTGCGTATGCCATTGATGATCGTTTCCAGCTGATCATCGTTGAAGAGCTCCGGTATCTCGCCCGAGGCGAGCAAGTCATTGATCAGCATCAGTATGGACTCATCGGGCAGCTGAGCATCGGATATGAGAAAAACAGACGCCACGTTCTTAAGTCCCACCTTCATATATAGCGTCGCTATCTCATCCCTCATATCGAGCAGGCCAAAGCCGCGCTTTATTTGAATTTGTGAGACGCTCAACGAGGAAATGAAGGCGGCCAAGCGGGCCAAAGTTTGCTTGCCAGAGCCGCCAACACCAATTAGCAAAGCGTTGCCACGCGGACTCTCCAGAATGCGGTTAATGCTGCGAATCGAAAGTGTAAACAGTATAATCTGGTTAAGTGTGGAGTCACTTACCGACAGATGTGTATCATGGCATCCTCGAATAACACCAGGTTCATGTAGCCCACAATATCGTTGTAGCTGGCCTGAGCCTCCAGGAGCAGTTGGTAAAGTGAGTCCCAGCTCTTGAGCGGCATATATTTCTGATCGACAAGCGATTGCGCGAAGTGACTGTAAATCAAGGGCTCGGCGAAGACAAAGTCCTCGTCAAAGTCCTCGAAGTCCTTTTTGAATATGTCCCGAATGGAAGACTTGAACGACTTAATATCATATTGATCCACCAGTCGATCGTGGTACACGCGGAAAGCCTCGTGCACATAGAGACGCATCAGTTCCGCTGGCTTGCTGCAAACTGTGCCGCTGTAGCTGCTGGTGGCTCCGCCCGCTGAGACCGGAGCACCCACGCTGTTCATTACTCCCTGGTAAATGTTGGTGAGGTCGCGCAGATTGAAGACGTAGTGGAATTTGATGGCCGTGGGCAGAAAGGCGTATTCCACGCGCCGATGCAGGGCGATGCCCACGCGCACCAGAAGATTGCCAATGGAACGGATTTCCTTGCTGAAGCCCAGCGCCGGCTGCTCCAGGTGGTTATTTAAAATGCTGCTGTATATGTAGTGCAGCGTCTCCTCGCCCGGCGACGCCACCGAGAACACACAGAAGTGTCGCTGCAGGCGCGGATCGATGGTGAAGGAGCCAGCGGTTGGATTCATGCAGGCCGCAAACTGACAGTGACGAATGTCCTTCAGCTGCAACCGCTGGCGATCGTACCTTAAACACAGATGGGGAGCCACATTAAAGTCGCTGGAGCTCTGCCTGAGCAGCCACTCACCATTGCCTGTAGTCCATGAACTGACGCATGATGGTGTGCGGCTGCACCGTGCCATACGCGTCCACCTCGGGCATGTTCAGGTCATTCACGAAGTAGATGAGCCGTCGCTTGGGTCCGCTCGGCGCATAGCAGCGTCCGGACTTCTTCTCGAGCGGCCGGTCGAGCATCTTCTGGAATATTTCCGAGCTGGTGTAAAAGTTAAAGTGCGTCGTTTGCACGGTCGTCAGCAACGGCGTCGACGAGGTTGATTTCCGATGCACGCTGGGGCTGCTGCCACCACCAACAGCGCCGCCGCCAGCAACATCAAGAGCAGCTGCTGAACCGCCTGCACCACCCGTCGGGTGTTGACTGCCGCTGACAGCTGTCACTGCAATTTCAAGCAGCTCCTGTGCGCTGGCATATTTGCTGAAGAGCTCACGGAAGATGGCACCCTTGCCGCAGCCGGAGCTGCCCACCAGCATGCAGGCGAGATTGCGGTCGATAAGCAGCTTGAGGAAGTAGCCCAGACGTGTGGTCTCTGCAGTTGAAATGAGCACGTTCTGTATGTGAGTGTATGTAAGTGTGTGTATGTGTGTGTGTGTGTGTGTGTGTGTGTGTAACCAAAGGCTTTGTTCGCATGATTAGTTCACTACCATCAACTAGGTCAAGCACGCACCTGCAGCGGCTGCTCAGCATCGATTTGGCACTCGAACTGTTCCTGGGCGGCCAGCTCGGACCAGCGCTGAAACTTCAGTGTTTGGACATTAAGCTGATAGTCGAATACGCTGGCCTGGCTTGGAAGTTTCACTTCCTTGAACTCGCCCGTCCACCACTTGTGAAACTCACGATGCCAGTCTATAATTGTGTCCTGATGCAGTGCCGAGCCGAAGCTCCACATGGTCACATACACAAAGATCGTCTCCAAAGCCAGCTCAGCGGACTCGTGTGTGAGCTCGCCATGGTGCAGACTATGCGAACTAGCTCCCACATGGTTGCCGCCACTGCGGGCAGTGTCATCGTCGACCTGGTCGCTGTCCAGCAGACACTCGAGCAGGTGGCAGGTCATCTGAATCATGGCCATGTTCGTGATGGGCGTGACGCGCCGGAAATCGCGTTGTCGCTGCATCAGGCTGGGAAAATACTTCTCGAAGAGTGTGGTCAGGATGCCACGTTCGATCATGTTGACGCGTGTTTCCAGCCACGAGGAGACAAAGCTGAAGAAATGAATAAAATGAGTATGGAATTATGCTTGTAAGGGTTGATGCTTACGGGGACCAGCCCAGATCCTGTGGATTGATGTATAAGATGCCAGCTCTGGAGACCGTTGCGGGTGTTGCCGCCTTCAGGTGACCCACCTCGAAGAGCAGGCGCATCTCACGCTTCAGTGAGATGCGTTCGTTGCTGGCCAGCGTCAAGATCTTGTTGTCGTCCATCAGTGTGTTGAGGCTCTCGATCCACATGGGATCAATGTCGCCATCGAGCACAATCCACTTGGGATTGCCCGGCGGCATATTGGCCTGCTCCCGCATTATGGAGGAGAAGAGACCGTCCTTCCACTCGCGCGTCGTGGGATTCACAATGCCGAACAGCTCATCGTTGGACAGCGCCTTGGGATTGAGCACATGGCAGACTGGCTTCAGCTTCTGTATGCGATAGGTTTCGCGCAGCGTTTGCCAAATCTTTGTTTTGCCCGTGCCCGCGTCGCCCACAATGAAGACGGAGTGGCGAACGTCCAGCAGCTCCTGCAACTGCACCACCTTCATTAGGAAGCCCTCCTCGGGCTGGAGCTTGATTTCGTTGACGGCACGACGAATGGTCTTTTCGAACTCGAAGACACGCTTGCGTGGCACGTCGAGGGCGGGAAAGAGGTCGCCTATCAGGCCCATAAATATGGGCATGTCCTCGGTGACAATCTTTGGTATGTTGAAATCGCGCAGAGCACGCATTAACACCTGATCCTCTGGCCGGCTGTGGTCATCGCGTTTTAATGTGCCGGCAACGACCAGTACGGACTTGATGGCGCGCAGGCCCCAGTCGTAGTGATCCTGCTTGGACAGCAGCTCCTTGCACAGTGTGTACAGTGTGATAAATTTGCGTGCCAGCAGACGCGCATCCTGGAAGCCCTCGGCCATTAACATAATCTCACAAATCAAAGCAAAGTCCGGCACAATCATGGCGCATGGGCGAAACAATGTTTTCAGGTTTTCCGGCAGCTCGGTGCGGCCAGCGTAGCCCGGATTCATGGTGATAAAAATGCCAACCGACGGCTCCAGCGCGATGCGCTCGCCCATAAAGATAAATTGGGTTTTATGCATCTGTAAACAGCAGCAGCAGCACCAACAGAAACAGCAACAGCAGCAACACCAACAGCATCAACAGCACCAACAGCACCAAGAGCAGCATCAGTTGAGTCATGGGTAGAAGGTACACGGAGCGTCGTCCAGAGTCCGGCACCATGGCAAGGCATCGGCATGGGAAATGTAATCAATGTGCAGCATTGCAAAGAAGTGGATGGTAAAATCAATTTGCGAACGGTTCACGTCTCGCCGACATTGCGGTCGCACCTTTATCGCCTCCTGTATGGTCTTCACCTGGACGGCCACCACGGAGAGGACCTCCACGCAGATGCGATTGAACTCGTCAAAGCAGCCCCATGCGCCGGTCTGGGCCAGCCCTTTGTAAATGTTGCCGCAAGATTTGTAGTCCATTTGCTCCGAACAGTTAAAGACATAAACCATTACGCCCAGTGCGCGGCCCAGGTCCTTCGTTGTTTCCGTTTTCCCGGTGCCCGCCGGCCCAGCTGGCGCTCCGCCCATCACCAGATGCAGCGACTGACGGGAGAGAGTGTGTATATGTATATTTGTATGTTTGTATGTATGTATATGCAATGGTATGCAAATTGCAAACGGCATTTATTTTCCACTAACGAGTTGTTTAATTTAAATACTGGCCAAAAATCAACACCAAATGGCAACAAATTAAAGCCACAACCTCTTTCGCCAACCAACATGCACTAATTGGAATTTTACTTACTTTTCATTTAACATTTTATACCTGTGCTTGGAATACTTTACTTACATTCCGCACACACACACACACACACACACATGTAAGAAACTTAACTTGCTGCGGCTCCTCATTAATTATCTGATCCTTATGCGAATTTTCAACAAACAAATCGGATATGCAGAAATAAGTATTTACAAGCGAACAAAACATAATTTCATACATGTACGTATTAAGTTTTAAAAGTCTCTAATATCTTTGAAATAATTAGAATGCTTTGACAAACACAAAATAATCCAGTGAATGCGAATTTCATAAATAAAAAGATTATACCGAGTTTCATTTTACGGTATTTGATTTATCCTTACCCTACAACTTCCCATCTGAATGTCATAAACTATTTTTAGTTTCTCACAGATTTTCCTCATTTCGTATAAATAGATATTTATATAAAAGCAAATTAATTACAATAATATACTAGGAAAGTAGTTGACGTCATGTGAATAAATGCGAAGGAGGTCAGTTAGTTTCTATGTTCATAAAATGGCAAATGTAAATAGTTAAATCTGTATAGCAAAAATATTCTCCACTCTTCAAATGTAATTAAACTTAACCTAATGGTGTCTTTTAAATAAAGTTCAGTCAATTTATCTAAGAGCTTCTTAAATTATGAAAAGTTTAATGAACAAAATCTTTTATGCCTTGATAATATTTATTTCCCTTGAGTGTTATCCAAGCCCTTGTGGGTCTTTCGGTCAAACCCTTTTTTCCTATTTAATAAAAACAGCAACATAAATAAATATTTGTGAATTGCGTTCAATTTAAGAGAATTTGCAAAGGCTCAATACAAAAGTATTTGATTTCAAATGTTCAATTTGAGACTCTAGGCTTAAATCCTTTTGCTTTGCAAGTGAACGATTTGATTTGAAAGTTTTTTGCTATTGATATTTAAGTTTTCACTAAATTTTAAATTTTGATTTTTAATTGAATTAGGCCTTACAAAGCAAGCAAAATAGGCAATTTGCTTTGTTTCTTTTTTCAATAAATAAAGCCCAAACATGAAGTTTACTTAACACAAAAAATGTGTACTCTAATTACATGCGTAAATAGCATGTATTGAATTACCGGTCACTAAACCAATTCACACATATTTACATATAATCCGCAGACTTAAGTGTGTGAGTTTCCTGTCCAACAGCAGGTCCACACATAATTGTTATTTTATTAAAATTACGCAAACAGGAAACGTTATTTATTCAAACGCAGCTCCTTTTTTGTGTACACGGAATTCCGTTCCTAAGCGTATTAATTAATCAATTCCCACCTTGCTCGCTGGAATTTTCGCAATTAACTCGAGTAGTTGACTTGAAGATCTACTTTGTAGTTGAATTAAATACGAATATTTATCTTTAGATGCGTAATTTTTTGTATTCAGACTGGATAATTTAGTTAACTGCTCATGTGGCCACTTTATTGTTAAACGTTAAGTAATCAGGTTAAATGGCGATAACTTTTTTAAGCTACCTTAGCCAGTTAGATTCTGACTACTTGCAGTGTAATGAAGCTCTAAGAAAGTATGTATGTAACTAAGAGTATCCTTTATAATCACAAACCCAATACCAAATTTACTCAATTAAAGCGTAAGTTTCTTACGTGATAATCAAAGCTTTAAATGTGTGTGTATTTATCTCTAACAGACTCACCTGGGTTAGTGTGATATAGCATCGGTCCGTTAGCGGAGTAATGACCAGCCTCGACGTGTTGCCCAGGTACTCGTAGGCATAACGGAATTCTGCATCGCAGATATTGGCAAAGCAGTCCTCGTCGGCGCCACCTGCACTAAATGTGGAGTTGCCGCAGCCGCTGGAGCTGCCCGAGTGCTCGTCGTCCCAGCGATGGCGCAGCTGGCTCTGCCACTGAAAGGCCAGCGAGTTGTCCACCTTGGTGGCAATGATCTTGCCGATGACATCGCGCGAATGCACGTCAATGGTGCAGATGGTCATTATTTTCTGTCGATCGCCCGGCGACAGTTCGCCCAGCAGCAGATTAATAAGAGCGTTCAGCTGGGCTATCTGTCGCTTGTGCAGCTCCTTCATGGCGCCCTCGTAGCCCTCCTCCATGCTGGCAAACGAGCGATTCACATCCGCCGTCCAGTGGATCTGGCTGCAGCAGAGCGCCACCTGCGCCGGCCAATCATAGAGCCACAGATCACGCGACTTCTCGCCAAACGCCCCCAGCGCCCGTCGGAAGAGCTCGTGGAGTGTGCTGCGCATCTGTTGGATGACGGCTCGCAGCCAGAGCTCGACGCGGCCGCAGCAGTCGATGTAGGCAGCTTCGTCGCGTTCCTGACTGACCACGAAGGCGACATACTCATCGTTCTCCTTGGAGTGCATGCCCAGGGCGCGTGTGCTGTTTGTCTCGTACTGCAAACGCAATATGGAGTCGAACAGCTTGATCAGATGGCGATCAATGACCTGGGGATTGTTGCCATTGGAGAGTATGTCCAACAGATCGGCGGCCGAGATGAAATAGAAGCGCGGGAAGGCCAAGCGCTTCGTCTCCAAATAGTCGTTGAGCGCCTTCTCGCACACAGATAGACGCTGCTGCAGTTCCAGCAACTGCTTAAGCACATCCTCGTGCTGCAGCACCACCTGCATGACCACACGGACGCTTGCCACGCGCGCCAGCAAGCTGGTGAAGTCCGCATCGATGCGCTCGAAGTTGGCCGCATCCAGGGGCAGCTGGGCGCGTATGTCTGGCGAGCCTATGAAAATGCATTCCAGATAGATCCATCTGCGCTGGACCTCGAACCAGTTGATGATTAGGGTATCTATGCCGCTGAGCACGCGCTGCCAGTGGCTCAGCTTGTCGAGCAGATATTCGATATGCTTTGAGGTTGAGATGTTTTGCAGCTGCATTTGATTATCGTCGAGCGTTTCAATCAGCTCCTCGGAGACTTTCAGCATATGCACAGTTGGACGCGTTTGATGCGGTTCCAGTTCGAATTCCAAGTGTGCCCAGGTCGCCTTAATATCGTCCAGCACTTTCGTCACCGTCATCTCCTTAATGGCACGATCCACCGTATTCTTGATGTCCTCCTCGTGCTGCTGCAGCTGCAGGCTCAGCAGCTGCGACAACGTTGTCGATGTGTCGCATTTGAGCGACAACTATGGGCCATAATTGACAAATGTAATTATGTGTATTTGAGTCTGTGTCTGTGGTTTTATTAAATGCAATGAATATGTTCATCTACATGTCAAATCTGACATTCATTGTGCGTCCTTCAGTCTTGTTATTAATTTGCAGTTGTACCTAAATACTTAATATTGCTTATCGACTAAACATGTTGTGGCGACAAACATCTGTACTAACTAATTATTACTAATGTTTAATATTTATCACAAATTGGCTCCTGGGCCAAGTGCTATAATTGCCGAGCAGGTCCTTTTTGAGAGTAAACAAATAATCAACCCATAACGATGTATTTCAAACTAATAAGTGCATATTATCCTGGCTTAGCAGCCATAAAGATACATTCATAATGCATGGCAACTATTTTGACACTTCTTTAAATGGAATTTTTACTTACTAATTCCTCTGCTTTATACTGTCCGGTCAGCTGTGAATAGAGTTAGAGTTAAAATTTAGTAATGGATTTTATTTCGATTGGTAAAAATGTGGTTGTAATTTAGTGAAAAAGCCTATCGAATAGCTGGTTGTGATTTAGAATTAATATGTATTAATAAAAAGCAATGAATTTATTTTGAAAACTAGAATGCTGTTTAAGAGCATTAATAGCAAATTAGCGGAATAATGAATTTCATTTGTTCAATGTGTTTAGCGTGAGCTTATTGAAAAATTGCGAAGAGGGTATAACGGCTTTATGGAGTTGTATGCAATTGGCTGAAGAATTTGCATTTAATTTTAACCTTTCCATAGCTTTGTATTAACTTAATAATTACTTTCTGACAAGATTTTAGCTTAGGGTATCTTCTAGTCATGCACTCCCAATTAAGGCCTCTTCCCTAGTTTTCATTTAATATTTAAACCACACATTTGGCATTAAATTTGAATTCGATAAACATAAACATAAAATTTAATCTAGTTTAGAATTTACTGCTGCAATTCATTTTGATTTATGTTTTAAAATAATGAATTTTTTTTAATAGTGCCGAAATTTAATAAGCTTACAAGCCTATCCAATAAAGTAAATGGTTAATAAAATTGCAGTGCAGCTAATTTATTGCAAAGAAATCAAATCAATTAGTTAAAAGGTATTTGCGGCAACCAGAAAGAAACTTTCGGCACCTTCGTGCGAGTGTTGGATTTGGCGGATTTTAAGTTCTGTGGTAATGGATGCTCAAACGGGGCCCGATAATTTGATTGCCAAGTGCGCACAACAAACCACGCGATGTAACAATGTGAAGGTATATTGCGTGTGGATCAATCAGGTGTAATTGCAACGATGTGCCACGGTGCCAGTTGCAGGCTTAGCTGCAGGTGCAGGTGCAGGTGCAGGTGCAGGTGGGGCCATTGCTATTATTGCCTGTTCACATTACTGGGCTCTCGATAGCTCAATCTGCTTACCTTTGCCAGCTGCATGAGCTCCAGCCAATGGCGTTCGGTAATTGCCGGATTTTGGAGCTCAGTGATAGCGCGCAGCGAGGCAACCAACTCGCGCAGCACGGCCACAATGTAAACATAGGGGGCCCAGTCTCTGATGCACTTGTCAAGTGTGCGCAAATCGCGCGTGAACTTCTTGCATTCGTGCTCCATGTCGTCCGTATCGATGCGGAGCCAAGGTGTTGCGTGCCAGTCAACAATGCAGGATTCGATGACGCGCACAAAGTCCCACAATTGCTGCGGGCGGCACAAAGCCTGTCATATACATATATGTCACACACGCACACAGCTGCCCCCAAATAAACACACACACACACACACATACACTCTTCCGCTCACCTTAACACGCCTAAGCTCTGTTCGGCACTGCTGCAGTGTGTTGGTCTCCGGCTCGGGAATATCCAAGAGACGGGCCCAGCGAGCGTAGCGACGCTGCTGGCTGCCAAAGCGATGGAGTCGCACGTAGACCTGGTCGCAGGCATCGTAAATTTGTGGACAAGGCACACGAAAGAACTAGATGGAGGTTGGTGGAGTTGGGCAAACAAAACTGGTTGAGTGAAACGGGATAGGGGCTGGATGGGACTCACCGGCATGCGCTGGAACTGTTTGGCATAATGCTGCACGTGGCACGTATGCAGACCGATGAGCGCCGTTACGCGCTGCTGTTGATAGTAGCGCGTGTCCTGCAGTGCCTCGTGTTTGGCCAGCGCCAGCTGCTTCAGTTGCTGCCACTGCAGCGGCAGCTGCTCAATGTTGCGCACCAGCTGCGCCTCGAACTCCACATTGTAGGTCTTTAGCAGGCCCACGATGTCCTTCAGCGGCTTAAAGACATTGTCCGCGTACGGCTCCCGCTGCCGAATCTCCGCCATGACAGACAGCACGCGTAGCAGCTCAACAAAGTCCTGGCGCCCAATGTGCAGCTGCAGCGTCTCCAGGCTGCGTGCGATAAATCCGTTCAGCTCCTGCAATAGCACAGCTTTTTTTTAACTAACATATGTTTATTTTATTTATTTATTTTTTTTTGGAAATGATTTAATTATTTTATAATTTTTATGATAACTTTGTGTGGAACTTACCTGCAGCGTCTTCTGCACATAGCGCAGCAGCCACAGCTTGTAGAGATGCGACCACTTGCAGGCCATGTTGAGCAGGCCGTGCTTGAGCGGCTTCAGATCCAGGGCCAACCAGCCGTTCAGGCAGTGTCGACTCTCGCATTGGTCAATGGTGTCGTGGAGCTCGTTGTAGCGCTCGATCTGTGGCGTAGATTGGACAAGACGTTTGGGGCGTTGACAACTTCATTTGCCTGGACTAAGCCAAATTTATTTAGGCTAATTTAGCGCATATGTGTGTGCCTGGTCGGCAATGCCCAATTCGTGGGCCATTTACTCGTATATATGTATATATTCGGACTGGGCCCAGGCGGAGCGTTTATTAGAAGCACCAGCTGCGCCAGAGGCGACTCTCAATGGCCGCTCATAAATAAACTGCCGGTCAGTGATTTTAGTTGCCCTTTGCATGTCGGGGTATTATACACACATCCTTAACCATATGCAGTAAATACATTCTGTACGTATATGAATGGGAACTAGGGTCAAATAACTATCGTCAGAGAAGGTGTTTTCTTCTCAAAGACGTTTTGTTTTTGCTTTTAAGTTACAGCTAAAAGCTTCTTTTAACCGGAATCAATCTGGAATCCCTAATTCTTATTTCAATTGCACTAGACTTAAATAAATGAGCACAAATTTAACCTTGTTTCTAGAATCAAAAGTTTCGAATATGCTTAAGCCAAAGCCAATAAGCCTTGAATATTCTATAAAAATCTCATGACTTGTTAGCCAATCAGTATAAATAAATTAGCTTACTTGACTTATCAAAAGTTCCAGGAAAATGATGCAGCATATCTAATAAATTCTAAGAAAATTCATTATCATGGAAAATAAATTAATGCCGCATTTAGAAAACTAGCAAGAGTAGCCTTTATATAACTAACTAGTTAAGTCGTAATTATAGCATTAAATGCAAGTAACAAATGCTATGTTCAATTAATATGTTAGTTCTATATCAAGTTTCTTCTTGGAAAATCGTATCGATATTTTAAGAAATAATTGCAAATGAGAAAACTCATCGTAGTACTGGAATCATCAAGTCATATAACAACGTCAGATTATTAATGATATTGTTATGCGACGCTGTAATTAAAAGCATTTAATTATAGCAATTACAGCTCGGCATTTGCTTTATTATAAGGAAGACATATTGATTTCATGGCAGTTTGTAGGGCATTAAAAATTCGTTGTGACCATACTTTATATTAGTTAGTTGCTCGCATTTTATTGTGGCACTCAATTCACAGCCTCATGCTGTATGTTCATGCATTTCGACCATGATTTGTAGTTGCTTGTTTGTCTGCTCTCCAGCCCTGTGTGTGTGTGTGTGTGAGTGTGTGTGAGTGTGGTGTTTGCTGAGGCGTCTTTATGTAATTTATTGCATACTTTTCGGGGCGTTTGATAATTGTTTAAAGAAAATATTACGCATACGCAAGCGATTTGCCTGCTGTATTCACAGTCGCCCTGAATTGGCCTGTGCCTGTGCGTTGGCATAAGTCAGAGGCGCCATGTGGTTACACATTCGTGGCTCTATCCAGATTCGGGCAGAGCCAGCGCGCGATGGCCGTTGGCCGATTCGGCCACACATTTGACCCTAAATGGTCGACATTTATCAAGCGTTATTGGTCTCAGGGGTTACACAACGTAAATTGTGTGGTTGCCAATTGAGTGACCCGACGAGCCACTCGGTCACTTGTGCCTCCATCTGTCCGCCGCTGTTCCCCCTGTACCCCGCTTCCCTTGTTGCCTGTCCGTCTACGTGCGTATTGCGGCATTTGGCGAGCAACCGCCTTGTGCCTTGGGGTCCCACGAGCTGGGTTTTATTTTAGTTTATTTTGTGATTTTGTTTATTTTTGGCCTTACCTCCTTTTTAAAAGTCTCCATGATGGCATAGCCACTGCCGCTGATGTGGGTCGTCTGCTCGCGCGCCGTCTGCATGCAGGAGGCGAGAACGGCGCCGCTCTGCTGTGTCCAAAGGAACGCATAGGCGTGGAATTTGGCAGCATAATTCAACGCCGCCTGCACCGTCTGCGCCAAGGCATCGCGTATGCTCGAGTTCAGCACTTCCAAGTCATCAGTTGCAACTGCGCGTGCTGTGGGTGGCATAAGCCAATGCGAGGAATGCGACACGCCCGGCCCGGCTGAGTGAGCGGTACCTTCTGCGCTGTCAACACGAATGCATGGCGGATTTGGCGCGGCCAGCAAATGGTGCGGCACGGAATGCTCCAACTGCTGCAACTCAGACGCTGTCTCGCCCCCTTCCTTCTCGTCCTCGTCGTCGTCGTCGTCGTCAGACAGCGCATTGTCAGACAGAACTCTTGGCATGCAGTCGCATGTCTGTTTTATATCCAGCAACAGCTGCTCGACAATTTGTTGAAAATTATTTTCCACACTTGCATCAAAGGCAGGCGAAAAACGTATTTCCGTTTCCGTCAGCTCCAATTTCACTTCGAAAAGCGGTGCATCGTTTGTTGCTGCCGTTGTTGTCGCTTGTGGCGTTGTGATTTGTTGTAGCACCAACCTAGCCATGCTTGGCAAGGCCATACTTGAAGTTGGGGGCGCAGTTGAAGTTGCCTCAGCTGGATTTGTTGTTGTTGTTGTTGTTATTGCTGTTGCTGTTGCTGTTGCTGTTGCTGTCATTTCCTTGTGCAAATACTCTAAACTGAATTACACGGCGTATGAGTAATGCGAAAACTAAATTTAGTGCTGAGTTTGTTTTGTGCTTATTTCGTTTGCTTTTGTTGCTTTTACTGCTGCTGGTGAAGACTCTGCATGCAATCACGAAGTGCCGTTAAGTGAAACATGCAATTGACGCATGAATGCGCCGCTAGCAGCAACTTGTTGTTGTGGTTGCTGCTGTGTTTACTGCGGACGGTGTCGGTGTAGGTGTCTGTCAGTCTTTGCGGTTACTGTGCGCGACTGCGGTTGAGTTATAAATTCGTGTTCATTTACTTGATTAGTTTTGATGAGACATGAAAGGCGCTGGCAGCATGCCAAAATTTAATGAATTTATTTGTTGCCCCCCAGGTGGGCAGATGGGGCTGGCTGTGCGATTCTATGATTGGGTGCGGCATGGCTGAGTGAGTCGTTTTTATATCGCTTCGCTGTTAAAAACAGGTGCTATCTGAAAGCCTGATGGAAATTATATTTCGGAGCGTAGCAATAATGCTAGGCTTGAGAGTGCTCGATCTGGTTATACCCTGTACCCACTTTCAAAATCAAGTTATCTGCATAAATCAAAGCTCTTATAGAGCTCTTAAACTTATGTAGTCCATTTCATCTGTAACTATTGATTAATCAAAGAAATTTAAGGACAATTGTCGATTTAGAAATATTCCTGTCATCAATTTTTTCTCTCTCACTTTTACTTAATTTTGTTTAAAGGGGTACAGGATAAATGAAAAATTTGTGTGCCGCTATCGAAAATGTTTAAATTAAGCCATTCATTAAGTCAAACCTAATCCTCATGGCCTGGCGCACTTCAAGGTAAATCAACTCATCAATTGTGGCCAAATATTTGTTGAACTGTCGTCGCTGTTCATCCGGAAACTCGCGCACAAACTGTCAACGACATAATAAACAAAGGGGCCAATAAAAACAATACTGAGTCAACAATCGAACTTCGCCCCACCTCCTGCACGCTGAGGTCACGTGAATACAGTTGAAACTGCTGTGCCTCGTAGTTGAAGAACAAACAGAAGTTGGCAATCAGCAGGCGATTCAGCAGCATCTTCGTCTCGTCGCACTGGAGTAGCCGCAGGCGCACCCGTTCCTGCTGATGGCGCAGATCCAGCAGGTTGCGACCGTACAGGCTGCGCTGATGCAGTGGCTCACGGCTCCAGCGGCGCATGCTGGCCAGTATGGCGTCCAGGTTGTCATGCGATTGCCTGAGGCGCGCAAACAGATCGCGCGACTGCTCAAAGATGCTCTCGACGAGCGGCTCATCTATGACAGACATTATCTTTAGTTCCAACTCCAACTACTACTTCATTTGTGCACTCACCATAGTCGCGCCATGTTAGCTGGGTAGAAGCAGTTTCCACTTGGGCATCGATGGCCGCCAGCTCAGCGCCAATTAGCCGCAGCTCGGCCGCCGCGCATTGGCCAGCCCGAATGCCATTGTAGTACTCGTCAATCTTGATGAGCCTTATGCGACGACGCCAGTAGGCATCCCTCTGCTCGTAGAGCGCCAGCAGCGCCTCGGGCAGCGGAAAGAGTTTGCTTGAAAGGCTGCCCGAGGCCTGCAGGGCGAGCAGGTATTTGGTTTCCTTGAGCAGCGTAAAAAGCGCATGGGCAAAATTCAGCTGCAGCTGCTGACCAGCTGCCAGGCAAAGCAGCACAGGCTCCGCCAGACCCTCAGCGATGAGCTTGTCTATGTCCTGTTGCCAATTTTGCCAGATCTTCAGCTGGAGATTGCACAGCTTGGTGGTGAGAATGTTGCGACGGGAGAGCAATCCATCCCATTCGTAGGGTAACGTTATGAGTTCTGACTTCAGTGTTAACCTATGGATTTTACAAATACTTAAGAACTTGTCTATTGATTTTATTAGATATTTTTATATTTAATGTTTTAGTTACTTGAGTTGACACTTCTTAAGTTAATTTCTTTCATTAAATAAAAAAATAAATTGTTTTTTTTAATTGACTTATGATATTTATATACTCTGCAGAAAATTACTGACTGAATATAGTTTTAATTAGACTTACAGTGTCTGAATGAGTCCTGTCAGTTCCTTGGCACCCAGTTCATCGCAGCGATGCAAATGCTGCTCGAGCCACATAATGGCGCCAGCGATGGGTGGAAAGTTGCCGGCCACGGGCATCGCTTGGTGTCCATGGCACTGATAGTGGAGCAGAACGTCCGTTACGCTGTGCTCCAGCTGCTGCAGCTCCGCGTGGTAGATGGTGAGCATGTGCGGCAGGAGACGCGCCAGTTCGGATTGAACGGCGCTGCGTTGCAGCAGGCAGCTGAACATGAGCGTCAGCTTGAGCAGCTGCATCCAACTGTGGCACTGCTCGAAGGCCTGCAGCAGGACCGTGGCCAGCTTCTGCTCCAGCAGCTGCATGCGTCCGAAGAAGAGGCGCTGCTCGTGCTTGAAGCATTTCCACTTGTGAGCCGCCGGCGCAGCGAGATCTATGTCCACGTTGGTCCATTGCTCGAACAGCAGCTTGAACTCATTGAAAATCTTTGTGCAACAGAATTTTATATTTAAAAATAAGGTACTTGAATTCTTCCAACTTTACATTTACCTCTCTGATGCGGTCTGTGAGCAGCTTGCCGCGCAGCCCGCCTATTTCGAGCTTCTCCAGCTGCTGGAATTGAACGGCCGCCTCGAACACATGCCGCAGCTCCGACAGCTGCAACAGGAAGCCATCAAGTGTTTGGCCAAACACCTGCTCGTTGGAGAAGCGCCACAGCTGCGGCTGCTCGTCGGGCAGAGGAGAGTTTGCCGCACTTGCTGTTGAAGTTGAAGTCGGCAAGGCGGGCAGCAGCACTTGGCTGCTGGCGTAGCGTTCCTTGTAGTCGAGCATGCGCTGCCTGAGAGGCCATAAATGGCCAAAGGTGGCGCTGAATTGATGCACTTGACTGCCGTGGCAAGGACTTACCGGAAAAACTCTAACACCTCGCATGTTTTCATAATCTTTTGCAGGCCCTCGTCGGCATCGCCCTGAAAGAGCAGCGGAAACTCCAAATCTTCGGCGGCACGATGCACCAGCATGTTGCAAATGCAGCGCAACAGCACGCTCATCCGCTGCGTACTGCGATAGAAGCGGGCATTGCTCCAGAGCAGGTGCAGCACATGCACCAGAGGCGCAATCAGTTCCTGGGCATTGCTGAACTGCACCGAGTTAAAGGCGGCGGTCTGGCGCTGCAGTGGCTGCAGCCAGAGCGAGACATCCTGTGCCTCCAGCCAGGCGGTCAGCAGCTGGCGGAATGCTTTCGCATAAGGCTCGTAGTAGACGGACTCGATGCGTTCCAGTATGGAAGCCAGGGCTTTGTGCATTGGTTTGCGGAGCTGCTCGTATATGTTCTGCAGATTGAGTTTGCGGTTGGTCCAGAAGGTAATCTCCTGTGCGGGCAGCGTGACCACATTGAGATGCTTGGTGGGCACCACGGGGCACGTGTTGAGGCCAATGGACTCGGAGTGTTCCATGACAATGTCATGCATTTGCGTTGTCCAATTGATGAACATCTCCTCGAGTAGATTGCGAAACTTTGGATCCAAGGCCGGACCTAGATTTCTATTGCCATGCAACGATAATTAAAATTTTTGCTTTCATTTTAATCCTTTCAATTTGAGCTCAACTTTGGCAACGAATGAACGCAACTTTTCAAATGAGGGGTGGAACAAATAATTATTGACCTAATTTTCAAACATTTTCACTTGGCCATGCACCATTTTTTCTCTGTCCACCCTTTTCCACTTTCTCTCTTACATTTTTTTTATTGCTTTTACTGTCCAAAATATTGCATATAAAATTGACCCAAATTTGTTTGATTTAATGGCTGATTTCCATTATGGCGTTTGCTGCCTTTTGCTATTTTTATACCCGATGCCAGTCAGTAAATGATATTTTTAGCGGTTTTGCGTCTATATTAACACATCGCTTTGAGAGATTATATAACAACTTCTCAATAATCTCTCCCTTGTGTTCAAAATTTATGGTATCAAATGTCCCTATCGATAACATTGACTGTTCACAGTTTAAGAAATATTAACTTCACATTTAATTAGTAACAACATGACTCTAAATAGGGCCAACATAGTTTGATCTTTGTGTCTTTATAAAAATTAAAATGTTTTATAATAGTTTATAAAAACGTACAGCTTCAATAATTGCGTACTTTGAAGTCTTATATTGAAAATTTAAAGGAACTTCAAGTGCTTTATATCCCTTATTTATTTATTGAAACTGATGAATTGCAGGGCATGAGTAAGCTGGCTTCGTTTATGCAACAATTTGTGGGTCACTTTGATGGCTTGAATGCAATGTGAAGCTGATTAAATTAAATCGTTTTTGAGTAAGGAATCCTTTTAAGTTGCAGCTTTTAGACAGCTCTACGACTCGGCACATTCAGTTGCAATTAGTTATATTGGTTTTTAGTTAAGGGATAAAGCAAAAAGTAATCAAGACTCTGGAGCTTTTTGAGTTGTTGGCCGAAATTGGATATTGAATTGCAGCATTTAGGTATTTAACAAGTTATTGAAAATGCACAATAAATTTACGCAAAATCATGCGATAAAGTTGTGTGCTCCCAAGTTCGATTTATATGATTTCTCCCCGGACCCCTTGCTCTCCTTCTTTTCCACTTCCTCTTCCTCTTCCACACCCACGCCCCCATCCAGCCCTCATCAATATAAACAAAGTCTCGTCGCCAGCAGCGATGACGCAGCAATTGAAGCGGGTAAAGGAATAGGAACAGGATACAGAGCCCTTGAGACAATGGCCATTGAGTGTGACCAAAGTTGGAGCACGGTTTCTACGTCTTTTTCTTCTTGTTGTTGTTGTTCTACTTACCCCCGGTCCACGTGGGCAGACACTTCCTCGACGATTGTTGGGGAAACTAATAACGATAAAATTGTGCGATTGTTGGTTTTGCCCTTAATCTGTTGGGGATAACAATAAAGTATAAATAGCGCTTATAGACACATGAAAACTTTGCCCAATTAAGCCAAATACATTGGGACAATGGCCAGCTGCCGTCGGCTCGCCTCGCCTCGCTGCACTCAATTAGATTAATATGCTGAGATAAAAGACTTGGACCCACCTCGGTCAGCGTGTTGCGCACTTCCTTGACGCGCGCCTCCAGATCCTTGCGCACAAGAGACGGCCACACACCCTGTGCCCGCTCCAGCAGCGGCTGCAGCACCTCGTCGAACAGCAGCGACATTGTCTCGATTTTGCTGTGCACCGGAAAATCGCCGTACAGCACCGAGCTCTGGAAATTGCCAGCTGTCAGCGGCACGCCCACATTGTGGCGTATAAAGTAGGCGCACTTGCCGCGCAGCACTCCGTCCAGTGTGCTGAAGCTGGACGAGGCGGGCGGCAGTGGCAACAGCAGTGCGCCCGTCGTTGTTGCCGCCGCCACCACGGCCGCCGTAACGGTGGCATCGTTGCCGCGCGAGCCGCTGCTCTGCAGCGTATAGTTGCGATAGAGTTCGCTGATGCAGCCCCTGGGCACCAGATCGGCACCCGGACTGAGTGTCATGACCAAAACGCGCGTCCGTCCGTGCAGCCAGTCCATGATGATGTGCTGTTGTGGCAGCCGGTTTAACTACCAGACTAAGCAATGGATGCAACCAAGGAAAACTCACCCGGAACTCATTGTGCGCCATCATTTTGAACCATTTATCCGGTTTCAGGCGCATTGTGGTCGTGGTGTAGGCGGCCACGCGCTCCAAACGTGCATCGCTGTAGTCGCGCTGTGCGCTCGGCTGGCTGTTGGCGGGCGTGGGCTCCTCATCGCTGCTGGCCAGTGCTGCGGCATCCGCGGATGCGGCCATGGATGCGTTGCAAACAGTTAAATGAGCAAAAATGCGACCGGAATGCAAACGAATCAATTGATGGCACAAATCAACAGCTCAACGCGGCGTTTGCCGTTGAAATGATTTTGATCCGCAGGCATTCGCAACGCCTCTAACGTCTGGCCCGTTAAGGCCTGCACCACTTGCTCGCACGAACCACAACCGGGCGGTGCCACATATCGATCAAACTTCAAATTCAAATTAAGAGAAATACTTTAAAGTGTGTGTTCGGTTCTGTTTTAATGCGCCGCCCTGCGTCATTCCATTCGCCACTTTCTAATGCAATGGGCAAAGTTTAATGCGCTCGCCGCCCATTCCATAAATCGCCTTACTTTAATTGCTCCGCCGAACTCGCGAACTGAGCGAAATGTAATTTCCGCTTGCCAGCAGGTTTTTTTGTTAGCAATGCGCTCATAACTCAACATCAACACATTACTTCACACACAAAATCAAAATCCACATCAGAATCAGACCATCGCGGCGATTGACAAGGTGGCAGGCGGCTGTCGGCCAGAAACTGGTGATACGTTCAAGTCCATAAATCTGTGGCCGCTTTCGCAATGCATGCAAATCATAAGCTGGCAATGAAAATTGCTTTTGCCTTTGGGTGTTGGCTGTTGCTTGTTGGCAGCGTCATCTGGGCGTATGCGTAATATTTGATGTTTAACCTAAAATGCCACAAGAAATGTGCTTGTAATGCTTCAAATGCCAGCAATGACCACTCTATGAGCTCCAACTAACTCACACACACACACACACACAGACACATGCACGCATTTGGCACATTAAGTGCTGCATTATTGCTGTTGTCAGCAGCAACAACAGCAACAACAACAACAACTAAGCCAAGTGCATTTTATGTTTCGCATGCACAAAGTCGAATTCACGCCAGCTGCTTTGCACCCAACGTTGAGCCGCAGTCCTGCCCCACACCGCACCACATCGCTCCGTCCTGGCCGTTCGCTGAGCCTTCCGCTTGGCCACGCTCAAAAGCCAAGCGCACAGAATGAGTGACTGAGTGACTGACTGACATGTGTCAAGTAACAGCAGCAGCAGCGGCAACTACAGCAGCATCAACAGCAGCAGTAGCAGCAGTAGCAGCAGAGTGCGCTCGCAGCACGCTTTAAATGCTACGCAATTACTGCAAGTACACATAGAAAGCAAGTTGCACAACTTTGTTGTTTGGTGCTCAGCTATAAGATGCCCTGCAGCACATTTTAATGTTGGCAGAACCACAGATGGTACCCTATCTGAGTGCCTTGGGCTAGCCGTCTAGTTGTCGTAGATAACATTAGAATTCTTAGAAATCCTTTAAAATTATACCAAGCTTTTGAATAAAACATACTTTAATGCATATATTCATTTCGAATATATAAATGCTTTCATTATGTTAAAATAAGCGGGTTTTGTGGGATTATTTATTCTATAAATACTATTTGGTTTGGTTGACTGATTTCTTGGATGATACTTGTGACTATAAATAATTTTTTTTACTCATTTTAGAATCTTTCTTTTACTTTCTCTATTACTAAGTTAAAAGGTAGCTGATTTGTTATTTATGGCATAAGTGCTTATTATGTATCTACAGGGTATGACAAGTGTTTGAATGATGGTGCTGATGGTGATGGCCCGGTTCCTTCAACACACACATACAAACATATATATATATATATATACACATATACAACATATATATCAAAAGTAACTTTAACGCTCAAACTCCACTTTTAAATATCAGCGTCACATCAAAAACAAGCGCCTGGCAACCGGCAACCCGCTGCTTGTTGAAATCCGCTCTTGCACCCTCGGGATAAATGCATTGCCCTCATTTTTAGTGGCAGGCACAACTGTTGCGGTCCTTGCGGTGCAACTGCCAACTGGTAACTGTAAATAGTCGTGTGTGGGGCGCAGAAAGTTTCTGCTAATGAATTTGCTGAAACTGTTTGCATCTGGTTTAAATTTAACTTAACCGCCGACTAGCTGCTGTTGGGTTGGAGGTAAATTAAATTGCTTTCAGGCGATTGCTTACGTCAATAAAGAATTTGTATTTGTGTTTTATTTTTGTGCCATTTTAGATTAAAACAGATTATGTTACATATGTAGCGGGTCAGCCTCTCATTGATCAGCTGGCGTAGATGACAAAGGCCAGCCAAAGGTTCATTTGTACGCATCAGATTAAATGTCCCAGCAAAAGTGGTTTCACGATGACTGCAAAATATGTGCATAAATAGTGCTCCGAGTCCGAGTCCAAGTCCAAGTCAAATCTTAAAAGAAAAGCTGCGCTGAGAACAATGGCCAAGTGGCCAGGGCGAAGAATGCCGCAAGAAAAATAAACGCCAAATTGATTTTAAAAGCAGTTTCCCAGACTCACTTCAAATTAAGTAAATCGCACAAAAAGCGCACGCCGGACAGCGGCCGGCACTGAGCCATGAAAAATGAAACTGGAAAATGCTTTTACTACATTTTCTTTTTGCAAGGGTATCGCATTGAATACATATATAAATATATATACAGAATACCCTGTAATCAAACAAGTTTCACTAAAAGTATTTAAATGATTAATGTTATTTGAAATCTATATAAATCGGTTGTTATATACGGACGAGTCTACGACGTAGTTAAGGAAGCTTCCATGATAAGGGGTTCACATATCCAAACATATGCATAAAGCTAACTTGACTATTGAGAACAGCGTGTTCTTGAGTCGAGCATTTTTAACTAGTCTTCTTCAACTTTTTTATTTTTTTTTTGAATTTATGCCAAGCCAATTCACGTCGTGATGCGAAACCCATTGCATAGACCTGCCTAGACCCCCGACCCTGGAGCTCCTGAATCGCTGACGGGCCGAACGCCTGCCTGGCTGTTGTAGCTGCTGATGAGTTTCATTATGTGCGAACAAATCATCACATGCCAACAGCAGCGCCAGCCGAACGGAGCGATGATGCAGAGCCGCGACGTTGCCAGCCAGACTGCACGGCGTCGGGCTCGTTTAAAAGCCATTTCGTGCATTTGTTAAGGACGCTCGACTGTGTGCATGTGTGTGTGTGTGTGTTAGAGTGTGTGTGTGCGCGAGTGTTTGCCAGTGTGTCTTTGTGTGAGTAGAATGTCAACACTATTTCATTCGAACAAAAGCCATTTGGGCAAGATTATGAGAGCGCTGGGAGCATCTATTTAAAGCGACCACAGTGCGTATTAGTAATGCGACAGGGCATTCGAAAGGAAGAAATAAAAGCAAGCTACGGCAGCGCGCACATAAAATACCCTAACAAGCTGGTCTAAAGGGAACTATAAGCAGCAATTTAATGCAATTTAATAATATGCAAGCTGACAGGTAAATCAAATTCACAAATCTGTAGATTGTATGCATGTACATGAGTATATAATTATCTGTTATTTTATGCTGACTTACAATTGTGCTGGCATTGTTCGTGTACCCACGGCAAGGGTATGAAATAGACAAAGCGTTGGAAATGTCAACAAATCGATCAGTGCACAGTTTTCCATTAAAACGCCTCACAAAAAAAAAAAAAAGAAAGCGTTGCCATTGCCAGTGTAAACAACGTTGGCAACTGGCCCAACGGGGCCCAGTTGCACCCGATACTGGGCAGCTTCTGTCAAATGTTGAAACAAAACCAGTTGGTAGTCCCAATGGCGGCACCAGCAGCAGCAGCAATAACAACAAATATCATTCTTGGTGGTTGTGTGCTGTGTGCAGCCTAACGACAACATTCAATAAACAATTCACAATTGATTGACAAACGGACAGGCGGCCATGTCATTTGGATTCACTGCTGGCGATTGACCAGAGGCTGGCATTGTTGGATAGGTCCTGACGACGACAAGTCAGCGGAAGGATGTTAGTTCGATTGGATGAGGAAATTGAAAGGGAATGCTGACAACAAACTCGACAAGAATGCAGCACGACGAAAAATACACACACACATACACACACACACACAAAAAAATAACAGAAGAAATTACAAAAAGTCAGAAATGCCAAAAAAGGCTAAAACGCCTGGCAGAAGTGAAAACAATAAAAGCAAATTTCTGAACGGACATCCGTCAGCGATTAGGCAACGCCCTCGGTATATGAACAGTGGTTACAACTCGATTTTTATTGACCTTCCAATCGTAAATACTCCCTGTGCCCTTTGTTTGCTTACTGCGAATGCTTTAATGGTACTTTTATGGTAGCTGTCAACAGTCTCTTGCTTAAGGCGTCTGCAAGGACATTAAAAGTTAGTTTGGGATTTGCTTTAAAATTCTTATGTCGATCTTTGCGAACACTTGATCGAATTGCTGTCAAAATGTTGAACCCGCTGTGTTTACCACCTCGATCGGGGCTGCTTCCAATCGAGAGGCTCCCCTTAATTAAAACGCCTGCTCATTAATTGCGCACGTGACGTTTGGGCGCTCATTAACTTGGCCCACGTTGTGCCGGGGCATAGTTTGGCTGGGCAAAGTTTTTGGCGGCCAATAAAAAAAAAAAAACAGCACAGAGGAATGGGGGTCAGCGCAACATTATGTAAGGCAAATCCTTTTGGCAATTAGATACTTGCAACCAATAGCAGCCGAGTGGCACAAGCGGCGCTGGCGACACCCCCGAATATAGAGCGGCTGTTAGTATCTTGGTATCGTCGTGGTCCACATCGCATTCGCAGTGCAAATATCCCATTACTCGGATGAAACTTTTAATTAAAAAGTTGCCAATGACAAACGGAAGGGGGCTGAAGGATTGAAGGGGGAGGGCCCAAAGGGGGCGGACTGCGGCGAGCTGAAACTTCGGTACGCCCTGAGAAATGGTATATAGTCGCCGTCTTAATATTTAGTCGGGGCCAGTGGAGCGAGCTGTCTCAGTCTGGCACGCACGTAATTGAGACAAACTTTGAGACAGTAAAACATTCGTGCAATGCCTCAGGACCGGAGTTGCTGCCACTGTTGCTGCTGTTGCTCCTGCTGCTGCTGCTGGATGCCAATGAGAAAATTACGACATTTAAACCCGGAGGTTAAATGCACGTGAAATATTAAGTTTAGTTGCATGAGAGCACACTAAATCTTCTGCTTGTGGGCCATTTGTTTGCCGCTTGCCACCCACCCGTTGTGGGTGGCGAGTGTGTCTGCGATGAGCAGCTAATTATGGCTTGCCAGTGGCCAGAAGTAGCTACTGCACCAGCTTTGTGGCACGCAAAGCTCCTTGCACAACATCTTGAGCGTGATAAATTTGCGTGCCCCACAGACGTGCCGCTCTGCCAGCCCTGACCCCGACATCAACCGGGCTATGGCCGGGGTTAAAGACTCTTCCGGTTGTTTATTAGTGCAAAATGCGTTCAAGATATTTTATGTTGAGGCTTACCCTACCACTATGTCAATGCTTTCAATCAGCTCAACTGACGCACTTTGCTACCACATTCAAATATGCTTCATCGGATATTGTCGCAATGGGTAAAAACGCAGTCGAGCGGGGGCGGCTAATTATGCTGCCATTGCCATTGGCAACGGTAAATGTAGCGTTTTTGCACAATAATCAGAAAATTCTCTAAACGAAATGCAATGCAGCAGCAGCTGAGCCAAGACCCTGGGTGTGCTGTGTGTGGGCGGGCATTACGTGGGCGTTACGAGTGCATGGATCTGGTCAAGCGGCTCGACCGAGACGATTGGGCCGGCAACGGAAATGCTGTGGTTGCCATGTTGCTGCTTTGTTGCGTTATCTAATTACAAAGGAATTGTTTTCGGCCTGCCAACATTGTTTTTGCCCAGTATCAGCAAAATATTATTTTGTACACGCAGTTACGTCAATTCACCCAGGCAATACCCTACAGAATGCTTTAAAAGCTGGTCAAGTCTCTTTGTCTGTAGTTTTGTCTGTATACATTTTCTATTTCAATCGATTTTTGTATTTGTTTGCTTTCCTATTTACCCTGTCTTAAATATAGTTTTTTTATACATTGTTGCAAAAATATGTGTTTTATTTATAGCAGTGACATGTTAACTTTGTCAGACTCGCTTTGATAATACAAAATGGAAATTATCATTTTTTATCCTTTCATTTGACAGTCAAAAGGGTTGAGTTAATAATGTATTCCGGATTGGCTGGTTATTTAAAATGTGACTAAAATGAAAGTTGGTTCTTGTACATAATTTAAAAGCAACGTATGTACCAAAAAAGTTTTAGTTAATGTCGTCGAGAGCGAACAGATGAACACGAATACTTTTAGGTAGCTCTTTCTGAAATTGTGCGGGCATCGGATTTATATATCTAAATACATATATATGTCGGTGTTTACCCATATGCCTGTGGGGAACGTGGCCCGCAGATGGTTACACGTTACCAGGCACATATGTTCTAAATACACTCGAGTCTAATAAGTTTTAGCCAAATGTCCCACGAAGCGGGCAGCCGCGAATGGACATTGGCAGCAGCAAAAAATAATAATCACACACACACACACACACACACAGATACAAATGGCCGCTGCCAGGATAAACAAATGAAGGGTCGTCCATTGAGGGTCGCAGCTGCGTATGCGGCATATTTGCGGGTGTATGGCGAAAAATTGTCAAACTGCCGGTCGCAGCCCGAAAGTCATTGGGTTTAGAAATACCCTTAGCTGCTTTCCGGGCCCGGCCGCCGGCAGAGCCCAGACGGACATTTTCAAACCGCTCGCATTTAAATTGACAAAATATTTGGTTGTTCCACACACCGCTGGTCGTTAACTCCCAAATTGAAGTCGCGTGTTTGCATATAAAAAAAAATGTATTTCATAAACGTCGCTCGATTCACCGTGGACACTTCAACACTAATTGCGCGTTTGCCAACACTCGTAACAAAAAATAATATTTGCAACAGTTAACAAATAAAAAAAGTGACGTTAACGGCAACAAATCGCACAGCAACTTTTTTCAGTTGTTTTTGTTGTTGGGCCAAATCAAAGCAGTCGTGGGTGAGGCAGGAAAGGCAGAATGATCGAGTTGGAAATACTCTGCTTTTCGATCTAAAGCAGTCTTAGTTCATAATTTAAATAAATAAATCAGAAAACTTTTTTATATCAAAGTATTGTGGTTTTTGTATTGTTATTTAATTAATTTTTAGTAAAAACCAATAAAAAGCTTATATAAGTTTTATGGCACATGTAAATGTAAATTAAGTCCTTGCTATATAAGAAATGTATACTTTGTCTTCCCTTCTGTTTTGACAATTTATTTGTTACTATTGCCAAATTAGTTAAGATTGTAAGCACTTACAAATATTTACAGGGCATGCACTTGTAGACAATGTTATATTTTCGTTTCCACAAAGTTTCAACACAAACTCGCATATTTATTTAGATAAACCGTGTTGTTTTTAGCTTTTGTCTAGCACGACACAATTTTAAACCGGTTTTTGGCTACAGGATGTAAGAATGGGACCTAATGTGTAGGTGTTGCTAGTCGGCGGTAATGTGGTGCAAAATTAAGCAAAAATTATAAAAGGGCAATCAATTTAACAAATTTTCGACAGGGCTAACAGCAAATTATGCAAATTAGAGACGCGTCAAAATAAATGTATATTTATATATATATATGTATTTATATATGCATTGTGTGTTAAAGGATATGCGAACCTGGTCGGATTTTGTGGAAATAAGGTGTGCAGGAGTTGTAAATAAAACATCAATTTAAAGGTTAGCATTTTTTGTTTTGCTTCAGAAATTTAGGTAAGGAGACAATATATTTTTAAGTGTATGGTTTCACGATATTTAAATACGAAGGTATAGGGTATTCGTCAGGTCATCCAAAATAGTTTCAATCAATATGTGCACACTATCCCACTTTCTCACAGTGCAGTGCGATCTAGTAGGCACCAATTGGCTTGGTTCGCTTGGGCATGTTACGTTTAAGCAGGCTCCAGTTAATGCTGGTGGGGGGTGGACTGATTCGCTGCTTCTTTGGGCTCTTCGCCTTGCTGGTGAGCTTGGAGCGCAAAGCGCGCAGACTTTGATACTGGCTAGCGCTGCGAACGACCTTGTTTATCTGTTTGTTCAGCTTGGCCGATTTGGGTGGCTTGGACTTGTATTTGCTCTTTAGAATCATTTTGCCATGACTGATGCGACTCTTGGTACCACTTGTTGATTTGCCCTTTGCCTTGGATAGGCTCTTGCCCGACTTTAAGGACTTGATCGATTTCTTTGATTTCTGTGATTTGATGCCTTTGAGGGACTTGACCGATCGTTGCGAGTTCACAAGAGCTCCGCCCTCAGAACGACATGATTTGATTTCTTTTGGCTGTGGTTTCTTTACCGTATACTTTGGCGATGGCGGCACCTGTGTGGAAAATACGCGTGCAGCCTGCACAATCGAGTCAAAGTTACCGAACACTTGCATTATATTCCTATTAACATATTGCAAATACTTGAGCGACGATTGGCACAGGCTGCATTTTGGGTTCTTGTCGCAATTGTTTCGAATCAGGCTCTCCAAGTACAAAAAATTCTTGGCCATATTTTCGCAATGTGGGCACTTATTCATTGTGGTCCGATCGTAGTTATTCTCCTTTAAGTTCGCAATATGCTCTTTAAATGCAGGTTTTTGTTCTAAAGCAATTTTCGAATTGTGTGGTACAACGTACGAATTTTCTGGTTTTTTTTTACCCAAGCCAAACATTTTTCGTAAAACTAAAATTTTGTTTCCCTTTTAAGGTAATGAATATAAGAATTTTCTTTTAGTTACTATAATAACACATATTGTTTTCACAGCCTACCTGAGCCATTATTTGATCCAACTCTAATAATATCTGATGTCGAAGTGTACGATTTTGAGCTAAACATTATATTTAATGTTACACAATATCTTCAGCGCCTACTGTCACAAACCCAATAAAGGCTTAAACTAACCAAGCATTTGTTTCCAACAGCCTTGAACAGGGTAGTTCCCAGTCTAGTTTATGGTTTTTTATAAGTGTATATCCTTTTACTAATGTATTAATGCAGCAAGAGGCTGACCCTATTTAATATCAAACTCTTAGCGATAGAATACATAAATATAATTTATTGCCCTTTCTCAATGCAGGTCGCCTGGCTGCAGCGTTGGCTTTGGCTCTGGGCAGTGTCCCTGTGTTTATTATTCTCCGTTGTTGTCGGCATTTTTATTCTGATTTTCATTTCCAGTGTCATTTCGCAATGTGTATTTGGGTCAACTCGTTGCGATGTGCGTGGTAATTTTCATTTCATTTCATTTAAAGATGTAATCGCGCAATTTTAGTTTGTTTGTTTTGCGATTTCTTCGACTAAAATATTTTTAACTGACTACCAAAGCCACCGATTAGTTGGATAAAACGCTGACCTTGGACACTGATTGCCGAAATTATGTAAATTCGGGTCAAACAGTTTTGTAACAGAAGGTTAATTGGCAATAAGGTACGCACTTAAATAGCTTTATTAAATAGCCATCAACATACTAATTGGGCCCTGGCGGAAACACAACTCTGTTAAGCACAATGCCATCTACAAAATCGAAGGTAGAGACTAATGTCACAATATTTTTTTAAAAGTTGAGTGCTTAATTTATTATTTAAGTGTTCCTTAAAGTTTTTAAATAACTCCTTCTTATGGGTTACCTATTGGATAATACAATAAACGTTTTTCCAGCTTTCTCTGTTTAATTGCAATTGCTTCTTTTCAGCTCAGTTTTATTTATTTTATTATTTTTATTTGATAAAACAATGTCTTCTCTCAAATCTTAAATATATTGCACATATTTTCGTTTAGATTAGTATCATATTTTTAATGTTAATTTTTGTTTAAGACATTAAAATTACAAGAACATAGCTTATAAAATTGTTAAAGAATGCATCATATCTTGTCTTTTTATTATATTATATTTACATCCCATAAAAATAAAGTTAATTAAATATAATTTCTAAACAATCATTATTTATATATAATTTGCCTTTAATGCGAAGCTGTCTTTGTTGGCTGAACTTTTTTGCTTTGCATTTGTTGATCAAAACTGTGTTTTAAAATGATTGTGTTTTTGTTAGAAAACTATATTTATTTTCAAAATATCATTCACATAGTCTAGGAGCGAGAAAAAAAATTTCAATGATCAACTATGAAAAGTCTTTAACTCACTTATCAATTGAATTTAATTGTTTATCTGTTGTGCAATATCATCAAGTTGAATTCTTTGTCATTTTTAATGTTTGCTTTAAAAGGAACTGCATTTAATTTAGTATATATGTAAAAGACAAATGCTTTTAGCTGCATTGCCACAATTCACAACATTTCGCTTGATTTTAAAAGTATGAGTTATATAATCAAGTTTTAATTTAAATGCGAATAAAAAAGTTTTGAAAAACTTTATCGTTTCATACTTTTAAAGCGAAACTTTTAGCAAATATATTTGCTTTTCAAATGCGACAAACTTTTGGCAGCGGCCTAACAACTAGATTAAATTTGAATTTAATATTTGGCTATTTAAATATACGAAACATTATTATTATTATAAGACAGTTATGGACAAAGTCGATGTTGACACAACCATTTTAGCTGTTATCTCAAGTTATTGGCATAAAAGTGTTGACATTTGCTGACGTTTGCATTTGGCTTCTTCTAGCCTTCACTCACAGCTTTATGCAGCACATCAATAAAACACGAGTTTATATAGAGAGGGGCACCACACCCAGCCACAATTTCCTGCGACACACAAGTTCGATTTGAAAATATCTCAGAAAAGTCAGCACAAGTGCAGAGTGACGATAAACAGAGTAGCTCTTGCGAAGAGACGAACAGACGAACACACGAACACACTTGTGTGACCGTAAACTTGATTGTCCATAAATGTACGGGGCGTATACGTAATGCATTAAAGCAATGCAGCGCTCTGGTCTCTGGTTTGTGTGCCGAGGGCGTAGCAGGGCCGGTGTGGAGGGGGGGGGGGGGGGGGGGGGGGGGGGGGGGGGGGGGGGGGGGGGGGGGGGGGGGGGGGGGGCACTCAGCTGATGTCTTGGGCTTGGCTTAGTTGCATGTTGGCCAAGTTTATCCAAATAGACTTCAATTATTTGTGCCTGGCATGCCACAACTGAAATGTTAGTGTTAATGGATTTGTGCCAAGTTCTCGTCGTTAGCTACCACGCTCGCTGATTTATTCGTGGTCAAAATTGGGCCGTCGCAACATTGTTGTTGCTTGGCCAATGCGTTTGACTTTGGCAAATGCGGCACGGTGGCACAGTTTCTTTTTTTTTTTTAGCTCGATTTGACCCACAAAGGTAGGCAAACCCCGGCCGGACCCTTTTGCTGTAACGACTTCCTGCAACTTCGCAACGCCGCTGTCGCTGTCGACATCGACGTCGACGTCGACGTCAGCAGCGCCAACAGCTGCACTACCAATACAAATAAACTTGTAAGTGTAAACACCTACTTACTTAGTTAGATTTGCATGTTGTTGTCGTCGTCGTCGCCGTCGCCGTCGCCTTGGGCAGTGGAGTCAACGTTGACGTTGACTTCGTCTTGGCTTTGTGTATTTATTTTGTTTGCTTTTCGTGCCTTACGTGTTTATGGCCTGCAAAATAGTGATTGTGGACGAAAGTGAAACCTGCTTTGCCGCTGGCTTCACTTCATTTCATTTTCGAGTGGGCGGCACGGAGTTTAAGTTGCTCGGCATTTCAATATCAACAGCCGCATGCATAATTTCTTTTGCCCGAGCCTATGTAAATTTGTTCGGAAGTGTTTTGTTGTGTATATATGTGTGTGTGTGTGTGTGTTTGCTCCAGTTTTAGAAGCGTCGGCTGACTTTAGGCTCGGCAAAAAGCAGGTCAAATTCATTTTTCGCGCTGGCTGACCGGACTGAACCACAACAGCTACAGCTGCTACACACAGCACAGAGCAGAGCAACAACAGCTGCCAGTTGCCTGCCCCTTGATATGCGAATGCCGCAAACACAAATTAGCACAACAGCAACAACAGCGAGAGGGACGCAGCCAACGAGCAACAACTCGGCCATAATTTCTTTTGCAACGATGCCAAGCCCTTGGGCCAAGAGGCTAATACATACTCAAACACATACAAGCACACACACTCATACTTCACACACACACTTATTTTGCATTGGCTGACTGGTTTGGATTCGCGTTTTTGGCTTTTAGTGCCTTTGATTTTTTATTGTTATTATTTTGGAGTTGACGTCGCTGCCAGCGCCGCCATCGACTTCGGTGGCATAAAGTTCAAACTGCAAATGTTTTGCGGTCAGTTTGGATTTGTAGTTGGCAGGCAACGCGACGTCGTGATGCCCCATCGCACCTGAACGCTGACGTCGCCGACGCCGTTTAGCCGCTTGCCAAGCATTTGTTAACTCAGCCAAGTTCAGTTGTTGGTCAACAGTTTTGCCTAGCTGTCAACTTTAAGCTGCGCTTCAGTTACCAAATTCACCATTGGACAGGTCGATTTCAATTCCTCAGTCTTCAATTGCTAATTGTGAACAACAGCAAACAACAACAACTCTAATTGTGTTTAATAGTTTAGGCAACTGTGCAACTGTTTGGACAACAATTGATTAGAGACAAATCGTCGGTGCTGAGTAAATAGAGTTAAGCTCGACAAACTGGTAAGTTTAAGCACGATTTCCATTTCACCTTTAACATATGCTCGCAAATGACTCAGGATATTTTCCAGTGCTGTTGGTATTTCCATACAGTAATAATCTTATACAATCGCACTCGCATTGAAATGCATAATTCATGCCATAACACAATGATATTGCCAAAGTATTGTGACCTATATACGATACGTATACTCAATATTATAAATCGTTAAGTATGCTTTTTTTAGTTGTGTAACTATTTTTAGCGGCTGCAATGAGCGAGGAAATAAATGAAAAGGCATATTTTCGACTTGGCTGAAAAGGCAGAAATGTATTTTAAACATAGCTAAATAACCGCAATTTCTTTTGATGAATGGGCATATAAGAAATAATTAATAAAAATAAATATAGCTTCGGTAAAGCATAAATGTGGAAGTGAACTTACGAGATAATTAAACAGGGACTTGGGTGCGATTATAATGTCTATAGATAGGTAAAAGAATAAGTTTATTGATGTTGCACTTAAACATGCTGGCAACAATTGTGCTGTGCAAAAATGTGGCATTTTTTTCTGCGCGCAACCTTTAAACTTTCGCAACTTGCGCTGAAAAGTATGCAATACTTCTGAACTGGCCGGCGGCCGAAGATCTTCGAAAAGCGCTTTATGAATTTCATGCTAATAAAATTTATTGTGCACAAAACTTTTATACACAGCATATTTATTGTGGAAGCTGCAATTTTTGTATGGCTCAGTTTGAAGGACGGACAACAATAAAAAGCAAACGGTAAACAATTTAAATTTTCCCCTGCCTGCTGACCCCAATAAGTGAGGAAATTTTTTTACAAATTCCCCAACAACATGGAAGGGAGCATATTTTGAAGTCAAAAAGTGTGCGAGTATCTGTCGGCGTGTGTGTGTGTGTGTGTGCGTGCGTGTGTTAAACGTGTGTAAATGTTAATGCAATTTAGGCCTTTTGAGCGCCGATGAGCCGCATAAAATCTAAAATAATATTATTTCCCAAGCATAAATGCAGCTCTCCACACACGAAAATGGAAGTCCCTTTTTCAGTGTGTGTGTGTCTGTTTCTGTGTGTGTGTGTGTGGGTGACAGGCACTTTTTACGCATTTGCGCGCATTTTAGCTAAAAGCCATCCAATGCTTTTAACTATTTTTGATAGCGTTACGCACTATAAGCCATCTACAGATTGAGTGAAGCTGTGTGTGTGCGTGTGAATGTGTGTGTTAATTGAAATCTCAAAGCGCTTTTGGGCACCCAATTTGCGAGTGCACCTTAAAGTTAATGACACAAAGCCGACCAGATCTGCAGCCATGTGGCTGTGGCTTGCTGCCTTTTGTTAAATTCTTGCGAACATTTTAATCAAATTAATATTAATCTGCAGTCGCAGCGCGTTCGGCGGTTGCCTTTGGCGAATGCGCCAATTAATTATGCAGTCAGTTAACGACAAGGGCGGCGTTAAAAGTTTAAAGCAGGGGCTGAGCAGAAGGAAGTCGCGCATTCGGCATTTGTCCTTGCCGTTTAGGTCAGGCGGTTCAATTGTGTCATTAAACGGTGTCAGCAATTAAGTGAAATCAACACTCGGCATGCAATTGACTTGGGACCTGCAGCTGGGCGACATAATCAACGCCCAGACTATGCGAATGCATATACATCTATATACACCACATACATATAATCGTTTGTGTGTGTGTGTGTGTGCGCAAGTTGGGGATAATTAATCTTCAAGCTGCGCTGCGCTGCATTTTGGACGCCGAGCTGTTTCAATTAAGTCAAGCATCTTCGTGGGCAAGAGAAACAGTCAACGGGGGGAGTAGAGATAATATCGCTGCGACTGAAAAGGCACGAAACAATCAATTTGGCAACAACTGCCAGCAACTGTTCGTCTAATGAGCTTTACAATTACAGCACTTGTCCCATTTGTGTGTGTGTGAAAGTGTTGCCATGCAACTGAGAACTGAGAGCTGCGAATAAATGTCTTAACTTGGCTCCATGCCGCACAGAGCGGAGAGTGAGACGCTTATGAGCTGGCAGGTGTAATAAGTTGGCTCAAATGTTAATTGGCAAGCCACAAACGTTAACCACATGCGTTAAGCGGTAACTGGCAACTCGAAGCCGAACAGCAAGTGCTGTAAAATTAACAGCTAGTGGCGCATATCAAATGATCAAATGATGGGCTGCAAACTAGCTGATAACGTGAGAAGGTGGAAAAGAAAGAAAGCAGAAGGAAGGAAAAAGGATAACTGTCTTCGTGTGGCTGGCTCAACAAATAGTAACGCATGCACCTGTCTGATTGCTTTCAAGTGCCGCTGCCCCATGCGGCACTGTCAGCGCCCTGTTTATGAGTCAACAACTGACAAGCTGACAGGCCAAATTGCCTGAGTGGCACAGCGAGAACGCGGTGGGTGGCAAGCAAACAACCAAACAAGCCAACAAACGGGAATCACACGTACCTATTGCATGCGGGCAGCTTGTGGCATGTAAATGGAGCAACTGCATTCGTGGCCGCAGTTGCTGCCACTGCAGCAACAACATCAACAAGTACTTGCGCCTACTACAAACAACTGCCAAGTTCAGTCGCATAAATGCATAAGCCAGCGCACGCATATGTGGCATAGTCCGTAGTCGAGGAGCGGGCACATTCAACATGGCCAACTCAAGACTCGACTGATTTGAAGGCAGTCACTATCCGAGAGCCGTTTTAATTAAAAGAACGTCGTTCTTTTGCTGCTGCTCAATGCCACGCCCACGCACTGAAATTCGGCTCGCTTGCGTTTCGATTCGTGCGGCAAATGCAGCTGCTGCCAAAGTTGCCCCAGCGGCGCGCAATGTGTGCAGTTTATTTCTGGGGCACTTAGTCCACTGGACGCCTTAGCCAGGCTTACGACGAGTGCTGTTGCTGTTGCTGCTGCTGTTGTTGTTGCTGTTGCTGCTGGTGCCTTTGCTGTTGCTGCTCTTGACATGCCGCAGCGAGCAACTTTTCGGCATTCTGTGGGAGTAAAATGTCGGCCCAGCTAACACATCCTGACACAAGTCAAGGAATTTATGAGCTGTAACGGCTACAACTGTGAGCATGTGTTGGTATGTGTGTGCGTGTGTGTGTTGGTGTGTGTTGGTGTTTTGGTCTATGCGACTGGCTTTTGGCTTAATTGAAATTTAAACGCTTAGTTCCAGTGTCAGCTGTTAAGTCTTTTCTTCTGGCATTTTGGGCATGCAGCACTTCATGAACTTGGCACTTTGCACATTTCAATTTGCCGAGCTATGCAGGCAACAAACTGCGAGCTGCGAGCTGCGACCTGCGAGTGGTTATGATTACCCCCGGCAAAGGCAAAGGGAAAGCCAAATAAAAAGCACAATATTTAACCCAATTAAGCCGACGAACAAAGTTAACTTTAGGCACGGACCACTGATGTGGGCTGTCAGGCACGCAAAGGCCCAACAAACTGCCAAAGCTCTAAAATGCAGGTGTGTGTGTGTGTGTGGGGCTGTGGCTGGGTTATGTATGTGTATGTGGGCTTAGGAGTAGCCACTAGGCTTAGTGGCCACCTCATTGCCATGACAACTTGGGTGGCCAACACAATAACACGGAGCATGCACCGAACGCACACCCCCGTCAACACACACACGCACAACACGGCTGGCGCTGCAGTTGTGCGATAGATTCCAACAGTGGCTGGCCAGCTGAAAGGCAGCGTCATGTGTAAAAAAAAAATACTGAAACACACTGGTTTCTTTTTTTTTTGTACTCTTATTTTATTAACGAATTCGTGAAACTGTGAACAAAACTCGCTCGCAAAGTGCGTTGGGCAGTGCCAAAAACTAAATGTCTGCGCTTGAGAGCAAACAACGCTTTTAAAAAAAAATATAGTGGAAATCTGGAAAAACTCAAACGCGCCGCAGCACCAGAAATGCCAGCGCATGAACCAAAAAAAAAAATAAACAAAAAAACACTTGCCGACGCGAAAATGTCAACAATTTGTATTATAAATGCACTCAAAGGTAAACGCTGTGTACCTGGGGTAACCTCTGACGCTGAAACCAGAACGCTGGAATCCCTTGGACAACCTTCAAATAAACTGTTGGCATTCTGATGCGCACAGAATGCCTTTGACAGACCCAGTACTAGATGCATTAAATTTTCATTGGCTGCAGCAACAGCGGCAGTGGCAGCAGCAGCAGCAGCAACAGGACTGCTGCTGGCATAATTAGCCAGGCATTCAATGGCCATAGTCTGAGCCAAAGTCAAAGGCTGGCCACAAAATGGTTATCACGAAGCTGGAGCGGAGACAAACGATGCAAACAAATAACAAACAAGCTGGCCAGACAAAACAGTTTACCTAAACGTACACCTGCCTCTGTCCGCGTGTGTGTGTGTGAACGAGTGTATACCCTGTACCCCCTTTTGGGTTTCGCACTCGTTGTTAAAGTGGCTTTTTGAGTGGTTTTTCAATGAAGTGTTAAGTGGGAAAAACTGCCTGGCTGCTGAGTTGCCCTCAGCCTGTAGCTGATGCCGTTCTCACTCTATCCTTCTCTCCCTCCCTCTCTGTGTGTGAGTGTGTGTGTGCCCCAGCCACTTCAGTTGTCCATGTGTGTGTGCGAGTGTATTTAGTTGTCGCTGCCTATTTGTCTCTTGCCGTCACCCTCTGTAAATAGGTCTGCGGTCTGTGCACACCTTTTGCTGGCGTCCTCGCTCGTCTGTTGGTTATTGGTTTTGCTGTGGTTGTAGTTGTTGCTGCTGCTCCTTCTTCTTCTTCTTCTTCTTCTTGTTGCCATTGTTTGATGGTGGTTATAAAGCTGACAGCTGTCAGTTGGCAGTAAATTTGCTAAAATGTTTATTTGCCAAGCGGATGAGTTTGCGTTTAACAGCATGCACAGTCCTCAACACACACACACACACACCCACACCTACAAACGTATAGCCACACTTGAATAGTTTGAGCGCCCGCCACACAATCACTGACATGTGTAAAACAGACACACATTTAAACGTAGAGCGAGAGAGAGAGAGAGAGCCAACTCCTAAGGCATAATTCGGTTAACTAACGTGAGCTACGTTTAATCACTTATAAACAGCCGCAGCCGCAGTAACAGCAGCGCAAGCAACAAAAGCAACAACAACAACAACAGCAGTAGTAGCACCTACAACAAAACTAATAATAAGGCCATCATTGCGTGCATGACAAATGTTTTGGTACTTAATAATAGAATAATTATGGCAACACCATAAAACTGCTTAACGATTATGACACACAATGAGAAATAGAGACAAATAGAGAGTAAAAACACTCGAGAGCGAGAGAGTGAGAGAAAGAGATGTATTAAGGTCAACTTAGGGAGATAAATTAAATTTCCTTTGGCTAACATTGCGTATGCGAATTCTGCATTTATATTGCAGCTAAGTACATACATACATATATAAATCCCATGGCCCACATTTAACCACAAGTGTGTGTTTTGTCCTCGGAGTGTGTGATTTTCTCCTTTCCGGTTTTGAAAACATTGAAAATGTCTTAACCAAAACAACATATTCATTTAACATGTACATTTAGACTTAAGTGTATGGAACAAATTTAGAAATTTTTTCACTTAGGCCTTACTTAATTACTTATCAAATATGGTTTGCAATCGATTATTTACCTAGTTGGCTAAGCATTTTTTCAAAAGTCAACAATCAGTACATTTATTAATTCTAGTTAAAACGCAGGAAGTAAAATATCAATATTTGTTCCTTAAATGAAATTGTAAATATTTGAATATGGCATGTAAAACAAATACAATTTTTTTTATTTATAAGTACAAACACATAGTACACGCCTTCAAAAATTGTGGATAAAAATATGAATAGTAATTAAATCGACTTTTGCCACTTAATCGCATTTAATTATATTTTATTCAGTTCCCCTTAGAGATTCAACAAAGAGCTTCAATATAAATAAAATGTCAGTTATATTTAACTTCTATTGAAACCTCTTCTTAAATTGTGTGAAATAATTTTTGAACATATTTTCATATAGTTTAGACAAAATACGAGTGTTGATTTAAGTAAAAGAGAGCATATTCTTTTGTATTTAATTAAAAATCATTACTTCGGATTTAATTCCCATTTGCTATGAGTCAGCTCTATTGAATTCAATAAAACCCTCGTTCTGTCAGTTAATGAGCCTCAAAACTGTGTGCCATGTCAAGTCGAGCTTTAAGCTGTTTTCATCACTCTCCAGTAAAAAGAGCGTTTATTGCCTTACGCTGCGGCGAAAGGCGGGATTTTTATTAATTTATTAAAAGCCAAAGCCTGTCGAAGATGCCAGCGACGCGAACGCGAATGCGAATGCTGCCAATGATGATGTTCGCCGCCTCGTAAACCTTGCCAAAATCATTGGCAAGTGGCGCTGCTGCAGCTTCGTTGCCTGCAAATGAAATGTAAATCAGCTGGGGCCGCAACGAAAGCGGCCGCAAAGCAGCAAACAAACCGAGCCAGCAGCTGCAGCCGCAGAGACGAAGGCAGCGACGGCGACGGCGACGGCGACGGCGGCAGCATCATCAAAATAAGCCGCAGTCAGAACGCGACTCGACGTCGCTTCCTGCGATTTACGTGCTCTCAAATTTAATACGGTGCGTGGCCATTCTCATTCCCATTCCCATTCCCATTCCGATTCCCATTCCGATTGCCATTGCCATCAACGCAGCTATCTGCATGCGCGTACTCGTATTTATTTAATTCCATTTCGGTTTTCAATCAACCGATAGGTTTGCGCAGCTTTCGCCACTTATCGCTTTATAAAAGACAGAAGCAGCTGCTGTCATCACGATTATCATCAACATCATTATGGGCACTTTGATCATCATCGGGCAGCAGTTTGTGTTGAAGCACCTTTTATGGTGCTTTCCGCATTGTCATAATTTATACACAATGATTGCCAAAAATAAACAAAATTCTACAAATTTTCTACTCTGGTTAGTCATTATTTCATAAACTATTTGCCACGCGATTTAACAATAAATTCCACTTTGATATCGCGCTTGAAGAGTCTGCTGAGTGCGAGAGAGGGAAATTTAAATCAAATGTAAGCACATTGAATATTTCATAGCACAGTTTTGTGCGCTTCACCGCGAAGCTGATCAAGGGCTGCACCAGGGAAGGGGGTTGCCCCAGCGGCTGTCGTTGTCTATTTGCCAGTTGCCAAAGCGTCGTCTTACTCCCCAGGCGAACCTCTTACATGTGTGCCCGCTGTGTGTGTGTGTGTGTGTGTGTGTGTGCTTTGATAAAAACTGAAATTAATTATTGAAAAGGCCGTTGATGTGCGCCGCGTTGCGTCGCGTCTCGTCGCGTCTCGTCGCCTCCTGGCGTGTCCCGTTGCGTCCTGTCGCGTCGATTCGCGCTCGTTTCACCGCATGTCGCAGCTTGTTGAAAATTTAAAAGGCGTTCGAGCGAAAGCAGTTGGCGCATTAGAGCCCACACACTCACACACATACACACACACACACACACTACTTCCGCTTACGGTTGAAAGCTCAAAACGTATTTACTTTGTGTGAGCAAAACTGTCACCATTAACCGCAACCAGAAACTGTGAAGAGTGCCCGCATGTGGCAAGGACTAGCGAGCAAACAAATTAGAGTTTAATTATACATAGGCAGCAAATCCGAAAACTACCAGACAGAGCTAGCGAACTGTAGCGACTTCAATCAGAAACTTTAGCGTTTAATTAACCTGTAAAAATGCAACAAATCGTCGGAAAATGAGTGCAACAAATCGCATTGGCAAATACAAAAGCAAAAAACGCGTCAAATACAAAAGACAACTAGTTTAATTATCATGCAACAGCCTCCGCCAGCGGAGGCAGCACGCGTGGCGGCACCGCCCAAACCACCGCGTTTGAAGGCCAATGCCGTAGAAGTGGTTCCAAAGAAGCACTTGCAATTCGAGAGTCCGTTGCCCGGGCGGTCACGTGCGAGGCCGACGGCAACGGCGACGGCCCTGACAGCGAAGTTGTTGGCGCGAAAGACAGCGAAAACAACAAGGACGAAGACACCAGAGGAGCCACCGCCAGACAGCAGCTCGAAAGTTGCCACTTCGGATGCGGACGTGGCAATAAAAAGTCGTCTCGCCGAGGGCTGCACCAGTTTAATGCATGCGTGTCAGCGTGGCGACATTGTCCAAGTGCTCGCCCAGATGCGGGCCAAGGTAGGTGCAACAACTTCAGCTAACCGACAACTCTTGTACCCATTGCCCAAAAAAAGTTTGGCGCTTAGCAACATGTGTTCGACAATAAACGCGTCTAATGGACCAACTTGGCTTGTCTCTTGGACCGCACACTGGAAACAACAACAGCGACAACTACAACGTTTTGGGTGCAACAGACTGCGCCACACTCTGTGGCTAGATTTCCATAAAGTTGTGAACCTCAGCTAAAATAAAAGGCCAATATACTCTTTATGCACTTTGTGAACAGTGTATAAAAGACCAAGGCAAGAGTTAAGCAAAAGCCAACATCATGATGTCGCCGCCGCCGCCTGGCATTGTCTCAACAAAAGCCTAAATCAGGCGAAGGCGTAACAAGATTTTAATCTTTTTGTTGTCACGATGAGCTGGCGCTAAAGTTAAAGCCAGAATGGCAATACCCTTTTGGTTGGGGCTGAAGGTGTTTGGCAGCATGACAAGAGTCTTTAAAATTTCCGTTGCAGCCCATTTGGACGCATTGTTCTCAGGCTCAGAGCCTAATTGCTTCATAAACATTTCTACAACAAGCCGAACATAACAAAGGGGCCCAATTCTGGCCAAGCCTAAGCCCAACCCTGACCAGGCCCAGCCCAGCCCAGCCCAGTCGGGTCGAATTAAAATGCTGTAAATGGCAGGACATTTGAAATTGACAAAATAATCCCGAGGCTTAGTTATGGCTGCGCAATTTGGCAGCCGTGTTGCCAGTGTCGGAAAATGCTGAATGGTAAATGGTTCCTTGGTTCGTTTGTCATGCGCCTAAATATGCCAATTTCCCCATTTAATTGAAATTTGAAAAGTTTTTAATTGAACGCAGATAAATTTCCAAGGCCCTCTAATGGCCGTCGTCGTATTCCCATCGAAATTGTCATGTCGCTAGTTTGGCAATTATTGTTCGGCCAGCAGCGTTCTCCACGTTGACAAAACGCTTTCATTTCCGGACAGTTCAAGACTGTGTGCCTTCGGCCTCGTAATTGATATTGACGCCAAATTTGATATGAATTGGCCTCGCGTTGCCCACTGCCCCCTTTTTGCAGGCCTTCAGACTTCAGGCCTTGACGTCAGTTCACTTAGTTATGTAATTGTTAAATGGCATAGAGTGTGCCCAGCCTTCGAACATTCGAACAATTTAACAGCCAGCGGTTTATTTGCCTGTGAAATATGCCAAGTGCTGGCAATTATGACTTACTTCTGTCACGAAATACGCTCTACGCGTTTAATATAATATCATAAACAACAAAACCACATTTCGCCCCGATTTCTAATTTCGCGGAAACAAAGAGCGAGTGTTGCTGAAACTTTCGCCTCATCACTCACCGATTGGCCAATGCATAATTTAAATACAGGCACCAACAAAATTAATCTTCAAGCTTTCTTTTGTAGAAACTTTAAACTTAATGCCAAATTTAATTAGAAGGTAGGCCAAGTTTTATTTGTGTAAAGAATACTTATACTTAAAAATCATAATTAACAATATCAACTAGTGCTCTAGATATTTAATTGCCAAGGCTCATTTCCCAAAAGAGCTTTTCTACAATTACTAAAATACAACTAGGTCTGGCTAATTAACATTGTAATAAATCATTCAAAAGGGAAACCTGCAAAAAAAACACGCAAGTTTTTATTTGTGGGCACTTGAATATGAAATTAACTTTCGCTTGCTGCGAAATTTATCCAATTTTTCATTATCGTTTTTCTTTAAATAGCTTCTTTCTTTATTAACTTTAGTATTTCTTAAACAAACTTAGTATATTCGCTCTTTAATCCCATTATTGTGATAACATCTTTGTAAGAATAGTTTAAAAAAAGAAAAAAATATAACTTTAAAACAAATTTGAATAATGTTCAATAATCGTCACAATGAAAGCCAAAAAAAAAAAAAATACTTTTGCATGAAAGTATTTAAGAATGTATTTCATTTAGTACAGCTAACATGAGAATTGTGTTATTGTATTGTTATTGCCATGGCTGCTAATCTCGTGCCTTTGAGGCACGCTTTAATTTGTCTTCACTCGATAAGAAGGGCCCGTAACCTATTAAAACTTTTCGAGCCTGTTAATAAACCGTTCTGCTCGCCGAGTTTCTTGTTCGCATTGTGCTCGGTATTGTTGAATAATTTAAACAATTCTTATTTATTTTTGTCGCGTGGCGTTGTTTGCTTCATGACTTTTGTATGTATTTTAATTAAGATTATGTCTAAAGCCCCATTTGGATGTCTGTCTCTGCGTTTGAACAAGTGAATGACAGTCTTTAAGTTGACATCGCAGTCACTGCTATTAATTCGCATTTTTTGGAAATGGGTACGGAAAGTTTTATATATTGGATTCAAGCATATAGATGATTTATTACTGTTTAACTTAAAAGAAAGAATTTAATAGGTATTGACTGTTGACTATTGCTGAGTGCAGGGTATTCCACAGCCAGCGCTTTCAATTAACGCTTTCCAATTTGTTTATTTTAGATTTTTCAATTTGGCAGTGTGGGGGTTAGCAAAACTGCTGTTAACATGGCGTATGGGTAATAAGACCTGGTGTCTAGTTAGAGAAGAGGCATTTGCAGCTCTTTATATTATATGTGTTGGCTCTAGGAGGCCATCGTTGCTGTCTTTTCAGCTACTTGAGAGCACTCCGCAGCATTCATCGGCTTTGTTTACTTGCCTGCTATTGTTTTGCTTAAACTTTTCATTGATGTTGGTTTTTCCAACCCACCGTACGGCTAACGGCTGTTGTCCTCGCAGTCGTTTCTTTTTTTGTTTTTTGTTTTTTATTGTATTTGTGTTGTTGTTGTTGCTGTTGTTGCTGTTGTTGATGTTGCTGCTGCTTTTACCAATTAAGTCTTAATTTCTTCGAAAATAAAACTTTTTGGCTTCGGGCATTGTTTGGCGCGCTGCAAGCACTTCCTCTTGCCTTTGACTTTGCCCCCGATGTAACGATTGTGCCACCTCTGCGTCCAGGTCAGAAATTGTTGTTCCCCCCGGCATTGCCTTAAAGTTTAAGCCGCAATTTTGCTAAAAATTTCGAAACTGAAACTTTTCACCTCAGCTTACTAGTTCCACAAGTGTGTCCATCACTGGAAGGATGTTCCTTCGTTGTTGGCGCCCACAGCAAGCAGCCAGAGCAGATGTCTGCCGAACCTAAAGATAGCTGCAGGTGTAAACTATTTATTTTCATTTTAGATTTGCAGCAACTGCTCACCAGCTGCTCTCAGCTCCCTCCACCCTTCACCCTCCACCCAAGCTCAATCCCTTTTTGACCTAACCGGTGCTCGACCACGCTTACAAGCTCTAAGTAAAACTTTTTTGTTCAAAAAGTCAGCTGCAGAAGTTGATTTTTGCTCAGCGAGAGCCGCTACTAAAAGCTAAGGCACCACCATTGTTTGCTGCAAATAATATTAACAGTGCTTGTCAGTATGCTCGTAATTCATACTGCTGAGAATGCTCGCCCAGTTTAATACCCTGTAAGTACAGACATGTTTTCCACTGTTGTTGCTAATTTTTTATAAAACTTCCACTTTTACCTTAGCTCTAATTTGATCTTTAGCTTTATATGTTAATATCCCATTAATTGATAATTTTCACTGTTCCTGTCAAATTAACGGAGAACTTGTAATTATGTTATTGCTATTGTAATAATGGCTACTGTTACGAGTAACTGTTACTGTAACATTCTGTTAATGTTAAACTTGCTTCTATTATAAATATAGTCCTTGTTAGTTTTACTATAATTCAGTTATTATTCAGCTTCAATTAAAATTTATAATATTTACTATTGCTGTAGGCTTAACCTCTAATTCTTTACTGGGTGTATTTGCTTGTATTGCAGTTTTAGCCTCTCTACTTGAACTTACTTCAACAAACAGCTTAAAGGATTTCAAAGGTTAACCTTGTTCTCTTCATTTATTCAATTGTACTTTAACCATAGTAAGTGTGCAGTTTGGCAGTGTTCTGCATTTACAGGGTATTCGAGTATTGTCCCAGCTGTGGCGCTAACACACAGCACCCGTTGGCATCAAACTGGTCGTTGTTGTGCTGAAATCAGCAGGAATGGAGTTTTAGCGGCCAGGAACGCTGAAAGTTGCCGTTCGAAATTAATTTTGAACTTGTATTTGAGCGCACTTCGTTCGTCGTTTGTTGTTCGTTGTTCGTTGTTCGTTGTTCAGTGCTTGTGTAATGTTTAATATTTAATATATGAAGCTCCAAGTGCAAATGCTGTTGATTTACCAAATGTCGATGACGTTGTTTGAATTTTAAATGAAAATCAAATTCAACATTTTTTATTTAACTGCTCGCTCCTCGGTTGACGACGCGACTTTCAAATGCTTTAAATTCTCATTATGCGTCATTGTCGCAGCAAGTATATGCTGCAATTTTTCAATATGCCAGCTTTCCATTAGCGTCGATTGCCTGACCTTGGACCAGTTATCGGCCATTTGCCATTTTTTAATTACTCTTCTCCTCTCCGCTCATTTCGCTGCACTTTGTTCGGGGTAGCCGTTTTGTTTTTGTTGGCGCTCCATCAATGCGCAAATTATTATTAATTTGAAGGCGCTCTGTCTGCACCTTGCCATAGCGAGCCACGCCCCCCATTTCGCCGCCCAGCTTTTTGTCGGGCTGTCAGCCTGTCCGGCTGTGTTGGCCTTCGCCTGGTAATTTTAATTGCAATTTTTACTTTTCGCCCAGCTTTGCCCTCCGCTCGCTGTCTTTTGGCCACTCCTTTTTGCCACGTTTGTAACATTTTGTTGAAATTTCATTAAAAACGACGTTGAAAAGTTTGCTTTTACCCACTTTCCGCTGGTATTTTCCGAGACGAATTCGTGTTCAGCTCCGACTGCGACTACGACTGCATTCGCTTTTGGCACTCATTTATTCATTCAATTCGATTGTGCAGGTCCGTTCGTTAGCTTGATTTGCTTGCGACTCGCGCATTCAAATTATTTCACAATATCTATTTAACTTTAGTTGCAGTCACTTGAATTCTTAATTAATCGCCAGCTGTTCGCTTTACCCAAAGGTAGCGTCAAATTGCCGCGATATTGACAGACAACGTTGCCCAAATACTTGAACGCAATTCGGATGAGTTGCGGCCAACTATAAAACCCTTTTCTCCTGCGTTTTTCCACCTAACTGTTTTCCAATCGATTTAATTGCGAACCATTTGCGCATTTCTTGTAATTACTGACAGACCGCACCCAGCGAAAGGCTTCGACTATGTGAGATGACTTCATAAACGGCCTGTTAGCTGGGCGAACTGCTTTAATTGAAAATAGATTAGGTTGATCTGCTCTGGTGCTGGTATTTAAATTCACCTCAATTCTAAATTTATAGCCACGTTTTGACAGTTTCGCATGTCGGACTGTAATTAATTACCTCCACTTTATGGAGGCCAACAAATGTCCAAATAAAAGTCAGCGTCAATGAGTTTAATGAATGGCGCTGGGGCTGCTGTGAGTGTGAGGTTTTGAGTCATCGTCAAATAACACAAAAAAAAAAAAATATATCACACACACCCGACGAAAGTTGGCCCAAATGAGCGGCTGCTAATTGTGCAAAAAGCGCCACAAAGTTAGCCCTACGCCAAATGCGATGCTCATATGCGGTGGCTTATTTGGCTGTCCGGCTGTTCGGCTGTTCGGCTGGCCAATTAATTAGAAACCAGCAGAAACAGCAGACCAGCCAGCAGATCATGATGGGCAGCAGTAACCAAAGGATAACTGTCGCTATGACTGGCAAACTTTGCAATGGTAAATTAATTACTGAAATCGTAGAAATTTGTCTTGCTTTGGCCAGGCTATTTGCGGCCCCACGCCCTAACCGGGCTTGATGTCACTGTTGTTTGGCTTTGGAAATGACTTCCGAAGCGGTCTCCCAGTTGCCAACTGCCAACTGCCAACAGCCAGCTGCGAAGTTGCAGCCGAAGTTAAAGTTGCTGTTATTGTTGCAACTATTGTAACTGGATGCTGGTCTCCGGCTGGCTGGTTGGGTGGATGGTTCATGTAGGATATCCGTATATGAATTAGCCTGCTGCAACATTTTTGCTTAAGGAAATGCTCGGCAGGCTAATCACATGTGAGCGGACCAAAACTTTCGCCACAGTCCAACAACATTTACTCAAAGTGCATAATGACATGCAAAGTTGACACAAATGAGCAGTGCTTGTTACTAATTTTAATGCGCTTTACCGCACAGTTTGAGCCCGGCCAGAGGGCGGCCAGTCGGGCTGGCCAATACGAATTGCTTGGCTTGGTTCAGTTTGTTTGCCCAGAAAGTTTCTGTTGCGGAAATTACTTCGGATACTCCGGACGCAGACAGGGGCAGGGGATACATCATTTTTAATTGAGCTCAGCTAGTGCAAAGTTTGTAAAATATTTTGTAAACTTAATTTGATTTAGCAAAAACTTGAGCCATGACTTACAACTTGGCCAATGAATTATGCAGACGACACTTCGTAAGCTAAAATCCAAATCGAGCCAACTTGGCTCCTGCCAGCTTCAACGTCAGCTTCAGCGTCAGCGTCAGCTGTGGCCATATTAAAGTATTCATAAGACACGTTTTGTGCTCGCTGTACACAAAGGTTATTGCCGAAGGGGGTCAACATGTGCAGCTTATACATATATATATATATATATATAGCTAAAATATACGCATTTCAAAATATGCTTTTAGCTTGATTTTATTTTTCTTTTGCAACTTCCGCTGACTGTCAACTTTAAGCAATTCTATTCGCATAATAAATACCCAGTAAATAATCCGTAAATAATGCTAATATGTACACATTAACAATTAAGATACAAGATTATTGTTATTTATATTATGAGTTAAGTATAAACATATTAGTGGCATGGGCTTCAAATGGCCTTCGGTTAAGATACCGCAAAGTCCTTAAGCTACCCTGGAATTTATGGACACTTCAGAGAGTTCCTAATCTGTAACTCTTGTGTTCAGTTGCCTAACATCAATTTTGAACAGATAAAAGCTTTTATTCACATTTAAATTGTAAAGAGTAAGAGCAGATTTATATGTAAAGGTCAACAAATTAAAGACGATAAGTCAAAGCTTATGTTTATCAAGTGCCAATGTATATTACAGGGTACAAACTAGTGGAATATTCTTAACTATTGCACTCTTTTCTTTCCATTTATTGCCGAGCGGAAGCTTTTCTTGCTTTTTGTGGCAATGATTTTTAATGCGCAAGTCTTAAGAATGTAATCCTTGACTTTGTTTCTTTATTTTTGTGTTACTCGTTTTAACAAGTTAATAAAAAGTAGCGTAGTAAGACTTCAGAAGCCTATCTAGTCGTTCAGATTGCCCTGCACTTGATTGGTAATTTAAAAGCAATTAAAGCATCGAAGCCAACACAAAATTGTTGTTCACATTTAGCAAACAGTTTACCACCTGAGATTGAAAGAATGAATCCGGGCGATGGCCAACAAAGTTTGTAGATCAAAATGAAAGTTTGCCGTTGTTGTTAATCCGTTGCATGGCATAAAAACTATGCAAAAGTTGTGCCACGGAGAGCGGCAGCAGCACACAGTGCGGCATAATAATAATAATAATCCGTGCGGCAAGCCTTAAGTCGAGGGGTCGAGGCTGGAGCTGCTCCCAGCAAAGTAGCTGTAAATAATTGCCAAAACTACTTAAGAATGCTGCGCAGCGAATCGCTTCCTGTTGACTGCTGCCTTCTGTCGAGCTGGCAATGGTTAACAGGGTGAAGAGGGAAGAGTGGGGGGGGGATGAAATCTAGCGCTAAGAGTAAGACAGCCGCAACAAAGGCAGCCATTCAGGCAACGTTAACTGCAGTGCATGCAGCCATTGTAGTTGCAGCTACCAACGTGGCACTAATTAGAAGTATAAAAGGTGCTACAACAACAGTTAAAGAGCTGTCTCCCGTTTCAAGACGCCCTCCCCCCTCCCCCTTTAGCTCCCACCACGCATTCACTGGTATTGTCTGCGAAGCATGTAAATTGTAGTTGCTGCTGTTTGTTGTTCAGCAAAGTCTGGCTGCTTGAGACGAGGCCACGCCCACATGCCTTCAGCGTTGCTTAGCGTCAAGACAGCAATATTAAGGACGATGTCATATGTGAGTGTGTATATATGTGTGTGGGTGTGTGTGTGTTTGTGTGCTTACGTACTTAGTTTCAGTTGGAACTACCTGCGCATTTTGTCGCTTGCATTAATTAAAACTCAGACCGAAAGTAGCTGGGCTGGCTGGCAGGCAACCAACGTTGGCTAAATGCGATTAACATATGAATTACGCATTGTGCGCATAAATTTGCCATTGAGTGAGCCTCGCTGGTCACTTGACATCTTAAGCAGTCCGCACGGGCCAAATGGCGACCTTAAGGCGCTTGCAAACTGTTTCCGGCATGTCTGCGGCTGGGATTTGTTTTGGTCTGCTTTCGCATTTCCTACAGGAAAATACGATGTGGTCTTCCTGAGCTGAACCGAACTGAACTGAGCCGAACCGAACTGAACTGAACCGAACTGAACTAGCCGGCGACACAAGTGAGCTTGGCCCCGTCCTGGCCTTTTAATGTACCATTCTGCTGTCGCGTCACACATAATTATGGCGGATGTGCTGCCCAACGGAGCGTTAAGTCGAATTCTCGGTTCATGTTCTCTTGGATAGAGCCTCCTCATCCGCCCACATTACATTTGTGCCCTTTCATGGCATTCAGGCCATGCATGTATTTTATTTTTTATGCATTATCATGTCACTGTTGTTTTTGTTGTTTTCGGCTTTACTGCTGCGGCTGCTGCTGCTACTGAGGCTGCTACGGCTGCTGTGTCTTCTTTCATTATTATTTATGCTTTATTTATATGTATGTCTGGTGTACGCACTTCCTGCGTGTAAACAATAAAATGTATGGGTACACCATGTCCTATGCGTCATAGCCAAAAATAAATTCAAAGGCCTACGAATGCTGCTGGCCCTTCTGTTACTCCTTCTGGACAACTCCATTTCATTGTTATGCTAATGGATTACGATATATGAATAATAAGAGCGTACCAGCTCCAATGCAGTCCTTTTTCCCTTTGGCTCCTTTCGCAGTCGCCACGGAAGTGCCAACGCCCGAGTTATGCAAATCCCGCAGTCCCAAAAAATAAAACCACAAAAGCAAGTTTGAAGTTTAGTTGACACGGAAACGATCAAAATCAGTCGAGCTGACCGTCTTGAGCTTAGGCTTAACCTCTACGCTGGGCTCGCCCATATATGTCCGTATATGTGAGCTTTTATGGCTGCCCCCAAATGTTGCTGTTGTCGGCCATAAACTGTGGCGCGTTTCTCTTAATAACCCCGCTTGCGACCTTTGGCTTAATCAGTTGATCTGCTGTACGCTGACCCAGTTGACAAATTGGGTTAATTAAAGGGTTAAGTTAGCCGCAAGTCGAATGCACAAATATTTTAAACGGCTTATAGTTTGTCCAATTTGCAATTGAGGCCAAGTTAAGGCAAATCATACTTGGGAAAAGTTGTTTACATTTCAAACTAATTCCTTACAATTATATTTCACTACTTTCAACTCGTAGATATTCAGAGTATTTATTTCAGCTGTTATTGACTTAAGTAATGTTGAATAATTTAAGGTGCATTTTAGGCTGTTGCCTGTGTTTATATGCTCCATTATTGTTGCTTTAGTGGCTTTGCTTTTATGTGGCTTGGGCGTGTTTTATTTGTTTTTTCAAACTATTAAAATGGCATAACAGCAACGAGCCAGGGACCTGCCATTGACTTGGCCAAGCTCGTCTATGAATGGCCAACTGGCAATGCCAAAGTTTTATCTTGGCCCGGTTCAGGCAAACAACAGTGGCCCAACTTGGGGGCAGGAGGAGGAACCAGATGCTGCTGCTGTTGCTGCTGCTGCTTCTACTGCGGCTATTTGAGCGCATTGTTGTTGGACGTATTTGATTATCGCATTTCATTTTGTGTTGGGCAAACGTAGAAAGTTAAATGCAAATTCGCATGACACCAGCAGCAGCAACAGCAGTTGGGCCTGGGGTTGAGGCAACAATCACACCAACCATCATCGTAATAATAACAAAGGCAGCAACAACAACAGCAGCAACATAAGAACTTTATTTGATGCTGCGTTAAGCCCCCCACCCCAATCCACCTCCTCCAATCCTCCCTTCCTCTGCAGCTGTGACCCTTGGTGCGTTCTTTGTACCAAGTGAGCGAGCTCGCTGACAAAGTTTTTAGGTATCATTTCAGTTTATTTGAATTATTCATAATCCGGATGGCAGCGGAGGTTCGCTATAAGAAACGAAAAAAAAGGAGCCCGATATGGCCAAGACACACAGTAAAAGGGACACCCAGATAACGGAAGAAGCGGCAAATAAAACTCATTGTAAATACTTTTTGTGCCAATCGCAATGTAAATTTCTGCTTTTCATTTTTGTTGCCAACAAAACGAAACAAAAGAAACCCAGCGAAGCCATCAAAACAATTTTGATTCAATCAACAAAAATATTATCGAAACAACAAATCCCAAAAACCGCAGCAAAGAGTGTAATCCTAAGCTGTGATGGGGTATTTAACATTTTTTCGGTGATTAACAAAAAGCCCTATTTGAAAAGCCTGCCAGGGGGTATTTACATATATATATAAATATATATTTTATGGAATGTGCAGGATTATTATTTGAATAGTGGTTAGTTAAGTTCGGCTTTAAAGATATTTTGGTTAAGTGTCATATATCTGTATATATCTATGTATATATCATCAAAATTAAATAAAAGTCGAAAACTCAATAATTTAATTGCAGGACTGTGTTAAATTCTCAGTTAAATTAACACTTTAATAAGAAGGTATTTTGTTAGCAGCACAATTAGGATTTAATAAAATAGCAACCTTAATTTTTAAAAAATTATTATCTGACCTAATGGAAATTGAATTCACATTAAATAAAGCTCTAAATTAAAGCCAATATTCCATTTTGCCTGAAAGTCTAACAACCATTTTCATTTGAGTCCTTCTTGTCAGCCATTGGCTTTAGTTTCCATGCGCTTGTTTTTGCTTTAGCTTCCGCCTGAGTTTTTATCTTAGTTTTTGGGCTGCTATCAAACTATTTGTTGACTCAGTTAAATGTGCTATAAATTGAACTACAACGACTTTGGCATTTGCCGCCGAAAGAAAGCTATGTATATGGAAAAAGGACTCTTTGCCCGCCGACAGTCACGCGATGGTTTTGCGCCTGATAAAATAGAGAGGGACGTGCTTAAAATGTTTTGCAAGAATTGAATATTGGTTAGAAAAGCAACACATTCAATCATTCTGCCCGACTGCCAAGACAAACACAAGCCAAATGGAGGGCACTAGACCGAAACTTTTTGGCTATATAAAGAAATTAGCGCAAGTAAGAAAAAATTGTGCCAACTAGACGAACATTTTATACATTACTTTATGGATTGGATGTTAAAAAAGCAAACCTGCTAAATATCTGTATTTTGATTATAATTCCAGTTACTATCATTAGAGTTGATTTTATACAAAATTTAAATATCAATTCATGATTGTATTTCTGTTTGGTAAACGGCTCCAAATGTAAAAGGCTGTTTAATTATATTTCAATTGTTTGCCAAAGCAAATGGCGCAACTAAATTTAACAATTAATTTACCCATTTGGATACACAAAATTTAAACATTGCATTGCGTAATTGAAGTATTGAAATAAGAGCGAAAATATAATTTAAAGTGCAACCAACATGAACTCTATGGGATATATGATAAATAAATTATTGATTTTAAGGTATGTTTTGTAGGTTGGCATAACTCTGATCACACTATGAAGGAGAGTATGATAGAATATGTAATACATACATATGTATGTATATTATAAGAAGCGTGTTGAAGTCGCTGTCTTTTTGTTTTATGGCTCTCCCCATTTGGGTTCGTTCAATAAGCTGGCCCACTATCATTCGGTTCACGTGTAAATTGGCGCTGAGTCAATGATTTAGCAACTTATTTTTTTTTATTTCAGTTTTTGGGTTTGCGTGTGCCTCTGCCGCAGCTCCAGCTGCTCCTGCTGTTAAGGCCGTCGTCGCCGCATTGCGAACTTTTGGCCAAAGTTTTCTAACAGTTGTCGACGGCGGCGACAGTATTTTCTGTGCACTTGACATGTTTTGACACGCGGAAAAGGCGACGCGTCGCTCGCTGAGCACCAAATCATTAAAATGTTCGCCAGTCCATTGGAGTTCGATGTCGTGCTGCGCGCCAAAATGGCCAATGTGAATTTGGTAATTGCACTCAACTAAAGGCAGAACCCACCTCGGCCGATTGGGTGGCAAACGTGGTGGCAGGTGCAACCTGCAACCTGCAACTCACCACGTTGCCACGCGCAACCGTGCCGGCACTTGCACTTTTACCAAGCGACGCCAACTGGCAACTGGCAATTGCCAACAGGGTATTTTGTTTGTTTATTTTTGTTGCCGTTGGTTGTGGCCATTGTTGCTTTAGTTACTAACAAGCGGGCGTTGCGCGCGGGCTGCAGTTAAAAATATATAAGGGATTTTTATTTATTGTTGGCCGCGCACAATTTGCACGTGATTAACGCGAAAAATATGTTCAATTATCTATCATATTGCAATTGCTATATGTAAAGATCGCCATTCGGTGTTGAATAAAATATTTAATTACACGCGCCCAGTGACGGGCACTGACAACAACGGCCAATCGCACATTTGAATAAATATTAACAAAAATTAATTACGGCAAACAAAAATAAGCGTGAAAATCGTGAAAAGCGTGAAAAGCGCGAAAAACAAAAATAACATTTGGCTACGAATGTAGTTTGTGCTCGTTGGCAATTAACGTATTTCATATTTGCACAATTTATTAAGCGGCGGCAGTACACGGTTCTCGCTACTCTGCCCGTGGCCAACAATTGCGCAAAATGCAAATGACATTTTAATTAGTTTATTAATCGCTTCCCGATGCTGCTGCAGTTGCTGCTGCTGCAATTCCAGTTGCTGTTGCTGCTGCTGTAGCTGGCGGCAAAATCGAATATTTTGGGGGGGGGTGAAACATAAAGCTTTAATTAATTTGCAGGTTTTGCTTTTGAAGGTAACAAATAAATAAATAAATAAATGAATGATGGAATGAATTAACGGATAACGCATTCATAGAACGATTTGGGACAATTGAATAACTCGAATTCTTTTGTTGCAGCCCCAGCTGCTGCGGCAACGTGACCGTAGCAACCGCAACGCGCTGCATTATTGTGCGGCGCAGGACTCGGAACAGACCCGCGACCTCGTGGCGGCCGCAAGCATTGCGATTGCAGCTCCAGAGCTGCTGGAGTCTGCCGACGAGGATGGCTTCACGCCGCTTCACTTGGCTGTTATTCAGGGCAACTTGGCTATGGTCAATTTGCTGCTAGCGAACAAAGCCGATGTGAACGCGGTCGACAATGAAGGCCACTCGGTGGTGCACTGGGCCACGGGTAAGCAAAGCAAGCCATGCCGCAACTATTCGCTCTCAATATAACAGCATAACTAACCGCGTTTGCCTCTTCCAGTATGTGGCGAAATTGAGGCATTGCGGGCTGTTCTGGCAGCTGGTGCCAGCGTGGCCAAGCCCGACGTTAACGGCGGCACGCCCCTTCACTATGCGGCCCAAATGTGCGGCGCCAGCTACGACAACCAGCTGCAGTCCAATTCCAGCAAGCTGGCCCTCGAGATTCTCGGCATTCTACTGGCCCATCCGCAGACCAGCGTCGATGTCCAGGACCGCGACGGGCGGCAGCCTCTGCTCTGGGCCGCCTCCGCGGGCTCTGCCAAGGCGGTCATAGCTCTGGTTAAGGCAGGCGCACGTGTGGAGAGTGCCGACAAGTGGGTTGGGCTAAGTTGGCTTCATCTTTTATCTCTGTAACATTCTGTGCTTTGCTTGCAGGGACGGACTGACGGCACTGCACTGCGCCGGGTCGCGAGGCCACACGGAGTGCATTGATACGCTGATCAGCCTGTGCGGCGCGCCCACAGATCTCATTGACTCCAATGGCTGCACGGCGCTGCACTATGCCGTGACGCTGGGGCACGCGGATGCGACGGCACGGCTGCTCGACCTGGAGGCAGATCCGAATCGGCAGGATCGCAAGGGCCGCACGCCCGCCCACTGCGGCTGCTCCAAGGGCCAGTTCGAGACGCTGAAGCTGCTAAAGGAACGCGGCGCCAATCTCTGGCTGCGCAATGCCAAGGGCGATCTGCCGCTGCACGAGGCGGCCGCCTCGGGGCGCCGCGAGCTGCTCGAGTGGCTGCTGGCGCAGCGGCCCAAACAGGTGAACACCACCAGCAACGACGGACGCAGCCTGCTGCACATCGCGGCGGCCAACGACTACACGGACATGTGCAAGCTGCTCCTGGACAACGGCGGCGACGTCAACGCCCTCTATCGCAACTCGCGCGGCGTCGTCCTAACCCCGCTGGACTGTGCGCTGCAGCGCGGTCATCGTTCCACGGCCAAGTTCCTGCAGGCGCACGGCGGGCAGCCTTCGAACAAGCTGCGGCTGGCCGCCCGACGCGGCAATCCCTTCCACGAGGGCAACGCTGCGGATCTGGTGCGGCCACTCAAGTATATGGAGAAGGAGGAGCTGCACGATCTGCGCAGCTCCAAAAAGTATGTGGTGTACCTGAAGCGCACCGATTCCGATGGCGCTGCTGCAGCGGAAGGGCAGGAGCGGGACGAACAGGAGCAGGATGAGTGCAGCTGCACGGAGCAGACGTACCGCAAGGAGCAGCACGTGGAGCACATCTGTCGGCGGCACAAGCGCCGCCAGCTGCGACGACGCACCAACAGCTGCGGCGAGAGCCAGCACGAGAAATGCGGCGACATTTGCCGCTCCAAGAGCAACATCGAGATTCGGCGGCACAAGGCCCGCGAGCGTTACGCCAGCACCAGCGACGGCGAGCACGACGCGCACGACGAGGATGACGAGGACGACGAGGATTCCTGCGAGAACTGCTGCTACCACAAGCGCCAGAAGCAGCGCGTCGTCCAGCGCAAGCGATCGACGCCCTCGCACAGGTCCAAGGAGCTGCCGGGCAGCGAGGGCGATGGCAAGACGAGCAGCGACTCGCCGAAGGAAATCGAGCACAAGGTGTCCGTCGAGCCGGAGCAGCCAACAGCAGACAGCGAGGGTCAGCAGCCAGTTCAGTCCGCCGGACAGGATCAGATCAGTCAGCCAGCCACGCCAGCGGCAACCAAGGAGGGCACCTTCATCAAGTCACCTTCGGCGAGCGCTGCGAGCGAGAAGCCAGCGGCTGCGGAGGGGGACGGTCTGAAGGTGGTGGAAAGCCATGCCATGGAGTTAACGGACGAGGAGCAGGAAGCAGCCAAGTCGGTGGTAACACAAGTCGACGTGCATCACGACGCGGAGCTGCAATCGTCAAAGTCCTTGGAGGAGGTTTCTGTTGAGCCCGTCACAATGCCCGTTGAGGCTGAAAAGGATGCCAAGCAGGAGCTAAGCGAGGAGGACACCAAATTGGTCTCCACGGAGGTCGAACAGATGATCAAAATCGCTGCCACAGCATTGAGCAGCGAGTCCAAAAGCTCCACCGAAGAAGCTACCGTAAAGGAGAAATCCGAAAGTGAAGAACAAACGCTGCCTTTGAAGGATAATCCACCGGCAACACACATAACGCCCTTAGGGTCTGCCGAAACCCCCACAACGCATCCACCTGCTCCCGAGCCGGTTGCTAAGCCACCGACAGCCGAGCAACCGCAGTCGGTCACCCCGCTGCCGACGCTGCCTGCGGAGACCGCAGCAGAGACTGGCAAAAAAGTGAATCAGATGGAGGCAGAGCCAAAAAGTGAGGCTAAGGCTTTGACGCCTTCAACGCCCCCCAAACCGCAAGCTGAGCCCAAAACTTCACAGCCGAATCCGCCTGCCGCACAGGCCCCGTCCCGTCCGCCGTCCCAGCAGCAGCAGCAGCAACAGAAACAGCAGAATGAACAGCAACCGCAACGGGAACAGGAATCCAGACGTTCCTTCACGCTGCTGCCCTCCGACTCGGCAGATGATGAGCCTGTGGCAGCCGTTGCTGCTGGCGCCGAGGAGCCGGAACGCAAGTCGAGCTTCCAAGTGCTGAAGAGCGATGACTCCATGGGCGAGCTGGAAGTGTCGCCACGCACACACGACGTGGATTTTAGTGCCAGCAATCAGGTGTTTCAGGTGGTGCGCGATAGCAGCGCCAGCTCCAAGCTGCCCACAGCCTCCGAACTGGAGAAGGCCGACTATGAGTACGAGGAGTTCGATGACGGCGCCGGGGACGACGATCCAGATGATATTGATCCGGAGCACGATAGCGCCTTGCGGCGCTTCTTGAGCAGCGGCAGTCGCCATGGCGTGATTGGCGAGGTGGACGCCACCAGCGAGGCGACTGCAGCCGCTGGAGACTACGACGGGCTGGCCAACGGACGCAAGCGACGCCTGAAGAAGCGTGTGCGCAGCGGCGCCAAGACGCGCAGCAACTGGAAGCATGCGCAGGAGTCGCGCGACGGCAACGCCGCCCTGGCCACCGCCAGCAAGGATCAGGACTCCGGCTTTGAGCCCAGTCCGCGCGCTGAACGCACCAAGATACCCACACCGCGCAGCTCGCACACGGCCATGCCACGTCGTCCCATCTACGCCAGTTTGGACGGGCGCTCCTGCAGCAGTCGGCTGGAGAATCGCAAGCCTGGGGACAAGGGCGCCTGCGACATGGGCGCCGTGACACGTTCCATTCAGCGCAATATACGCAGGTGAGTGGACCGAGCTGATTCCGGGTAACTGATTCGTCTCAATTTAAACGGCCAGTGGCCAAGATTCATTCACTTAAATTAATCACCACGCAGTTGATGTGCCCGGCGACGGGCTGCCTTTTTGGCAGTAGATTTATTTACTTGATGCTTGATTTTAATCAACTTGAATGTCCCAGCAGCGTCGCGGATTCGCATTATATCACGCACGCGCCCCCGGGCAGCCGCAGCCCTCGTCCATTTACTGTAATCAAAGTGGCGGCCGCCTCGGCCTCAGTCTCCAGCTCAGTCGCCGTTTCAGTTGTGCCTTAAAGTAAATTTAGTTGGGCACTTAATAGCCTTGGAAACATTTCTCATTTTTTAACGTGGTCGCAGTGGCGGCGCCATTGTTGTCCTGGTCAACAAATAAATTGCCCAGCTTCCGGTTGCCATAAAAATGCGCGCTTTAAAGTTATCATAATGCGGTTAAAGGCAATAAACGCGGCATTAATGTCCATTCCATCCATGTACTTGGGCATTAACGATGACCCATAGATTAAGCCGTAATTGTAACAAGTGCCGCCCATTATCACGTCCACTTCGCATATGGTGTGGGCGTGTTCGAATCTGTTGACCGGACCGGAGAGCTCCGCAATAATTGTCTGACAAAGAGCATAATGAATGTAAAAATTAAATTTGATCGAGCCACTTAATTATTTCAATTTAGCTATCGAAAATGAAATTTATTGCCTATCGAAAGTAAACAAAAAGGAATTCATCAAAAATATAAATTAAGCGAAATGCGGCAAATTAAATGTACTTTTATTTGACACACAATATTTTATTCGCGTTTTGAGTGACTCACTTAACAAAGTCAACAAGAGAACATTTAGCTGCAAAATTTATGGACTTGTGTACAGAGTATATATTTTCCTATTAATTGTTAGATAGGACTTATACTAAATTCATTCATCTGACTGCGATATTAATGATATGCACACTACATTCAAATTCAAATATTAGAAAGTATTAGCTTATAAGCTTTTCATGCTTGATTATTGCTAAAATAGTTCCAATAGAGCTGCCTGTAACTGAACTAAACAAACTTAGCTCACCTGTTCTGCGCAGTGGCAATGAAGTTTGGCACTGCAAACTTTTTTTATTTGCCTAAAAAGTTAAATCAATAATTCTAATGAGCCTGTGCGCTTTTGAGTTGTGCTGCAATTGAAAAAAATGTGTATTTAATATTCCGTATACATCAGTGCGGGGCAGGGTATATATAAAAACGTGGCTTCGACGCGGCCTCGCTTGTTTGTTACTGTTGATTTATTTTAATTTATACGAACGGCTGGAAATCTCGGGGCCCCCAGGCTCTTGTCATTAGCTGAAATGCTCATTTCCGGCAAAGAGTTTCGCATTTTAATTAAGTGGCAACGCCATCGAGCCCACCCCCACCACCTGCCGAACCAGCGGACAACGCCCACCTGCGGTGAGTGCTTTGTTTATGCCAGAAACGACGGCGCCAAATATGAAAAGAGGACGCAGCCTGCAGTCGGTCGAAGTCAAAGAAGTCGCAAAGGCGCGCCTTTACTTACAAGGCGCTAATGCTAATTGTAAGTGGAATTAACGCAGATTAGCGGGCGAAAACGCAGACAAACATTTGGAATTTGTTAGCAAGCTTGTTGCGGAAATCCTTGCGACGAAAGGATTAAAATGTCGATGTTTTCTCGAGCACATTAAATTAGTTTAAAAGCTCTTAAAACGTGTGGTTTGCACCGTCTGCTATTTTTATCGGTCGATTTCAATTAAGACAATTGCTTAGCTTTGAGCCGCGCCGGATTAAAGATCAACAAAAGTCAATTGTAATTGCAATTTTTGGAATTAGCATAGGGCACAACAGTAAACTTGAGAAACTTAATTAAATTTGAGTAATCACACTTTTATTAATTTTCATAATCTGGCCCCTATCTGGCTGCCTATGAATAAATTTGCAAGCGAAAGAAAACAAAATTTCATAAATACGGAGTATTTTCCACTTGACTAATGAAAATATTTACGCGGCCCGAACGTTCGGTTTGCATAAGCTGAACGGCAAGCAACGTTTTTCGGCTGCGTGCAAAGATCTGAGCAAATGCTGGGCCAATGCAAATACTACGCTGCGTATACGCAATGTACGCCAAGTCAAACAAGCGTCTTGCTTGCCGCGACTAACGAAATTTTTAACAAGTCGGCGGCAGTGTGAGTCAATTAATTCTTGTAAAATACATAAAAATCCAACGAAATCCACTCGAGGCGACGCCAGTCGGTTGCGCTGGTTTGGCAAAAAAAACCAAAAAACCAAAAAAATAAAACGAGGAAAAAAAGGAAATCAAAAAAAAAAAAAGAGAAACAGAAACAAATCTAAAGCACCCGGTAGAATACTCTTGGCTAGGTGCTGGGCTGGGTTTGGGCAGCAACGCAAAACACCATGAAAAGTGTGTAAATAGAGAATTTTATTTATATCAGTCGCATGTTTGTTGCTGTGTTTGATTTTTTTGCTGTAACATATTTTTGTTATTTTTTTTTTTTTGTGTACTGGCAACTTTATTTTGTTATTCGCTTTGGCTCCGAAGAGATTAAAATTTTATCTGACGCATAAATTATACAAATAACTTGCCACCAGTGCGTGTGTTGTGTTGTGTTGTGTGTGTATTTTCCAGCTCTGCCTGTGTGCGTGTCCCAGCAGCACAGGTGAGATTTGGGATTTATAATGTGCGCTCACGTAATTGACATTGTTAAATATTTGGATTTCGCTTTGCCAACACTCAGCCAAACTTTTTTTTCTCTTATTTCTTTTTCCTCTTTATTTTTTGATATTTTTTTCCGCTCTGTGTGTGTCGCTGCGAATAATCCGATAGAGCTTATCCAGCGAAGCACTTATAGATAGTCTGCCAGCGGGCAAACTTCTGCTGAGATTGCCCTATTTAGAACACTATTTAAACAAATTAAGTTGTCATCTCTTGTTCAGAAAGAAAGTGTTGCATTTAAAAATGTTAGCTTGTTGTTAAATAAAAGCATTTTCCTGCCATTGGCATCAGTCGTAAGAGTTGCAGACTCCTTCTTCTTTTGGCCCTTCCCTGGGGATCTGCTGAGCTTTTCGAGCCGCGCTCTTCAAACTTTTGAGCTCAGGCCTAAAAAACTTGGGCACCGATGAAAAATGAGGCGCGAAAGTTTTTCGCTTTCCCTTTTCCTTTTGCCTAAAACGAAACCCACAAACGAAAAGCTTTCGCTGAGCTCCCCCCCCTCCCCTTAGAAGGCATGGCCTGCCTGGATTTTCACCAATTCAGTGGCGAAAAGTTTGTTTCCGCTGGGCAAATAGAGTATGCGTCAAGCTGTGCATATGCCTGTGAAGTTTTCTTAAATCCTTTGGACTTCTGTTTGCATTTGATTTTTTATGCATTCCAAATTGCCGGTGGGCACAAATTTGTTTTTGTTTCTGTTGTCGCCGTTCATGGTTCTAGTGCAACTTGTGTAGCGCTTAATTTCTTTGCCTTTCGTTGTCACTGCCGTTGTCAACCGTCGCCTGCCACGCCCCTGCCCCCGCCCCCGCCCACGTCAATGGCACGCCCCCTTTGGCCGTGTTTCCACTCCATCCACTTTGGTGCTGTGCTCACTTTTTGCTTGTCACATTTGTGTCACTAACAGGATGCCGCTGGCGGTGTGCTGGATGCCAGGGGTAAAAGGGGTTGTGGGGCTGAAGGGGGCGGCCAGGCGGGGGGCGTGACAGTGAGTCGGTCACTGAAAAATGTAGCGCACAAAATCAACGCGCACAAGAAAATGCAATGAAAGTTGTGCTAAGCGAACGTAAAACGGAAACGGAAATCAGCAGCAACAGCAACAGCAGCAGCAGCAGCAAAACCAACGGGTAAAAACACAAAAAAAAAAAAGAATAATAATAAAAAAATACAAAAAAAAATGTGCCAAGGACACTGGTGCAAAAACTATTTGCACTAGCTAGAAAGAGAGAAAAAAGAAGGCGAAAAGTGCAAGGCGCAAATAGTTTTGCAAAGGCAAAGGAAAGTCAAGCAACGAATTGAGGCACAGTTGAGTGAAGCCAAAGCGAGGCGTAAAATTGAAAAGCGCTGCGGCTGCATTGAAGCCCCCACTTAGAGACGTAGCTGCAGCTGACGATGAAGATGAAGATGAAGATGACCACAGCGGTGGAGCGGCTAAATAATCGCAAAAGCGATAACCAGGTAGTTGTGGTTCAGGTGGTTCAAAGGGTGAGGCGGGGGGGGGGGGGGGGGGGGGGGGGGGGGGGGGGGGGGGGGGGGGGGGGGGGGGGGGGGGGGGGGGGGGGGGGGGGGGGGGCAATTTGTTACGCAGTTTTTGCTCGCCAAAAGCCACTTTCGGCTAAAGCCGACAAGATGAAAAACGGGAAGAAGAAGCACTCTTACCTGCTGGCTGCTCGTTATTTGCCCAATCGTTGCTTGGCTTTTTCTGGGCTCGTTTTTGTTACTGAGTCGAAATTGTTTCGCATAATTTTGCAGTGCAGTCAAGTGGCGAACAGTGTCAAGCGGCAGCTGCATAAATTGCCAACCAATTCGCGACACTATTCCCTTTCCGCCCCCTCCCCCTCCCCCTCCCCTAAATTGCCGACTCAATGCATAAACAAGTTTAGTACGCTGCTCAACGTTGCGCTGCGCTGAGTGCACTCGACAAATTTGCTCTGTTTTTTGGCCAAATGCGTTGCTCGCGGCTCTGAGCGCCGGCGGTTGATTTGCAAACTTTGAAGTGAGCAGCCGAAAGGGGCTGCGTCTTCTTTAAGCTCAGTTGGGTGGCCTGCCACGACCAGACTGCTTCAATATTTGAGCATATTCTTAGTTTTTAATAAAATTGCTCGATTATTTTTTATGCCCTGGCTTCTGGCGGCTTTAATTTGGCCTCGCCTCGCTCCGCTTTATGTGCTCTCAATTATTAATAGAATTTCTTTTTTTTGCTGCGCTCACGCACTTTAGTATTTTTGAAATTTTAATAACATGATGCCTTTTATTGCGTTCGCGGATTGTGCGCATTGTACTTGGGCAGCAGCAGCTGCTAGGGCTTCTCCTTCCGCGTTGGGGCTTCTTTTGGGGCCCGGAGCTATGTCAGGCGCAGGCAAAGGCACAGCGGGCGCGGCCTTTGTTTGCCTCGCGAAATATCAAAATGACAATTTACGTACATTTGCAAACATTTATTTTATGCGCTAGCTGGCAAAGCTCGTCCTGGCAAAGGGCAGGCCAAAGCAGACGGAATGAGGCAATGGAATGAGGACAATGCTGCGCTTTTTCTCTTTCTCAGTTTGTTTGGTTGCCAAGGCACCTCAGCTCATTTCGTGTGTCTTTGCAGATACTACATGGAGCGCAAGATCTTTCAGCATCTGCTGGAGCTCAAGTCGCTCCAGATACGCTCCAACAAGCTGAACGAGGCGGTGCTGGTGAAGCGGGCCGTCGACGACTATCACAAATCGTGCGTGCTGCTGGGCGGCGAAACTGGCACACGGCTGAGACGCTACAATTTCACCGAGTATACGTTCAAGAACTTCGAGCTGTTTCTCTACGAAACGCTCAAGGGACTGCAGAAGCCGGGCACCAACAATTTCCAAAACATCAACGAGGTCTACGAGGAGGTAAGTTGTCCCACATTGAATACTCTGTAGTTATTCACTTATTACCCTTTCCAGGCTGAGCGTCGCCTGAGTCCCGACTACAATGCGTACGAGAAGGCGCTGCAGTGCACCACCAAGACACACCGCTGCCTCCATGCGGCACACGCCTACACGGGCATACCCTGCGCCGCCTACAGTAAGTCAGGCCTAAGTCACTGAAAAGCGTGAAAAATTGCACCAGCCAGAATGCCAGAATGCCAGATGGTCGGCCAGTTAGCTATTCAGGCGAGCAGTCAAATCACTTGGCCACGGGTTGTTACAGTTTTGTTGCCGCCTCTTCAGTGGGTCAAGCGAGCGGCCAACACTCGAATACAAAGCCGTGGCGGGTAGGACGAGCGTGGGCGCCAAATGCGCCGACAGCATTAAAATAAATCCTAATTACGAGCAGTTTATTCATTTGGCCGAGCAGCCAAGCGCCAAGCGAATTAAAAATATTTTCTGCTTTGCCCCTTTTAATTTTATTTATTTTTTTGCTTTTGCCGGCCACGTTCCGTCTTTTCAGCTGTTATTATAACTTCTGAGCGACGCGAACGGGGGCCAAAGGATGCGTCCGGCTTTCGGCAAATTAAAAACGCATTCATTTCTGAGCCTTGCCGGGTGGCTGTTTATGTGTAGACACTTATTCTAGCGGCCAGCGAGAGCTTCCAAGGCAACACTAATCCCGACTGAAAACGCGCTTAATCCGGCCAAATGGGCTTTGAGCGACGGCTGGCAGCTGAATGCCACAACAGGGGCAAACGAGTAGATGGGACATTTTCATGGCAATTGGCTTTTCAGCACTCTAGTTGAAATGTTTGCGCGTTTGGCTTCATTTTCTTATTACGCTTTTTCCATTGAATGCAATTTCACAGAGTGTCCTCACAGCTGGCCGACACCTGACATGGGGCATGTCGCCCCTCGAGACCAACTGAAATGCAGCTCTCTGTCCGACTACAGTCCGCTTGATATCGTTGGTCGTTTGCAGTCTGCTCATAAAAATGGCATCCACTTAATTAGGCTGATCGCAGCAGATCATTAATCTAACGCGGCACTCGGATAACTCACTCACCATCCCACCATCTTTCCCCCTCTCTCACTGTCTCTGTCTAACTGTTCATTCTTTTTTTTCCGCTATCTGCCAGTTCCCATGATGAATCACCACACGATGCCCAAGCTCGGCTTTGGACCGTACAAAAAGGCCGGCAGCGTTAGCAGTTTTTATCTACCAAAAATACTGACTACTGGTCGCGCCTCTAGCGGACGAGTCGGCGTCGGCGTTGGCGTCGGCGTCGGCGTCGGCGTCGACGTTGGCTTTGGCGGCAGTGGGAAATGCAGCCACAAAGTTGCTCTGGAGCTGTCACACGGAAAGAGCAAACAACTAATTTCACTGCCAGCGGATAAGTTGGACAGCAATAAACGCTACTATGTGACGTTCACAGTTAAGGATTCTCCGGGGCAGTTTGCTTCCAACGAGGCGCATAAACAAAACCAACAACAACATCAGCAACAACAGCAACAACAACCGCATCAGCAACAACAGCAATCAAGCGGCGCTGCCAGCGATCCGAATGGCAAGTAGCATGCGGCGTATACGTAATGTGACATAGCCTGAGCCACGGGCGTTGGCTTCTGTGGTTTGGCGCTACATTACCCATACGCAGTGTGTGCCAGTGTGCGCAAACCAGGCACAACAAACCAGCACGCATCAGGCATCAGGCATCAGGCATCAGCATCAGCATCAGCATCAACATCAGCATCAGCATCTGCGCTGCTGCGCCAAATGCATTAAAACAATGCGACATTTTTGCTGCGCGCTGTTCGCTTCACTTTTTATGCTTTTTGCGCGACCGCCCGCTGTCCAACTGTTATTGTATTTTGGCTTTTTTGTTCGTCTCTTTGTAATGTTGTTTTTGTTTTTTTTTTGGTTTTGTTTGTGTCCCGCGCACGCTTCCTGTGTTGTTTTTGCTGCTTTGCTGCACTTTAAGATGGCCAACTGCTGATAATGGATGATGGCGCTGCGCTGCGCCGCGCTGCGGCTGTCAGTTGAAGTTGTCACGCCAGCAGCGTTGGCGGCAACAGCAGCTTGAATTACTTATGCAGCCACCCCCAACCCCTTACCTTACCCTGCCCGTAAAAAACCAGCAGTTGTTCAGCTCGCCCGTCTATGCTCAACAATTCAGTTCTGTTCTGTTCTGTTCTGTTCTATTTTGTTTTGTTTGCCGTTCGGCTGTTTGTCTGTTGGCGCTGTTGTTTTTTTTTTTTTTTTTTTTTTTGTTTTTTGCTCTTGCTTTTTTTTTGCGCAGCTATTGCTGTGTACCCTGCTAATGCCACAGATAAGCGTTGTTATTAACGCTCGGCTTACCAGCACGACGCAGCAGCAGCAGCAGCAGCAAAAGCAGCAGTAGAAGCCATCATGAGGAGTCGCTTTTGTCCTTGCCTAAAAGCAACAGCAAAGGCAGCGGCGACGAATGAATAAATGTAAAATATGTACCGTGCATTTCTTTGGCATTTCAACATTTTTACTTTATTTGGAATTTTATTCACTTGTCTACCAGCGCGCGCCCCATTCAAGCTGTTTGTGTTCATGTACACATTTTATACCCTAGCCCTTGGCCTGAACGAGTGCGAGCATATTATTTAGCTAGCTGCACTTGGAATGAAGACAGCTTCAATAGCTTTAGATGTAGATAGACAGGCACTTGACGGAATTTAGCTTCGTATATATCTTCTGATAATTATAAAGATATTGGTGCAGGTATTTGCTGGTCGTTCATTTGACTTTTGCATCTGGTGAGTTTGCATCCACTTTGCATTGGGTGCATTGTAAATGGAGAATAATTGCATTCAGCAAAAAAAAGTCCAGATTTGCAAATTGTGTTAGGCAACAAACAACAAACAACAAACAACAAACAAAAAATGGAAAAGCGTAAAAAGTAAATAAATTCGCTTTATTATAATAAAATCTATATCTATATGAAATGAAAAGCTGATTAAATATGAAAACCGCGAACGTTTTAAAGAGTTTACATATAGATTTAAGTTAGCTGTTGCAAATAAACGTTAAAAATGTCTAAATTAAAGCGTGTTTTGATTGCACTCACATACGCACACACAACACAAACACACACACACACACACACATACGAGGGGTGGGGGAGGGGGGATAGTCATGCATACAACAATAAGCGACCGCCAAAACAATTGTGCCTGTCATGTCCTTGGCATAGATTCGCGCACCGCGTCGTCGCTCGAGCTGATTGCTCCCTTAGCTGCCACCGACAGCCCAGTGTGGGCAACTGGCAGAGCATCTGGCACAGCCGCACCACACCCACCCATCCCATTGACATCCACCGACGAGCAGATCAACAAAAAGAGCGAACAGAAAAGAAATACTTTAATAGAATGCTGGCCAGGCTGCAGGCGAATTTAAGGTGCAACCAAGTCGGGCCACTGAGCAGGCCTTACATTGGGGTCGTGTTGTTTCTGATTGTGATTGTTATTGCTGGCATGGCATGCATGCCACCGAAGAGGGTTGGAGTCAATTGCATCTCTTTTAAACGCTTTGTCAGCACGAAAGCCCAATAATTGCTGCACTGCATGGCCACTGCCTTGACTCTCTCCCCAGTTGGCAATGCTGGGCTAACTAATTGAATTTAAAGCTGTCATTTGTGGGCTTTATTTCCTTTTTTGGCTGCCGCCTGCCAACATTTAGTTAGGCATTAATATTTCAGCAGTTGTGTCCTGGCTAAGCGGCCCTTTGTGTATTCTAAACGTCAAGTGATTTGGCCAGCATAGGTTAAGCAACGGCTGTCACAGAAAGTCGTCGACTGGCCAACGACTTTGTCGTCCAACTCAGTTTACTCCACATCCGAAAAGCGTCTTTTCGATTTACGCACTTAGTCACAAATCTGTGGATTTATACCGCATTTGTTGTGGCGTTCTCATTCCAAAAAATGGTACATCCCATCATGGAATTCATGTGTTTCTAGCAAGATCCATTTTATTTGTAATATAATATCGCTAATGGCAACAAAATTATGTCGAATCAAAAATAAAATAAAACCAAACTTGGTAATATGAACAATTTCTTATTTATTAAACTGTTTTAATTCTAAAAAAATATGTTTGTTTTTTTCTCCAATCAAATATCAGTTGGTTTTAAATACAAAGAGCTTTATATACCATTGTTTTTTACTCATTTAAGCAAAATCCATATTTAATTTGGCATAGTTATGTGACTCTTCTCTGACAGGCAACTTTAAAATATTGGAAGTAAATTAAAAAAGATCTTATAAAATCTAAAAAAGTAAAACGAAATAAGTACTTTACGGTTAATACCCAAAGCAAGAAAAACTGCTTTATTTAATCCGATGGCTTTTTTGTTAATTCAATGTCCATATTTTATTTGAGCAAGCAACTGTAAATATTACAAGTACATTCTGTCTATGGCAATAAGTTTAAGAGAGTCTTGCCATATTATCATATCTGTGAATCTTATTGAAATAGTTCGAAAGTACATAAAATAAAGATTTATGGCATTCAGTCAGGCATATCGATGTGACACTAACTATCTGTAGCACAAGTTATATAATTAATATTTGGAAACAATCTTTTGAACTTACCGCAAGCCGTAAAGTTTCAGCTTAGAAGTAAACAAAAAAATATGCAGTGTAATTTGGTAAACTGGTATTAAATTGTGAAAAGTGCAGTTAAAAAGTTGGCTAAGAGCTTGCCTTAAATTCCATTCAATACAACAACGGTGAGCATGGGCTGCCAAGTGTTTTAATCTCTAGTGCAAGCCAAGTTGCAAGCCATTCATGAGCAGCTTCTTCTGCGGTTGGCCAACTTGCCGTGTAAATTAATGATGGCCGACTTAGCTGACCGCCTTTCTGTTGTTTACCAATTACTGGCCGCGGGTCAGGGAGGCCGAAAGTGCAGTTAATGGGACCAAGTGCTATTTTCTTTGGTGGGGTATTAATATCACTTAAGCCTTGGGCAATGTTGGCTGGCAGCGCGGAAAACTTGGCATCCAATTGGAGTTTGATTTTGTGGTAAGTGCGATTAATTGAAAATGATTTGAAGACAGAATAGATGTTTTATTTCCTTTTTTTAAATTCAGTTTATTTATTAAGTATTCATTAATATTATTAACACACTCAGTAGTTTCGGCTTAATTGTAAAATATATTTACCATTTTATTTAAATTTATTTCACTTGTAAAACTAACCTCACCTTAAAAATAATCAGTTTAGTTTTGCAATTTCTTTTGAGAAAGACAGAGAGAGATAGATAGACAGCTGCAAGAGGCAGACGCTGGAGGCGTGGCAAGTACGAGTAAATCCATTTGGCTCCACTTGCCACGCCCCCCGGCCGCTCTTATCCCGCTTCGATTTTGATCTATGGTATAATTCTAATTTATTTTATTACGCATACGCAGTGTATATTTCGCTAGGCTGCCATTTGGTTTTGTTTTGTTTGGTATATTTGATATTCACATTCACATTCATATATGTGCGTATTATGTGTATTATGCATGAAAGCTGTTTTGTTTTTAGGTTTTAGATTTTAGATTTTATGTGTTTTAGTCGATTACTTTAGTTATTTATAACATGTACACACAATGAATTAATTTGTATTATTGTAGTTGTTGCTATTTATCTGCTGTAATTGTTGCACTCGTTTTTCTTGATGTTTTTCTTGTTATTATTGTTGAAATTGTAGTTAAATTTGTGGTTGGCCTGGCTGCTAAGTCTGTAATTTATTTAACATTTATTCATTATGCACTCGAAGTTTGCGCTCACTTTGTTTCTGCCTGCCTTTGTTATGCTAATGGAATATTCATGAATGCATATAAATATATACAGTTAGTCACAGCGCCTACTGCAATGCCCCAATGACTCTTTGTGCCTGGCCAGCAATTTGTTTGGTTCTAAAATGTTCATGGAAATTGCATAAGAATAGAATTTATTGTAAAAATGTTCAAGACAGCTTCTAAAATGTTCCCGTAAATTGCAAATTGCTCGCCAAGCACTGAGATTCCGTATTGGGCACCCAAATAGCACTGAGGAATAATGGCCAATCGGATTCGATCAGGGTTCCAAGTACGATTTGTAAGTATCGCGTTCTCGTTGTAATTTCACAACTAAATATTCTCCAATATGAAACACTTATCCATAGTTTAGAGTGAGTATCTAGTTTGAGTGTTTATTTAATTTTGATGAGATTGGTTTTTAGCATCGGGTCTTCTCTGCTTTCCGTTTTAGGTTTTGGTTTCTCGTTTTGCGCTTTGTGTGGAATTATAATTTAATTACTTGAAATACACATAATCTGCCTAACAACTAAACTTGGCCTAATAACTACCTTAATAACTGAATTGTTCATTATAATTACAGTTAGTATTTAACATTTAAATGCTGTTTGATTCATGTTTGCCCCTTATTTATGTACATTTATTGATGGCGCCGATGCAGTAGTTTGTGTTTTTGTTTTTGTTTGTTTGTTCTAATACTCATCTGTTTTTGCCAGGCTTTAAGTGTATATATGTGTGTGTGTGTTTATTTGTGTATGTTATGATATTTACAATATTCATATTTTGATTTCAGTTACAAGATTGCAGTGTATTTATAGAGTGGCGAAGCCGATTTGGTTTTTTTCTTTTTTGGTTTAGTTTTTTGGTTTTTGTTTTGATTTTGCATTTATATTCTGTGTGACACTTATACAAAAAGGACTTTAGATTATCCTTTGTATCTCGAAAAACAGACATGCATACAAACACGTTCGCATAGATGCGTGCTTTACCTTTGACATTAATATATTTAAATTTAGGCTAAAAATTTACAGCTATGTAAAATGAAAGGGCCATGAGTTATGTTTATGCCTACTCTGCGGCTCAAGTCGCCGAGGCATTCATAGTGCATCAGGGCCCGGACTGTGGGAAGGGGGCTAATGTGGACTGCTGTAGATATTATTACTTTTTACAATTACTTCAGCGTTGGATCCAGAGTCGTAAATTCCAATTCGCCGCGCGGCAATATCAGATCCGGGTCTGCAATATACACTTTGGTTGGTTGGCATAAAACAAAATCAACAACAATGGCGAGCATAGTACATGTGTGTGTGCGTATGTGAAAGTGTGTGCGTGTGTGTGTAAGTTTATTAAATTATGAGTAAGTGATGCGCAAGTTTGTGTGTGTGTGAATAGTGAATGCGGGTTGGAAGAAAAATAAAAGTACAATTTGTGTTTACCGATTAGTTTAGCTTGTTTCATTGTTTCTTAATATTATTTTTATTATTATTATTATTATTATTACTAGTATTTGGTTTTATTTTTGGGTTTGCTGAAATTCACAACACTTGCAAAATGACATCATAAAACAGTTGCAAATTGTTTTGGCAGCAAATGAAAAAAGTATATAAAAGAAAATAGAAATCGTAACTATTAGCAAATATCAAAAGCGTGACCAACTGTGCGCCGATAAGAGCAACAACCAAGCAAAAAATTCGAACACAAACAAAAACAACAACAACAGCAGCATATATAAATATTGATATACACACGGAACGAGCCCAGCCGGATCGTAAATATAAAAATAATTCAACAATTTCTTAATTTTTATCGGGCATTTATGTCCCCAGTTCGTTTTTATTGTGACGCACATATATTCAAGTTAGTTGCCCCAAGCTGGAGTCCAGGTCAAGTGAAACTTAAGCGTCCTCCAGCGCGCTGGCTGGCGTTGTTGTTTACGATTTTGCAGTTTGTTATTTGACGTTCGTTCTGTCACAGCGCCCTGTGTTATATTTTATTATTATCGCCTTTTATGTCACATTTGTGTGGCGTCTTTGAGCCATAAAGACGCACAAACTAAAGCAGCGTCCAAATGGCGTCACACTTTGTATATGTGTGCGTGCGTGAGTGTGCGTGTGTTTGTTTATATATGTGCGTGTGGGTGTGTGTGTGTGTGTGGCCTTTCACGTTTACTTTCACGCCATGCCTGGCAGCATTAAAAATGTCAAAAGTTGCAAAAATGTTGCCAGCCGAGGGAGTCAAAGGCAAATAGGGCAAGAGGAGCGGAAGTGTGGCGACAAATGAATGAGCGTTGACATTGAAGTGCCACAGAGTGTAACCCTGGCTGTGCGTGTGGCAGCATAGGCCGCATCAACAATGTTGCCAAAGCAAATTGTGTGGCACTTCTTGCGGCTCGGCCACAGACATCAAAGTTGATGCCGACCCACCCAACCCCAAGGCCCAAGGCCCAAGGCCCAAATCCTATAAAGCAACTACAATTTTTACTGCACGCTTTAAGGCTCGCCTTTAAGCGAGCAACGCGAGCCGCAACAAATGACGACTCTTACTGACTTGAGTCGGCCTCTTATTCACTGGCTGCCACTACGGGCCCGGTCTCAACTTTGTCTAATTAGACGAGTGCCACTGAAGTGTACAAGAGCCCAAAAAAAAGCCGAGATACACTCGCAAATAATGCGTGTGTTTGTGTGTGTGTGGGCTACAATATGTGTGTAGCATATATCTTGCGGCAGCTTGCGCAAAAAGCAAGGGCCCAAGGACGGCAGCGCAAATGTTACCCAGTTGGCGACGCGACTCATGACGCGCACAGACAAACAAAACAAACGTCCTGGCAGACAACAACAACAACACCAATAACAAGCAATCTGACAAAAAGTCGAGCAAAATGAATGGTGCAGCATGAAATGAAACAAATGTGCACAAAAAAAAGCATACACAAAAACAAAATCTTATACACACATACAAACACACACACACTCTGTAAGTAAGCTGAAAAAGTCAAACGTGTTTGCCTGCGCGGCTGCCTCGCTGGCTATAAAGAAAGCACGCGCTAAACTCTCTCGACCAGACCCGTCCCAGCAACCCTTCCCCCCGCCCAGCCCGCATTCAATCCGCGACGTGGGCGCCACCTGGCGAGGCTGTATGCAATTAAAAATACTGGCTAATGACAGCGGCAGCAGTCGCTGGGCGCTGACAGGCACAGCGGCCAAGTTACACGCGGCTCAGTACATAGCAACATTATAAATATACACACACACACACACATACATACATACGCACATGAGTGGCTCACTTTCTTGACTTGAATTAGTGCGCCCTAAGTGCTGACTTTCTGTCTGAGCTGTACCCTATGTGCTGGATAGGCACATTACTTCTCGAATGAAGTTGGCGAGTTAAGTTTAATTTTAGACTAAATAAAGAGGAGAAGTAGAAGCGAAGATCAGGTCATCGTTGAAATAGTACTGAGTAGTTAAGCATAAAGAAAATCATGAATTCAAGTAATTCAATCTGAATATAAATCATAAATATACATAAATACATATTGGAAATGAAATTAGAGAGCTTGCAGCAAAGCAAGTGATGTAAGGAAAACAAACTTAATACAACTCCATAGCGAAAACCTTCTACATATTTAAGTCGCTTAGTATTGAGTCACTTTAAGTGTCTGAGAAGGGGAATTGCATTTCTATTAAAATTAGTTGCAAGCTTATAAAGGATCCAAGGCAAGTTTATCATAAACATTTCCCCAGGTTTTGCCTCTCACTTGCTTGGTTTATTTTAATACTCTTAGGAACAGCTGGTAAATTTATTTAGTTACCACTTTTTAAATAAAGGGTATTTAGCGTTCGAACTGTTTAAATTTGCTTTTACTCTGGCGCAACAGTTCTAAATTTTCAGAGCCGCCGGGGCACACTTCAGTCTGACTTTGGCACTTGTTAGTGTCTTGTAAGCAAGACCAAGTCAACTTGGTTTATGCGTGCCTTGTGTCTGTGTGTCTGTGTGTGTGTGTGTGTATGTGTGTGTGTGTACTTGTATGTCAGAGGGCAACTTTGGAGTCTTGCAAATACGCTTGCAGCGTCAAAAGCTTGACAGTCAAATGCGAGAGTTGCCGAGCCATGTCGCGGCCCAAAGCCTGGGGCGCCTATAAATTAAAAAATTTCAGGCATGCGGACGAAAAGCAGAAGAGGGAGAAACGAGAAACATAAATAAAGAGAGAAGCGGAACAAACGGCAAATTAAATTGCTGACAAAATCAAATGTGGCTAATTTGTGACATTTGAGTAGGGCATAATTTGCGTTACAGCAAACTAATGCTGGCTGGGGGCGACAAGTACAAATTAAATTTAAAATAAAATCACGTATACGTCACAGCTGCCCCTTAAATAATATTTGCATTTGCCATGTTGACATGCGAACGCCCGAGTGTGTATACGTGTGTATGCGTGTGTGAGTGTGTGTGCGCTTATTTGTGCTTTTTATTTAGTGCTTTTGCAATACATAATTGAAATTTATGCAATTCAAAGTTAAAACAAAGTCTACATGAGCTCGCAAAATAAACAGAGCGAACAGCATATTCTGCAAATTTGTTTGCCGCACTCTTCGAGCGTGCAACATACGAGCATGTATTTGCATACAACTTTGTATCTTCTACTTGTGTACTCGTGCTGCATGTATGACAGCAACTGCAACTGTGTGCAGCTGTGTGCAGTTGTGTGCAACGTGGCCAAAGGGCTTTCTCGTCGCACATTTACACACACACAAATATAGACGCAGACACAAATACCAATTCAAATACCAATATAAACAAGCGGATACATAAGGACCTCATATGTTGGCCACGTTCACAGTGGAGCCGCAACTTTAAAAACGTTTCGCATATTTATTTATCAAAATAATCGGAACATATTATGTTTGCATTTTTGTTGCAGTGTAATATCAAAAGCATTGTTAGTTGCTTCCTATTTAACTATATCAATTTCTGAATTTAGCTTCAGTAAGTTAATGTTGCTTTTAAGGACAGACTAATTTTAAACTCACTAAATAAATGGAATTTTTGGCTGAAAAATGCCAAGAATGATCCACTGTACCATCGGTTTTTATGCCGATAGCAGGACTTTGCTGCATTTGGGCTTCTTAAATACAATATTTAACATACGAGTATGCTATTGTCATGCCACTTTTTTGTTGTTGCTAGTGTTCTTGATATTTTTGTTGTTGATATTTCTGTTGTTGTCGTTGTTGTTGTTGTCATTTGCAGTGGCTTTTGGCCATCTACGACTTGACATTAAAATTTCTAACGAGAGCACTTTACAGAAAACATCTTTACTAAGCTTTTATTAAATTTCATTTAATGCAATTTGGATGCTATCAACGTGGATGTCAATCCTTTAATTGTTTGAAAAATGTCTATTATGGTGCCTGATTCAGGCTGATAAAGGGCACAAAAGTTGCAGTCGCAACGTACCAGAACGTAAGCCAAAGGAGACTTTAATTTTCATTTTATTTCCTGGACCTGTCCTTACACACACACACACACACACGGAGAAACACAAGTCAATACAGAGTCAGTCTGTTCAGTCTGTTTTGGCCTCAGCAATCCCATCAACAATTAGAAAAATACCTTAAATTAAAAGAAATTTGTGGCTTTGTTGTGCAATTTGCGCAGCAAAAGAACAAAAGTCAGAGACAAACAAGCCAAAATAAAAACCACAAAATTGATTGCACATGTTCACTACGCTAGCATACTCTGTTTGCAAACAGTGTGGAAGGAAATTTGTTTTTGAAAATTGGTTACGAAAATGTGGCTTTAAAATTGAAGAACAAGTAATTTCAACTAATGCATTTGAATCACGTATAAATTCAGACATGCTGCGGGGCTCTACACAAGTTTCATATCCTCCCTTGAGATTCGGGAAAAAGCGCATTTAAAAACGACATTTGAGCCTTGTCAACGGTGTCGCATTCGATGTATGAAAATTGTGACAAATTAAAATTGATAAAATCAAGCAAGTTTTTGTGCTTGGATATTCGGAATATTTCTTTATTGGAAACCTGATAAGTCGGTGCAGATGCAAAAGAGAAATGGGTTGCAAGTATATATTCAGCTCTAGCTACAGCCTTCGTTCTAGTTGCGTGTGTGGTTATTGCTCTTGTTCTTGTGCTGGTTCTTGGCTCTCAGCTAGGTGCACAGATTTTGTTATATAAAATTCAGTTTGCATACATTTGGGCGGCCAGGCAGCTGCGTCGGCCGCAGTTGCACAGAGCTTGGCTGCAGCTGGCTGGCGCATGGCCACGACCACGTCCGACATTGCGGCCGAGCGGAGTGGGCCGGCTCCCCGGTGGTAGCGGCTGCCCGACTGCTGGCTGGCCGTAACAAGCAAAGGTAGCAGGACGTCGCCTGGGTTGAGTAAGCGGTAACAGTGTTTGAATGCATCGTTAGTACGGCCACAGAATGATGGGGGAAAGTAAGGGTAAAGAAGGTTGAAGTTGCAACTTTACAAAAGTATCTGTGCACTATATTGCGTTAAATATTAGGCAAGGTATTTACAACCTCAAGTCTAGAACTCAACTATGTTTGATTATGAGTTAAAAGCGACCAACAGGACACGTACAAAGTGAAATATAGATGGAGACAGATGAACAGAGCGAGAGAGAGAGAGAGAGAGAGAGAGAAAGGGAGATAGAGCTATTTAAGTGACAAATTGATAGAATGCAGCACTATATGTATATAGAGGAGGTGGGCATCTGAAGAGAGCTAGTTATAAAATACTGTCAAGGAGCCAGGGACAACTACAACTTGAGTTAATGTTAGTGGACAGGGGAGCTAATCTGTACGAGTGTGTACCCTTTGTTAGTATTCATACAATTGTATATATATTTCAAGTGCTGCCCTACAAGTGTTGGCAAACAACTGAAAATGGAAAATAAATCAATTGAAATGAAAAATTTGAACTGTTTCGATGAATGCTAATTAGAAAATGGCATATCATAAGCTACTTAGCGAATGAAATAAGGGCCAATAAATGTTTCAATTTTCAGCACAAGCGTGTTATGAATGCATTCAAATTGCCGTTTTTCCAATATGCCATAATATGATTTAGGTAAGTATGTATGTATGCGTGCGTGTGTGTATTACAAAAAGAAAATAGCATCGTACCACAAGTGGAAAATAAACAGCTACCTTTCCCTATTTCAGCCCATTTACAATTAATATTATGTAAGCTCACATGCACTTCAAGCACTTCAAATTGATTTTACAAAATTATAAAACTAAAACTAAATTAATTGTAGACTGACTAATAGACGGACTGACAGTCTCAATGATATTACATTAATTGGATTTCACTTCATTTTATTTCGTTCGGCGCATTAAAATTAAGCTAATCTACATTTACGTACATTGGTCTCATATAAGTCTATACAAATACATATGTTCATTTAAACGGCCAAGTGTGTGCATGAATATTCAAAAAGTATTTACAGTCGACAGTATTCGATTGAGTTCAATTAAATTGCAGCAATCAATCAACTAAAACTATGAATACAAATTAATATTAAGTGCGTACTCAAACATAACTCAAGAGGTAAAAAGCAAACCAAGTGGATGCAAATAGTCTAAATACAATACGTACATAATATATATAATTGTAAAGTTGCATACATGGCTAGGCTACTAAAGCTACTACTGACTACAGTTTGTTGAGTATAGATTTTGGAATAGTACCGTTTAGACTGGGCTGCGCGTACTGTATGAAGCTCTCGGAGATATAATGGTGGGGTCCTCCGACGCCCACAAGGCCGCCGGCACTTACGCCGGCGCCAACGCCGCCAGGACCGCTGCACAGGTGCGATGTGGCCGGCGTGATGCGGGAACGGATCTCAGCGGCTCGTCCGCCGCCCTCCTCCAGCTCGTTCAGCTCGTCCTCTTCGATGTACATAGATGGGACATCGTTGCGCGCCGGTCTGTGGGGAGTAAACAAAAAGAAAAACAAGTCTCACAAATCTATTAAAAGTTTTCCAACACATACATATACACAAAGAGGTACGCCCGCAACAAAAACTTGCTAATAGTTCCCCGGACGATGTCCACTTTTTTGCATAGCGACAAATTTGTTAAAAAGTGAAAAAGCGCAACCTAAGCGACCTGCGCGATGTTTGCTAATAGTTAACAGTAACAACAACAACAACAACAATAACAACATTAGAGAGCCATCGGGGAGCAACTTCTGCCACTTTTCAAGCCGTTTGAAATATTCCATTTTATGTGCCCGCCGCACGCTGCGTATGAGCAATATTGGGAAGATTGAATACGCCATGTTGTCCGCCAACTGTTGGAAAATTGTGAAATATCAATTTGTTTGTAACCCGACCAGCTGTAATTGACGGGCATTCCTGCCGCAAAAGCTAATTAGCCACCTGCGTTCTTATCAGTGCAAATTTGACGCTCACAATGAAGCCGCAAGTGAATTTCGCGTGCGGGTGTTTAAATATTTGCCCGAATACTTTTACCGCAAAAGGCAAATCGTAAAAATTTATGCATTGACGCACATGAAAAAGAAGGGGCAGTCGGCTCAGCTGACAGCCATTGAAATTATAGTACATAATTTGATATACTTATGTGTACGCCTCGCTTTGACATAATGAACGTGTAATTCCAATTGGCCAACAGTCGAATGGCGAAGTTTCCGCCTCTCTATCTGGCGCCCATTTGTTGGCCGACCCCATTTAATGACCCGCATGTGGTTGGCTTTGATGTGACGCTGTGACGGGGCTGCAGACAGCCAATCAGCTGGCTGGTTGCTATTTTAAAACTTTTTACTTTTTGGCGGATTTTAATTAATATTTGTTGGGCTTTGCTTTGAAGTGCTGCGCTACCCATCACTTAAATGGGGGCCCCCCAACCCAATCTAACGGCAGATGATGCGAGCGGGCTCGAGCAGGTTGGTGCTGGCGGCCCGATAATCAGGCGCCTGATACGATTAAGTGGCAGCATCAATATGGCCGGGTATCAAATAGATAGACGACGGCAAAGGTCTCCATGGGTAACTAAATGACTGCTGGGTTAAGCATAGCACACACAACACACACACGCATACACACACTCACACACACACAGTTGCCACAGCGGTTGCAAGTTTGTCTTTCATTAGCACAGGCTCCAACCTGGCCGCAGCTGACAGTTGACAGAGTCCGTTGACTGGGAGAGGGGACAGCGGGAAAGAGTCGGAGCCAGAGACAGCGACAGTGACGGAGACAGCGATAGGGGCAGAGACAGAGCTTCAGGCAAGCAGGTTAAGCAGCTGCTTAATTATCTACTCTTTGCTGGGCGACCCTTTCAAAGTTAACGCTGATTTCTTATCTTAAATGAAACTCACTTGGCGGTGCGGCGGTGTCGGGCAAGCGGCTTCCGTTTCCGGTGCACAGGACAAACACCTACACAGAGCGAGTATCGTTCATTTTGATTCTTTTCTGCTCTTTTGTGGGTCGTAGTCAGGTGCAGGTTTAATTAATTTAATTACAGACTAAGCATAATTTAGTGGGCAGCTGCGTGCTCTTTGTTTAGCCCGAGCCCACGGACCGCTTTCGGTCTGCTGCTGTGGCCTAATCGATTAGCCCCCTTTGCCAGCAAAACGTTAAGTGAACCTGATGTCGTTGCAAGCCACTGGCCACTGCTCGGAGCGGCTTTTTAAAGACTTGAACTTAAGGTGAACGCGCAATTGAATATGCGTTCACTTCTTACACTTGCGCTGGCTTTTAATTAGATTTTATGCAACGGCTTGCGAAAGTTTTGCTACAATTATTAATGCTGCGGCTAGCAGTGATGCCCCTTTCTTTGCTGCTGCTGCTGCTGTTGCTGCTGTTGCTGCTGCACACGTGCTCCACATAAATAATGCTGTAATTATTTCTGCACACACAACCGCCGCCGCAGCAGCGCAAACAATTTTATTATTAGTTTTTATATGCGCTCAACTTGAAGCAATAACGACAGGCAAAAAAAAACAACAATTGAGCATATAAGTAAACGACTGAAGGATACCCTTTATAGTATTAATAAGTTATTCTAAGTTTATCTATGTTTTCCATAACCCAACTATGCTCAGAACTGTATCACATATTCATCCGCTTTTGACTACATTTTACAGGGTATTTAAGACAAACTTACCGCATGCTCTTGCGCACCTCCTGCGGCTCAGGTGGCCGCGGCCGATGCCGGCACACAACAACGATGCCCGCCACGATAATTGACGTCACAATGACGGCGCCTATCGCCACGACGGTGGCGAGTATAAGCAGCGTTGACTCCTTCTCCGGGCCGCTGCCAATGCTGGCGCCGGCGCCGACGCCGCTGGAGCTGCTGCCGCTGCCGCCGACGTTGCCACCCACATGATGCGTGGTTTCCGCGGGCGTTGGATCCTCCGAGAGTATGGAATCATCTGTAAGTGAGATAAAACAGGACGCAGGTTAGACATCAAATAGTTTCGAGAACTTGCAAAGCGACAAGAAAAAGGGATTGTTGGGGTCCTCGCACAATGATTTGTTATTTGCTCGAAATTAGTACGATGTTGTTGTGGCAGCAGTTGTTGCCACTGCCACTCCCACTGCCACCTCCGCCGCCTGCCCGATAGCCCATCTTAATTTTTTGCGTTTCATTGCCATTTATTTATTTGTTTTGTTTTCTGTGTGCTCTTGTTTTACTTTGGGCCCTTGTGCGTGGTTGTGTGTGTGTGTGTGTGTGTTTGCGCTCACGTTTCTGGCCTTTTGCTTAACTGATTGCCTGAACTGTTTTGCCGTAGTATTTGTTTATGGGGCCTTCTGTTTTCTTTGCATTTGTCGTTCCGTTGTAGCAAATTGTGTTGAAAATTGAAATTAGCCCAATTGGCTAGCCGCTGCGACTTGGGCGCTGCCAGGGGTGACCAGGGTTGATCAGGATCCGCCAGGAGCTCGACACGACTTTAATTACTAGCGGCTGCCTAGGGCATTGAAATCAAGTCGCTGATTGCTTGAGATTGCAAAAGCTTTGCCAATTATTAGCAACATGCGCAGGACATTGTTTATATTTATTAGATTTTCAGCCGAAGATGGCGAAGCGGAAATTGCAACAGCAAACTCTTTGTAAGATGATCCCCAGGCAAGATTTATGCGATACATTCGTCTTCGCTCAACCAAACGCCCACCTGGCCCAACGTGGCCAATTCCTGCTGCCTTTATCCAGCAGCATTTCCGCTCCATTTGCGAGCGGCGAATTGAAATGCTGCCAAGTAGCTGCTCTGGCGGCTCTGTTGGCTCCGTTGGCTCTTGACTGGCTTTTGAGGTGAGCATTTAAGTGGAAATTGCCTACACCTGCGGCTCAATTTAATTTTTGTTGCTGTGTGGCTGCCATTGATGCTGTTGGCCTTTGCCAGCGATTTTTTTCTGCCCGCATTTCAACTGTTGCCATACCCTGTACTCACAAAATAAATTTAAACCTATTATTACTATTAACAAATTGGACTTTAACTACATTTAAAGTATTATATCATTTGTAAAGTGTATCCTGTCTATATAATTTGTTTTATTGAAGTTTATTGAATTATTTTAAACTTAAATACAGGGTATCTTGACACTCGGTATTCAAGTCTTGTTTACCTTAACCGGTTGCTTAACATACGGTTGATTTTGCCTGCTGGCTAACAGATTTGTTTTTATATGCCAGATTAACCAATTTATTTGCTGCTCATCCTCGCGCACCTCAAGTGGGCACTTTTCTCGGAGTTTTTCATAAGGACTTTTCAGCGAAATTCGCGTAAACTAATTTAAATCAACAGCACACATAAATATTGTGACTCCATTGCGGCGCTGTCTTGGCCTATTTATTACCAAACACCCACACATACACACACAAACACCCACACACACACACATGGAGAGGTAGCAATAGCGGGCAATGCTTAAATAATGGAAGCTGCGTAGGCACTGTTAAAATTTCGCATAAATTACTCCTATCACGGCTTTCAGGAGGCTTTCTTTTTGCAGGCACTGTCTACGGGGCCGTGGCAATCACAGTTATTGTTGCCAACGCATTGCCGTAGCACTTAATGCGCCTGTCGAGAGCTGACAGGCGTTCGCAGCGGGCGGGAGAGAGGAGTCGCCTGAAGTGGCTAACAAATTCATTGAATAGGTTGAAACTGACCCGGCTGGCAGGCAGGCAGGTCGGGTGGGTGAAAGTGGAAATGGAACATTTAATTGAACATTTGCGTATGAAGCACAATTAGGTGCATTAAATCGGTCAATATTATATGTGATTTATGGCCAGCTCGAACTGTGCAACCGTTAAGGCAAATGGAAATGGCCAAGAGAGTGTGTGGCTGGCAACGCAGCGACAGTGGCAGCCGCAGCCGCAGGCAGTGCAAATGAAAATGAAAATGAAAATGGTAATGGAAATGCAGATAAAAATAAAAATCAGCATGAAAATAATGACAACGTTGTTGTCGTCGTTGTGTTGTACGCTGCGTATACGCAATGGATGAGTGCGAATGTGAATGCGTACAATAAAAGCAAAGTGTCTACGGCGTCCCGTTAAGCAAAACGAAAATTGTAGCAATTCTGTTTCGCCTTCTTGCACGATGGTATGAAATAAAGAAGGGCATTGCCAATGACACACACACACACACACACACACACACACACACACACACACACACACACACACACAGTCGATACACACATGAGACCACACACAGTTGTCGTTATGTCGTTAAGAATGAGAAAAATGAAGAGGCTGTAGCGGCACGCCCCTGCGTATACGTAATATGCGTGCCTCGCACAGCACATTGATGGAAAATGCTGAAATGCTTTACGCATCGCTGCATAACTCAGTCAGTGGATTAGAAAAGGGCGGCCTCAGAGCCAAACCTAAAAGCCAGCCAGCCAGCCAGCTAGTCAGCCAGTCAGGCAGCTAGTCAGCAACCAGGACATCAGGTTTCCTATTCTACTTGTGCGTAGGGGCCATGTGCACAGTTTTCGCGGCGGCTGATTGAAGACGATTTCCTTGAACTTGCGTTGATTTGAAAATGCACTGAAGCGTTGAATTAGACAGCCACGTCAATTGCGCCCAGCTACCAACTACTAACGGGCAGCATTGGACAGCATTGAACCCAACTTGGTCAACTTTATTGGAATAGCCAAAAAGTGACCCGCAACTGGCAAAGGCAAATTTAGCTGGGCAATTGGCAAATATTTTGGCACACTTTATGTGCGGGGGCCTTTTGTCTTGTGAATCGTGGAGCGCGACCATTCGGTTATTTCGGTTACTTGGCTACTCGGTTAGACGGTTATTCGTTTATTCGGTTACTCGGTTATTCGGTTATTCGGTTATTCGGGTACTCACCATATGGTCCCAGTTGTGCAGCCACGCGCACACGTTCAATCACCACCGGCGGCTCGCTGCGTCCCTTTGCGTTAACGGCGTGAACTAAAAATTGATATTCACGTCCCGGCTCTAAATTATTCAAACGAAACTGTGGACTTGGCTCCTCCATGCGAAAGATGGGTGCAGACGTAGCCTGCAAGAAAAAAGAAAAAAAAGCGATGAAGAGAAGACAAAACAAAGCTAAACAAAAACAATCAAATGAAATCAAAGTATATACACAAACACAGGCACGCATCAACTATGATCCAAGATAACCAGTGTATATACATATATATATATATACATATCTGTATAATATTTATATATACAGCCGGACAGACATATGTCGTATTATAATATGCTGGCCATATGGCTTGCCAAGTGCACGCGCTACAAAGTATGCTTTGTTTATTTGTTGCCAACTTTTGGGCCCCAACTTTGAACACAACACATAAATAATTATTCATGCCTAAAAATGTGTTCAGATTGCAAGCGGCTCTAGATGGGCGGTGCTTGGTGGGTGCATGCCACATTGTTCTGACCAGAACGCTGTCTGAAATTTTAAACTGAATATCCGTTTGCCGTAATGGGACACAATCGAGTGAGCTTCGTTGGTTACGCACAAATTCCCACTCAAGTAAGCGTAAGTAATTTATGTTGTCCTTGCGGCGCTTCTGCCACTCCGCCCACACTCCGCACACACTGGCTGCTGTCAATGTGCCAGCTTGGCCCCACGACCCCATGCTGTGTATGCCATTTTTATCTAGCGTGAAAGTTTAAAGCTGCAAACGTCCAACGTTGGTCAGAGTCCATGTCCATGGCCCATCATCCTCATCACGTCCCACTCGGAGGGCTCTGTTCTTTCTCTGGTCCCTGGTCCCTGGTCCAGTCGTTGCTTTGCGCTTGGCTACTTTGCTAATAAACTCGCCCGCCCAGCGCTTCATCAAAAAACCAAGCAACTTGCTCCGATTGCGTACACCGAACTAACCTCCGTCCTAACCGCCCTCAAAACAAACCTCCCCGTTTTGCCTTCCGAGTTAAGTTGCTGCTGAAAGCAACCAAACGAAATGAAATGAAATTTTCATATGATATTCTCTTTTACGAGTGACAGAGATAATTTAATAACTCAGCATGTGTTTGCCGCGTTGGCTTATGGATGAAGTCGTCTACCATCTACCATCTACCGTCTACCGTCCATCGTGGCCATTCCCCATCCTTATAAGTCCTCTGAGTTGGTTAAACTGCTAGCCTCGAATGGAAACTTATAGCATTAATTATGTTGTCCTTTTTACGCTTGAGACGAGCTTGAGCTCCGTCTGCCTCGACTCAAAATCATATTCATTAATAATTCAAGCAGAAAAGTCAGAAAGGACGAACACACTAATTGACCATATGGATTTCAAGCGGTTCAACTTGCGTTGCCTCCGACCACTCATTCCCACCCATCCCTTAATTTTAATTCAATCAGTTCGCCAGCTTGAGCCGAGCACGTGTTGCAAATTCGTTTGAACTTAATTGTGAACTCACCTGATCGTTCAGCGTGGATATCTCGTTGTCGCCCTGGCCAGCCGTCTCGCTGTACTGACCCTTGCCCGCCGCCGATTCGCTGGCGTACAGCAAATCACCGACGACCACCTCCAGCGTGAAGTGCTGCAGGAGTCCGCCGTCGCTGCCGGCGATGCAGACCACCTCGAGGACGGTATCGTTGCGCAGCTCGCAGGCCTTGGGCGCCTCGGGTGGATCTGAATGGGGATGGTCGAGAAGGATGTTTATAATTGTCTCAATTGCAGGATAATTTACATTTCGAATTTGGAGCAGCGTTTTCGCCACTTTCAGCAAATAAAGGCGTGCCAGCGACACGCCCACAGTTTGCATTAATAATGCCCAAATTTGGCCATAGACCCGATAACGATGATCCCAGCTGCAGCTGCAGCAGGTTGAGGCAGACCGCGCGCTCTCATGATTATTTTGGCCAGGAGCTGGCAACGCACACTAACCAATTATGTAAGTAGATCCTTAGGTGTGCATAACCGAATGGACACACAGACATCGACAGCAACTGCAACTGCAACACCAGCACCAGCACCAACACCAGGCCGAACACCGGCGGTGTCTTGTTTAAATTGCACACAATGTCTGCATCTTCTGGCAGTTTAAGGCGGAAGCGGGCTGTGGGGCAATAACAATTTCCTTTACTTACTTGCTGGGAGTATGTGAACGAGACAAGGAGCCGTTTGCCTGCCCACCGCATTGCTGGCCCAACAGGCGAGCGTTATTAACTCGGAGTCGGTTTGCGGCAGATACGTCACGGTGCTGGCGAGTCCGTTCGATTGTATCCTGGAGTTCAGTACCTGCAAGCAGAAGCGAAGGATTACAAAACGTACTGCAAACGTAGGCAAAAATCATTGGAGCCTTGCGCCTGTTAGTCTGCCCGACGGTCAGATAGTCGAACAGTCGCACGGCCGTACGGTCGGACAGTCCGGTTAGCATAAATATTGTAAGGCAAATAGGTTTTTATTGCAATGCAAACAGTTGGATAAGTCGAAACGAGCCAAGTTGAGTTTAGTTTTGGTCCAGAAGGGACTAACTGTGGCTCTGACTCTGGCTTTCAGGATTTTCGTACAGATTTTCAAATAACTTTTGCGGTAAATGAATTACTTTATTTATTGTGCACAGCTGTCCCAGTGCTTAGCAGACTTACATATGCATGTCTTCTGCCGCTATCCCCCTCTAGTAGTTCCCTTTCTCCCTCACTCTGTCTTTCACACTCTCAATGCCAGCTGTGCAGTTTTCCTAGTTCCTAGTCTTAACCTCGCACCTAGACGAGCTTCAATGCTCTGCTAACCCAGTGCACAATTTATACATTTTGATTAAATTTTAATTCAGTCACGTACAAAGTTGCTGTGTCTGATTCCCGTCAGGGTGCCATTGTTGTGCGGGAGTCCTTGTGCTGGCAAGTATTTAACACAAGTTGTGTCTAATAGCTGGCCACCTTGGGGCTGCAAGTTTTTGGCTTTTCAGCTTTCGAATCAATAATTTTAGCTCACCAGCTCGAGTTGTTAAAGCACGTTTGCGGACGTAATCACAGTTCGCAGTACGGAGTTCGCAGGAAGAGTAAAAGATTTTTGGGCATCCAATTGCTCAGCAATTTGGCCAACACTTACCGGGGAGACATTGCGCGTATTGTTGTAGGTCCAGCTAAACCGTACCGATTCCGGCGGATCGGCGTCCACCTCGCATTTGACCTGTATCGAGAGCATGTTGATGGCACCAATGGATGTCTGCTCGGTGCCGGGCTTACAGCGCGGCGAGACTTGAAAAGAGAGAAAGAGGCACAAATACAAAATGAAATTCGCATGGGACATGTCAAAGAAAAAGTCGTTAAGCCGCACAACATTTCGTTTTTTAATTTCGCCTTCGGTTCTCGAATATGAACGCAGCACGCCCATTCCCGTCGAGCCACGCCCAACCCACGAGAGCAAACAGTCTGCACGCCTCTGGAGTTTAGCAACACTGGCGAAAAGTACACAAAAAAAAAAAAACATGAAAAATATAAAGTGAAGAGTAGAGGAAGCTAAATCCAAGAGGAAGTCAAGCCAGCTACATAGCCTTGAGCATAGTAATTAACATGTTTCCGTTTCATGAACGTGCGCCCCGTCGCTGTTGTTGTCCTGTTTATGCTTAAAAGCGGGTAAAGCTGCGTTAGCGTATGTGTGTATGAGTGTATGTGTGTGTGCCAGGTATTGAAGAAGATGTTGCCGAGTTTACTTTCACTTGACTGTAAAATAAGACCAGATATACGGAAGTAGCGGTCCGACCCCCAGGCAAGTCTGTATCTTATACATACGCTCTTTATATATGTTTATACACATACATACATACACACATGGATTTACATGTGTGCACTATAGATGATGTCTACAGAGGGTTTGACGTTGAAAGCCGCCTTTAAAATGTAAGTCACGCCAAGGCTGATAAGCATTTGAGGCTTTATTACTTGGAGCTGTTATCACGACTCGACTAAATTTCAGCGAAATATGCTTAAAACGACTTGTTCTGTCAGTAGGAGTCTATGAGTGTGTGTGTGTGTACAAATACTTGTTGCTTGGTTGTGCGGGAGCTGAGTGAAACTTGTCCACATCCCAACAACTATTGAAACTTTCATAATTCGTAATATAAACTACTTTTAATGTCGTACAGCATAAAAAGCGCATTTCCGACATTTGAGCACTGAGAAATGATTCAGTTTCCTTTGTAGATTTCCGTCATGTACGTGGATTACGGAAAACATATGTATGTATATATGTATACACATCGACTGGAGTGTCCTCATACAGTGTAATCAGGAGAACAGCTTTTTAATGTTTTTGGAAATATAAACAGAACTTAATCACATCAGTTATTTTAAGCTGCTTTTTTCCATGTAACTGAAAGTTAAGCTGAAGCTGCCAATGTCTGAATAATTAAACGAATTTCAATTTAACTGCATTTATGCCATATTTACATTTATATAAGTAAAATCAATGCTTTCTTGCTTTTTGATGCCATCCCTTGACTTCGTGCTTAATACAATATTTAAAAATGTGCAATTAAGTATGCCATATTTTATAACAAGCTTAAAGAGCACGCTCCAAGCGAAAGTGTATTACAAGTTAAAGCGACTGCTGAAAGCTAAAGGTGAGTGTAATGAATTCAATTTGCGTTGGGTGTCAACTCGGACATGCTCCATTTGGGCCGCACTTGGCCCAGGCCTCAGCTGGGCGCACAGTTCAACTGATTTATACAGTTCAATCGTTTCTATATGCAATGCACATTAATCAGTTGGTAAAAAAAATCGCTGGCGTCTGCTGTTGCTCCCCAAGGGCAAGTGCGTGAGGTTTATGAAAAAGTTGGCATGGCAAAAATTGCGAGAGTTGAATTTATAGCCAAAACTTTTGTGTGTAAATCAATGGTGGTTATTTAGACTGCTGGCAACAACAATTCTACAATTGTAAATAAGCACGCACGCGTATAAACACACACGTACACACACACACACACACACACACACACACACATGTAGTTGGGCTATGCATCATTTCTAAGCAATTTCCTCATCCGCTGCGCAAGTTGGCAACTTAGATTTTTTGTTGGTTGCCATAGGCACGAGCTGCAGCAAGTTGATTTTATTTTGCTACTTCCGTTTCCGTTCCGCCATGTTATTTCAACATATTGTTAGCAATGTTATGGCAGCCATAGCTATAACTACATATATACTTATTTCTACATCGAACCTGCTTACTTACACTGCACTTTCAGGGTGAGGCTCGAGCTGCGCGTCTCGCCCTCCGTGTTGGTAGCGCCGCAGGCATATGCTCCAGCACTCTCCCGCTCCAGCTGGGTCAGGTGCATGATTTCCGTGCTCTCGCCAGACATACGCATGCCCTGCAAAAAGAAAAAACATAAATAAATAAAAACAATTTGTAATACAGGTAAGTTATAAAACGTTATAAGCATGTTTAGAAAAGTCTCTGTCAAGGATTTGATTAAAGCTTATGCCATCGATAGTGGAGCAATGGATATTATTGTGATTATATCATATTATAACTATACCAGTGTTTAAAGGGAAACTATTTGCCATTTCCCTTTTGTCAGTTGAATATTTAAAGGAAGCCTCGAATAGTTGATAAATTTACTATTTTATGTCAACGGTTAGAACAGATACCTTCGGGCTGCCGCTAAGCACTCATGTAAAAGAACCAATAACTGAAAATAAATTTCCGTTCAATTGTGGTCAATAGAATGGCAATGGTTGCCAAATCAACCAAATTCGTTTATATGTCATTAACACACACTGACAGCGGTCAGAAAGTACTACGAATAACATTATGGTTTCGATTGAAACTCGAATTAAGTAATATTTGTGCGCTGCTATTGGCATTATTGAATTCTATTCATTGTTTTTCCATTCTGTCAAACAAAATGGCATTTGCTTTGCCCCGCTCAATTAACGTCGCGCTAGATTGTTCTAACAGGATACATTTGGAAATTAATTTTCCAAATTTTTGGGCACCACATCAAATAGAGAGTGAGAGAGAAAGAGTTTTGCGTGGCAGTTCAGAGTTCAAATGGAAAAATTCACATTGACGCTGATTTATATTTGTACCCTGTAAGCGTGTCGATGAAAGTCAATTCAGATTATGAAATCTGTATTTATTTACATTTTCCAAGTTACGCTAATTGATTTTGATATGATTAAAACAAAAATTTTAGTTCAGGTATTTTCCAGTCGGGAACACACGACTCATGCATTGTTGTTTTTCTATTATAAAATAATTTGATATAATTTTGTAATATGTTAATTTGCAAAATGAATTAATAACAATGCAGTTAACTCGGCTCAAAGATAAAGCTAATTGAAGTTGCATTATGTAATGCATATTTAATGCATTTAACACGAACGCAACAGGCAGTCAATTTTGAGAGATTGAATTAAATTTGTGCTTGCTGCAAAATTTAAATCTGCGCTGGCTCATGATAAAAAAAAATGCTGGTTTTATCTCGACGGCAAAGGGAAAAATGCTGATAAAGGAAATCTAGAAGGAACTGACAACCGAAGAAGTGACAAAGTTTGCTTACTTCTTGCTGCCCTTTATAACTTTTTCTGTGCACATTTGGCGCGTCGTTTTTCATAATCTAGCCGATTTTTGCTTTTTGTTTACAAATGGCTAAAGCACAAAAAAAAAAAAAATAAAAGAAAAAAGCAGCAGAGCCGAAGGGCAAAAGACGAAATGCCTTAAATATTAAAAAGTTTTTTGCACCACAACGTTCGGGGATAATTTGTTAAATGCCAAGCCAAGACTCGCACGCGGCGGGGACTAGGCGAATATAATAATGTGAGCAGAAAGAGATGATTTTATGCCATTGTCTGTGTGTGTGTGTGTGTGTGTGTGTGTGTGTGTGTGTGTTCATGTGGTTGTGCCATGAAAAATGATGACGTGCGCATGTGAACAAAACTGTCAAAGGTTGTCAAAACCTTGCCCGTTTAGCAATAGCAACAACACAATGTTGGCCAGCCGAACAATGGCGGTCAAGCTTTGTGGCTTTTATGCGAATATGAATGGACGATGGCGGACTTTGTGGAAAATCTCTGGCTTATTTGTCGCATGATTAATGCTTAAATAATTTTCAATACGCAGCGGTTTCAATCAAATGCATCATGAGCAATTATATATGGTAGACCCCAACCAATTTGAGAAATGGATCAACAAGCCGCCTACAAGTCCAGTGACAGCTGGGCGTGGCCTCTGGTGTTGGCCACTTGGTAACCGAATAGGCCACATATTTTGTGCTCGACGTCGTCTTTTGAGTGGGAGTTACCCGCAGCTTTGGCAATTTTGGCTGCTGCTAACAATTTTGGCAAATTAAATTAAACCGCAAAGTGTCTGCTTAAGTTGCCGCAGGAATGTCGGCAACCAAACAGTGGCCAAATATCTAGAGAAGGCTGGGTACGGAGAAGTTGAAGTGGAAGTTGGTGAGAGCGCAGCAATTGATAATAAAAATTGCCAAAGTGTCGGCTGCTTTGATAGGCGTCGGCAGCTGCGCCTCGGCTGAAGGTGTGGGTAATGAAAATCTGTGGCATACTTACGTTCTTGAACCAGGAGTAACTGGTGACGGGTGGTCTCGCATCGGCACGGCATTTGAACGTGACATTTTGACCCTCGGCGCGTGTTACCATACGGCTGGGATCCTCGTTGGCCAGGTGCACAGAGACAGTGGGTGGATCTGCAGGAAAGTGAAAGTGAAAGAAGAGAAGACAAAAGTCATTGGATAAGTAAATGCGAGCGTCAAATCTAATGAGCACTGCAAATAGCCGGATAAAAGTTCAAATAATAAACGCAAATGGCTCATAAGGTGAGCCGCCTGCTCGGGCCTAAACAGCATTGCGTAATGTAGTTAACTCAAGCTGGCGCTGCCTTAACATTTGCTTTTGCTTTTGCTTTAGCTGCTTTTGGTCAGTTGTTGTTCACGCACAGAGCACAGGAGGCTGGCCGCTTGGCTGCACATCCTTTAGGCGGCATTGTGGCACACGGCCGCCTGGCCATAAGCCAAATGGGACTATTAGTTACGGTTGTAAAAATCTAATACGCGACCGAGACTGGCGCCAGGCCGAGCCACCGGCTCGTGGTGGCTCTCGTGTCCGACCGCCATCTTGTGTGCGGGTGGCCAAAACTATGGCGTCGTCGGGGCCGAGAAGGAGGAGAAGGCAAAAAATGCTGACGTTTATGGGGAATTATTAAAAATGCCGCACAAAATTAAACCGAAATGAAGTCTGATGTCGCGCAGCCAGAGGTTGTCAAGGGCCGCACTGAGTGCAGGTAATTTAATTTGCTGTTGTTGCTGGCTGCGCTCACGGCGGCAGGAGTAATGTGAAGCGGATGCCGGAAGCGGATGTTGCAAATATTATGGTGGCTAGGCGAAAAATGAGCACCGGAAACATAACAGTGAAAATTTAATCAAGCCAAGTCGAAGGCAATGCAAAGGCCAACCAACAACAGCAACAGTCATGATGACGACCAAGTCGATGATGAGGTTGACAACATGACTGCATTTGATAAGCAGCTTAACGAGCAGCCAGCAACAGGTTTGTTGGGGGTCGAGCTGAATGCCAAGTGGCAGCAGCACCAGCAGCAGCAGCAGGATCGAGTAGGCCTGCAAGCTGCGCTCAGCAAGCCTAATCAAATTATGTTGCTCTGGCCCTAATACGCTTCTAATTGGACTCGCCGCTGCGGAAAGTGCTTTTAGCTGCACACAGCTCGAGAGCCCTGAAAAGGATCCGTATAAGTCTCTTATTCAACAAAAGCGTTTGCGTGTGCGTCGCATTGTTGACATAATTGAAAGTATGGCCCGAGTTCATTGGAAAGTACTGCATACAATGTGTATATCCGTAGCCGTATCTCTATCTGTACTTACATGCCACACGTATAATTCGCTTGTCCTCGATGGCGCCGCCTGAGAACCAGGGATTGGAGGCGCGACATGTCAGCTCGGCATTGTCGTTCTCCGAGGTTACCTTCAGCGTCAATATACTCGTGGTTATATTGGCGTCCTGCAATATGGAATAAACAATATTTAATAATATGGAAAGAATTTAATTATTCTACTATTATATACAAACACTTCAAATTAAACTTATAAACTTATAAACTTGACTAGATTTGTGAAGTTTAATTAAATTTTAGTTTGAACGACGACAAATTTGGCTTTATTTTGGGTATCGACAGACTTATCGAGACACATTGTTGCACGTGCTTGGCAAATAATGAGACGCATTTCGAGTTGGAGCTCGGAACCATGCCGAGCGTGTTGAGTTACGCCGGCGACCGAGAGGGCTCATAGCAGAATGCTGGCCATCAACGTTTTGGCAAGAATCGAATCGAGCAAACCACCCAACACACACACACACACACAAGCATGCACGCACACACGCACACACATTGTGTTCTATGGTAGAAATCGGTTATGCACGAGTTGTCTAATACCGGTCGACGTTTGGCTTTGGGGCAGCCCCAACCAGGCTCCAATTGCCGAGCGTCAGCTTCAGTTCCAGCCACAGCTCCAGCTCGAGCTCTGGTTCCTGTCTCTATCCATTAACGTGGCATAATTAGAAAGCGAAAAAGGCAGCAGCAACGACTACAAAAAAGGACAAGACGCAATGGCTTGCAGACTATCAAATACCCTTTATGCAAAACGCAATTCCGGACAACATTTTCTTGTTTAGTAAAAAACTAAATATGATTGGATTAGGGAGTTAGATTCAGAGTCAGATTATTATTTCATGTTCTCAATATACTATTTGAAGATACTTTCTTTAATATGTGACACCCTCTGTCCAGAAGTTATATTGACCCAGTAAGGGTATAAAAATGGATAACTAATGGATGCCGAAAACCGAGCTGTCCTTACAGAGTGCGGTCGCATGTCTTACAAACACCCCCGCCTTACTCTCGTCCTTACACTCAGCCGTAGGTCCATAGGCAAATGAAGTCGTGTTGCATGTGAACTGGAGCTGATAAATTTATGCAGAATGCAAAAAGAAAAAGATAGAAAAAAACTGCGATGGACCCTTAACAAATGGACTGGCCCGTCTACATAAATTCAAATAAAAATTCGCACATTAGTCGTCGTCCTTCTTGGTGCAATCGTCGAGTGCAAATTTGTATAGCTTGCTCGAAACTTTTCGGCAGTGCACTTAATCAAAGAAAGTCCAGAAAGAGGCTGGGACCTCAAAGCGTACAGAGGGGCCCTGTGGCAGCCAGCCAGGCGGACGGGCCACTTGAAGTCAACTTGTCTGCAGCTTTTGGCTCTGCGGCTGCAGCAAAACTTTGCCTGGCTCACATCGCCTTTTAGGGTCAACCAGTGGTCGACATTGTTGTTGCAGTAGTTGCACTTCAGAGGTTATTAAGCGGCGCACAGTGGCCCAAAGTTCTCAGTGTAGGTGTGTGCGTAGCTATCAAATGTCAAACGTGGAGAGCAAAGTTAGGCTACCGTTGGGAAGGAAACGAGTACCTTTCTTTTTTTTTTATTTATTTTTCTGTTTTTTTTTTTTTTTTTTTTTTTGTTGACTACAGCTCTGACCAAATTTCGTTTGACAATTTTTGTGGCATTCAATATGAAGTAGACGGCACTTACCTCCTTGTCATTGTGCACGGTAACCTCGGCATTGCGTATGGGCTCGCCATCGAGCAGCCAGCCAATCTTGGCCACCGGATACGAGCCCCACGATTCGCAGCGTATGGCAATGGGATGGCCGGCAGTGAGCAGATCGTTGGGCGTTAAAATCTTCACGCGCACAGGTTTCACTGTAAATGCATTGTTATTGCTATTATTGTTGCTATATTTAACAGTTGAATTTGTGCTTACAGTGAACCTGCACGGTAACATCCTTTATGACGGGTTCCAGCAGGCGGCTGCCCTGCGCACGACACTCAATCCGTGCTCCGTAATAGTCCCGCGTGGTGGTGCCGATGAGCAGCTGGTTGACCATCACTGTGGCACCCTCCTCGACCGAGGTGTGGCTGGTGCCGATCAGTTCGTTGCCGTCGCGCCACCAAGTGACCTTCGGCGGCGGTCGACCTGCAAAATCGAGAATGTGTGTGTGAGTGTCTGATTGTAATAGCTGCCTCCGGTTCCTCCTTCTGTCCACAATTGCCATATGCGGGCAGGCAACCACAATATGGCATACGTTTGACAGGACTGCTTGGGGCAGGAGTTGGTAAATAAAGCGGCGCGTTGACCGCAGCTTGACACAGTTGCATGCCTCAGTGCGGCAGGCAGTTAATGCTGTCATTGAGTTGACAGACTGCGGCAGCTGAGGCGAAGCACAGGTTGCAAAATATGAATAATATTCATTAAATGCACGACTTTATAAGCTAACGTGAAGTTAAATGATCTTTAAGTTGAATTTCTCATATATCACAAATATTCGGTACATTCTTTGGTAGCATGAATAACTTTCCTTTTAAACAGGGATTTCCACTTACCACCTCTCACTTGACAGCAGAGAAAGAGCTCGTAGCCCTCGCGGAACGGGCCGGCCATTTGGGAGATTTCCTTGCCCTGGGCATCAAATATTCGCGGCTCCTCGGGCGGCACTGCGGGTGATTTAAGCCAAAGATTGTTTTTGTTATTTTTTTTTTTTTTAACAGTTCAAAGGTTGATGAGCTTGTTTCACTTACCGACTAGGGTTAGATTGTGTCTGAAGTTGCGGGTGGGCGAGTTAACGAAGTCGATGCGGCAGCGATAGACGCCGCCGTCCTCGGGCTTAACGTCCTTGATCTGCAGGCGCGAATCCTTGGGATTATCCCCAATGCTGAAGAACAGCCGCTGACCCAGATCGCTAGCTATGGCCGCATGTGGCGCCACCTTTACATTCCCGCCGCGCGAGTCCAGGCTGCAAAAGCGAATGGTTAAGTGTGAATTTAGTGTGTGGGCGTGGCTGGCGTCAAACGCGCTTATTATACATCATAAATAAACATATGCAAGCATCTCTTGGCCATTAGTTTGCCCTGGCTCTGGCCCAGGTTGTCCTACTGCTGCCATAATTTACGGTCATAAAAAATGACGCTCAATTTGTGTGTGTGCGTGTGTATGTGTGTGTGTGTTTTACTTTGTTGTGGACTCGTTACTGTTGCTTTCCTTCTGCTACTGCTGCTGTTGCTGCGTGCCACGTCGCGACTTCGGCAGCTTTGGCAGCTTTGCGCAAATTGCAGCAATTTGTTGCTGTTTTAGCAAATTACTCTGTTTATTTCATGTACAACACTCAGCACTCGGCACCCGGCACTCGGGGGCTGGATTGCCTCCACTACCAATTCCATTGCCAGTGCTCAGTTGTTGCAGTTGTTTATGATTATCGACTCGTGGCCAGTTCACCAGGTACATCTGATAGTTGCTGCTGCTGCTGTTGCTGCTGTGGCACGCAAAGCTTGCGGCGGGTACATTGAAAATTTATCAACAGAAATTTATAAAAGCGTTGCTGCGAGTGCCTCTGCCAGTGGGCGCAGTGTAAGGGGGCGTGTCTGGTGCGTATGTGCGTGAAAATTTGCTACACTTTAGCGATGGCAACTGTAATCGGATGTGCTTTACATTTATTATAACAAAGTGGATTATGACGGCGTGGACGGGCGGGCGCATCCTTTGCCACACACACACAAGCAGACATACAAATACACGCACGCGTTTACAAAACACTTCTTCCGGGGTCCTGCGCTTAAATGCCGTCGCACAAAAAGCACCGTTGCCGGAATTCAGAAAAAAAAAGCGCACAAAAAAAAAATGTCAGAAAAAAAATGTGAAAAATGCGCCAAGTGTGATGGCAGCAAAGGATGTTGACGATTACTTCACGTTTTTGATGGATGGCTGTCGCCTGCAGGATGTGTACACGTACGCGTATACGAGTATGTGTGTGTGTGTGTTTGTTTGTGTGTGTGCGGCACTTGAGCAACATTTCCACATTTGGGCAAAATCTACTGGCAGCTGGCTTAGACGCGTTTTTTTTGCCAGCTAAATAGTTTGGCCAGCTTCGGAAATTGATTTGCCGTGTTCGGGCAATTGCAGCAGCACTCACCTGTACAGCGGTATACCGGTGGTATCCTTGAACCAAAGCAGCAACTTCACCGAGTCCTGCAGCGTAGGCGGCGTCAAATCGCAAGGCAGCTCCACAGTCCTGCCGGCAGCGGCCCAAACCAAACGTGCGGGTACTGAAAAAGATGCCAAAGAAAAAGTTCTCTTTTTATTAGCAAAGCATGAAAACTGACGCCACGCTCCGGCGGGGGCGGGGAACAAGGGGGCGGTAACCAATTGAAGTTGTCAGGTAGGAAGCTCGAAGCTGGCGTTGGCGCTGATAAAAATATATTTATTTCTTATTTGCACATCCTGCATGATTCGGGTGATTGTTTGTTATTTTAACACAATGCTTCCGTTTGCGTTTCGCGAGGTGGCCAAAACGAGATACCCAGGGGGCGTGGCAGAGCCAACGGTCTACGCCCAGCAACTCCCACCCAGAGCTCATTGTCTGCTCGACTCTTCCGTTTGCCGGTTGTCGACATCGACAACGACAACGACAACGACAACGTCGTTGTCCTTGTTCTTCGAGTTTGTTATTTTCTCAAAAACATAACACTGAAGAAAAAAAAGGAGAATAAAAATAAAATACATATAAAGAAAAAATATTTCTCTTTATGCTCGGCTGCCTCAGCTCGCACTTTGGGCTCGATTCGATTCGTTTCGTTTTGCTTTGTTTTGTTTTATTCAATTCGAGAGGGCAACCTGTTAAATTTTTTATATTGTTTCTGCCCGCATGGCTTCTTCTATTTTTAATAGTATTGTGTTCAATAAATGAATGACCTTTTGTGATATCTTTAATTAAAGCAACGTTTTCAAAATTGAAAATTCAATTATTAAAACTAAAGTCTTAACGTGTTTTTTGCTTAGCCCCCAGCAAAGTGGCTTCCACTCAACGCCGGGTAAAGTGCTCCATTTTGGGGATTTGCCGAAGCAGAAATGCAAAAACAGAGCTGCAACAAAACATCGACGGATTTATTTTGCAAACAATTTTCAAAGGACTTTCTGTTTTTACTCGCTGGCACTTTGATGTTCAAATGTTGTCGCCAGCTTTTTCCAAAAGTGAAGTGCAAATTTTATGGTTGGTGCCGCGTCCCGCGCCCTGCGCATCTGCCTTTACCTGTGCAAGCAAAGGATTAGCTCCATGCAGCTCCATGCATAAATTTATGCAGCCCGTAGAGCAGCGTGTACGTATTAGGAAATTATTGAAACACGCTCCGCTCGCCCGATCCCGATCCCGTTCCCGTTCTGGGCAAGGAGAGCCGCAGAGCCGCAAAGCCGCACGCCATTTGTTATATTGCATTGCACACTTTCCGGCGCCCGGGCGCTGACAGCTTGAGCAAAACGGCAAACATGGCGCCAGCGCAGCTTCCGCTGCGGCATCGGCAATTTGTCAACGCTTTGGCTTGCGGCAAGCTGTGCAAATGTGCGCGGCACCTAGTCGTAAATCCTTATGAATGGCCAGTCCAATACAGAACGGAACACGATTAAGTTTATATTTGCTTAGTTGTTGCGGCTTGGCAGCGTCTAATTAGACGCTTAAAGCCCAATCGCAACTGGCATGGCTTTGAAGTTGTCCAGCAGCAGCAGCAGCAGCAGCAGCAGCAGCAACAGCTTTGTACCGCACGTGCGCCCTTCAGTTGCCCCAAAGAAATCTATTTATAATTGCCCTGTGGCATATGCCCAACGTCTACCACATTTTTAATGATTTATGCGTTCGCTTAATTCTTTTATTGGCAGCCCAGGGGACGAAGACTTTGAAGTCTGTTTCGTATCCAAAATAGTTGCTACCAGTTGGACGCTCTCTCTTGAGTTTTGAGTTCTACCTGCGCCCATCCCATTCCCAGTCCGCAGAGCTCATCCGCCCAGTTTCCAGTTCTCAGTTCGTTTTGATGTTTTGTTTTGACACATCGCATTATTTGCGCCTATTTTTAGCCTTATGTAAATTACTTAACACACAAAACTGACTAAGGGCGTTTTCTCAATTGGAATTTTTACTGCTTGTCAAAAATACTCGGGGGTTCATTATGGTTTAAGCATCGGCTCGTTTGACAGGCTCTCAACACGGATCAATTAATATCCATCGAATGTGTTGAGTGTGCTAAGAGTTTATGGCTGTTTTCTAATTCTAATTAAGTCAATAGCATAGGAAACGTTAAGTGAGGTTTTTAGAAATAAATAAAGCAGCATTTGGGCATAGCTATAAATAGATAACTTCAATATTACATTTTAAATGTTAATGGTGCATATATATTATAGTAGATCCCGTTTTATTCAAGGCTATTTAAGGGCACGTAAAGCTCTTGCTTATCTTTAAGTTCGCAATCGCTGAAAGCTGGCTGTATTGAAGTAAAGTTCAAAATTTAACATGGCTTGTGCACACATTTTACGCATACGCAGCGTGGGACTTTGCATGCATAAAACAGCAGTCGTAAAAGGGCGTAGCGAGCATTTTGTGCAGCATCCGCCGGGCGTTCAATCTTCTGCGCGGCACCACGTTGCGGGACCCAAGACATTACATTAATTATGCAGGCAACAGGCGCTAGGACAACGCGCCTTCTGATTCCTGGCGTGCTTTTGAGCGCTTTAAAGTCATACTGTTTGTTATATAACTTTAAGTGTACAACTTAATTAAATTAATTTAGAAACAAATTTTTCGCTCTTTGCGCAAGAGTTTAATGAACTTTCGAAAAAATAAAACAAAAAATGTGGGGAATTCAAACAAAAAGGACAATAATAGAAAATCAACAAAACGTGTCGCTAAATAAACTAGATATCAGCGGCAGCGTGCCAAATGTAGCACGCAATGTAAACAACAATAAAAGCAACAACAACGCCTAAAACAAATATAAACCAAACAACGAGCGTAAAAACAAAAAACAAAAGCCGAAAACTTGGCAGCCTTTCAATAGCAGCAGCGAATTCCTGTGCCTCGTTTTAGTTTTTCAATTTCAGCCAAATTGTTTTATTGCACAGTTTTCAATTGATTTCTATTTTTTATATCAAAGTTTGGCTTGTGGGTTTGCTGCGCGGCGAGGGGGAGGGGGGGGGGGGGGCAGCGTTCCCAAAGCTTTTACCCCGCCCCACCACATGCGGTTTTTGTTTGTCGTGGTTGCGGTTTTGTCTTTTATGAATATATCTGCTTGTTGCATACAGAGAGGATAAAATCGAGCAGCTATTTTCAGTAAACCGATAATTAAATACTCTTCATCATTATTTTATATAAAAGCTATTATTATATTAAATATTACAAATTTTTTGCAGTTAAGAAACTGTTGAGAAAACAATCTTCGACAATTCTTTATAATATAATATATACATATGTATCTCAATAAAGTTGATGAGCCCATATTTTTTGTTATCATCAAAAACTTCCGGTAAAATGATTCAATTGTTTACATTTTAAGAAAACAAGGAAACTTTAGATTTCCATTTATTGTTAAATAATAACAATATTCATATTTGTTGTACAGGCTTAAAAGTATTCTATTTTTGTGAAGCGAGCGAGAAAACTCATCTGTATTCATTTGTAACTCAATTGAAACCACTTTAGCTGTGTTACATATGTTATGAGCAAACAATATGACTCTTAGTTAAAGCCTGGTATAATGAGCATTTATGTGTGTATTTGCTAGTTTGTGGCTTTTTCTACGGTTGAACTTTGATTGAAACATTTGCAAATGCATATTAAAGTCAATTACCAACTATAAAAGAAAGTTAATTAAATAAAATTAGCACAACTTATCCTTTCCGTGTGTTGTCTTAGGGCGCAAAGGGCTGTGTGCGTGTGTGTGTGTGCTGCTAATGAAAAGTTTATTTAGAGCACTGGCAACTTTGAACTAAATTAGAGGCAATTGCCAAGATAAATATTTGAGTTACACTATTCACAGCTGCCACATCCACCATATGCTCGGCCGTGTTCGTGCCGCAGATGCTGTTGCTGCCTGCCTTTTAAATATTTTATGTAGCTGCCTTTGTCCTGTAACATTTTTTGCCACGCTGCGCCGCATTGGGGCAAATTGTTTACATTTAAATTGTACATTATGAGAAACACACAGAGCACCAACTCGGTGTGTGAGTTGGGTCGGCACGGCCACAAAATGTTGCAAGTCGAGAGCGAAAGTGGTTGCCATTGCCACGACAAGTAAATGTACCAGTAGCAGCATCCGAGCCTTGCCCCGCCCAGCCACGTTCCATGCCACGCCCCACTCGAGTGCAGTCCAAGTCGTCACTGACCCTAATGTACTTTCTCATACTTTTCGCATGCATTACGGAACGGGACTCCATACTACAGTGCAGCAAAGTAACTGTTTGTGCGTTTGTGTGTGTGTGTGTGTAAAAACTTTTAAAGTGCTTATTCTCACTCGTACACACACGTACAGTGGCTGCTAATATGCATGTACATATGTGCGAGTATTTACTTATAATTAGAAATGCCGGCATGTTTTTTCCTTCCAGCTGCGGTGTTTATGTAGGTTTGTGTGCATTTCCGGTTGCCATCATGTTATGCAGCAAACAAAGCTAACAACTTTTAACGGGCAAGCACATATATATTTAACTTAACGCCCACCGCCCATTTTTGCTTTGACCAAAGCCATGCTGGAAATTATGACGCAAGTTGTTCGCAAACATTTCTCAGAATCATTTCGTAGTCTGGTTGCGAAGCTAGGGGCTAAAATTTGAAAGCATTTTGGCCAAATTGCTGCGTCAAAAATATACATAGCCGAAAAGTTGGCGCCAGATCCGCGCGGCCATGCAACAAATGTCCACGGCAAGTCAATTAGGTAAAATGTATATAACCAAGTATTCGTACATAAATACTCGAGTGTTTGGCAAGCGATTTGGCGAGCTGTTTATGGCTGACCCAGTGGCAGAAAAGAAAATCGCTTTAAAGATTTCGCTTTTCATAAATCTTGCAAGTTGTTGTCGCTACTGTGTTTATGGAATTTTGCTCTTCTCACTCTCACTCTCGCTCTCGCTTTTGGTATTGTTGGGGTCAGCCCCTGTCAGTGAAAGTTTTCAAATTAAATTCAGCGACGCCATTTTCAATTAGAAAACTTCGTTGCCAAAGTCATTCGCAGAAACCCGGCACGGCCTCAAGCCGACAAATTCAATGGTAGCCGCAGGAGCTGATAACCGAAGCAGGACCAGGAGCAGGAGCAGGAGCTGGTGCTGGCGGCCGCCATCTCATCTGTAGTCAGTGGCACATCATCGGCAAATGCCAAGTTGTTATCAGTTGGCGAGCTTCTTCCTCGAGGCGGGTCCTGTGTGCGCCATAGCGCCTTCAATTAAAATGCGTTCGCTGTCATTTTGGACGCCGTATTGCACTCGCTACGTGATTTAATAATAAAATACGAAAAAATATTCCAGTCAGCGCTTTGTTGTCCTTCTTGTTGACGGCATTGTTGGACCGGCCATTACGTGGCTCTTTTAGCTTTTCTTTTCATTTTTTTTTTTTGTGGGTCTTGTTCTTCCTGCAACTGTTGCTTGAGTCGAGGCCAGCCACGAGTCCTTGTTGAGAGCCTTTTTAGTAGCAAGCATTTAACATTAAATTCCACATTAAAGTTTGTGTCAATGCGATTGGGCAACCGAGCACTTAATACCCTACAGCAGCTGTGATATATAAGGAGATTACGTATACGCAGGATGGCCGTTAATTGCGGCCAAAGCTTCAACTATTATAAATAGGCGTTTCAGCTACTATTTTAAGCACTGTTTGCATTTTTGATTTATGGAAATGCATATTTAAATATTTATATTATTTCAATTGAAAATTATTGAAAACCACTTGGCGAGCATAAACATTTTAAATGACCGCAATTACCGTACACAAGCAAATGTTGAAATTTTATTTTATGTTAATTGCTGCACTTTTGGGAATTCAGAAAGAGTCGAGTGACCCACTGGGTCGCTCTAATTGCGCGTAAATTACTTGAATTAAATTGTTCAAACAGATACATACACTTTTATACTCAAGGGGCATCCGTAAAGTGGGAAGGGCCTTTTTTTAGCATGCACCACGCCCAACGGCAATGCAAAATTAAGGAGAAAGTAACTCCAGCACATGTGGTCGTGATTTAAAAAAAAATATTCGATTTTAATTTTGACCATATGTAAATACATAAATTAAATGCTGTCACACTGCGAAATAAAAAACACCCTATGAATTCTTCTTATTTTTTAATAAATACCGAAAGTAATTTTGACCATATTTAAAAATATATAAAGGTTGATATACAACGAAGTGAGAAGCACCATTTTTGTATTTTTGGCTAAAAGATACCAATTTTAACTTGAACCACATGCACATATTTATAAATATATACATATGAAGTTGTTAATTTAGCCAAATGCAATTATTTGACATTTTCGAATGCACTTTTAGCATATCAATATTTCAGCTGTTGAATAAAGCTGCACCAGATACTTTGTAGTATAAGCTATATCACATCTGACATTGCTATATTAGCATAATAATGATGAATTACTTAAAGCTAAATAAGAAAACAAACAAAAGCTAAAACATCAATTTCCTTATTTATATATTTTAAATGTACGAGTTTCCTACAATCTAATAATAACACAGTCTACTTGATAAAATATATACTTATAAGTAACAAATGAGACATTCCAAAACTGAAATATTTGCTTAAAGTTTGTTAAATGCAATGCAAAAGTTAGCAAAATCATTTTCCGGCAAGGGTATGAAAATTAACCACAATGAAAATAATGCTCTACAAATATTGCGAGGTGCATGGCAGAGGGGCGAAAGAGGGAGGGAGAGAGAGGGCGTCGAGGTGAGCGGGTGCGAAGACAAGTGCAACTGGAAAATAGTGAAAATGAGCAAATAAATTAAAAAGGCAGCCAGCAAGGGCAGCGACGGCAATGGCAGCAGCATTTAAAAGTAAAATATGGCAACGGCATGCAGCAAAACATTTTTGCAAACGTAGCAGGCAACCACAGCAGCAACAACAACAATGGCAGCAGCAGCAGCAACAACTGCGACAGCTACTGCAACATGCAACACATGCTGTGCAACATGGCCCGTTCTATGTAGTTGCAGCGACAATTGTTGGGTGGCGAGTGGCAAGTGACAGGATTGAGGAGAACTGAGCCTGAAACTAGGGCAACTAGGACGCTCTGGTCGCAGCTTCATTGTGCTGCTGCAGCACTGCGAGGCTGGTCGAGACACTGCGCATTATTTACACGCGTGTTTATTATTTTCAATTAAACTGGCCAATGGGCACTTATCATAGATAAACATGACCGCTTGACAGCGACTCTCTCGTTTGTGACTCATGGCCCTGGCAGTAAGAACAGCAGCATCAGCATCAGCATCAGCATCACCATCAGCAGCAGCAGTGACCAGGGACAGCAGCAAGTAACTCACAGATACGAGCTACAAATAGTTTAAAATGACGCTCGCCCAACACTAAGGGGACCTTTATTTATAGTTCATCTTCAAGTTGTTGTCGTAAAATTGCGTAAAAATCATTTTTGAATTTGTGCCAGTTTTTCGATTTAGAAACAGAAACACGCAGCCCTGCCCTGTGCCACAAAATATACGCATTTAATTTATCTTAGGTATATTTATATATACATATATCTATGTTATATATGTGTTCGTTGTTTCGATTAGAGAATTTCCCCGTGACACAAGCGAGCCAAAAATATATTTATGTCTTTTTAATTCAATTTAATTAAGATTTATTTTCGTTTTTATATGTGATAAAGCACACAACATTCGACAAAGATCGCCCATATACAGTTAAAAGGCTTCTTCAAGAAGAAATGTAACTTAATTTGGTGACTGTTGCAAATAGACTCGATTGCAAAGAAAATGGCTAAGAAACATAAGAAGGAGATAATGTTAGTTAATTCTAAACAAATGGAATAAATGTAATAATATATACTACATACATCATATATTATTTACATACAAGTAATGTATGCAAACTTTATTTGACCCTCCGATTCACAGCGTTATTTTTCATTTACTTTGGGTTGAAATCTTTTGCCGCCCAGTGAAACTCAAAAGAAAATTCAAGTTGACGTGGCGCCACTTTTGGCTGTGGCAGTTGCTGCTTCGGCGGCGAAAATCAATTTAATTGCAGCTGACAATTAAATTTACGCCGAATTAACAGCGACACTTCACACTCCGCCCACTCACCGCCCACCGCCCACCGCCCACCGCCCACTACCCATCGTCCTGCTGGCCAGCTACCCAAAACTGGCGGCAGGCTCTCGTTCTGGCTCTGGCTCTGGCGCTGGCTCTGACTGTGGGTCCAGACAAGAGTCGCGCTGATTTCTTGTCAAACAATTTTTTAATCAGCGTCGCTTCAGTAGCGCTGTCCTCAGCGCAACATGTTTTTCAACTCAACTCAACGAATCCGCGAATCCGCAGCTCTTCGGTTCGTGATATTTAATTTCAGTTGGCTGTTGGCGCCCAAATTTTTAATGTTGGGCTGCATTTCTTTCTGGAAATGGGTGTCTGGTAATTGCTTGCACATCTCGGGGCCCGTTTTATTTTGACACTGGCATTTCCAGCGGGCAGCGCCAGCTGCTTAATTTGACAAATTCGCATGACGACGAGTGCGACTAATTAGGCGCCGCAACTGCCGCCTTGGCATTGTTGTCAGTATTCTTTCATTCGGACTGTTCCAAGAATTTCGAGTCGTTTGCTTTTTATGGACTTCAGCTCCTTACATGCAAATATCCATATGCATAACGATAACAATAACAATAACAAACGAAAACACAAACAAGACAAGACAAGAGAAGACAAGAGAAGTGCCGCCTGCAAGTTTGTTTGCGTTGCGTAAACAAATAATTAAAATAATGTGACGCGGCAGCTTCGATCGCTGCTGTTGCTGTTGCTGTTGCAGCTGCAAGTTGCAGCTGCGTTGGCCATCAAGCGCGACTAAAGAAATTTAAATGATAGGAACTTTAAGTTTGTGCACATTGGCCCATATTCAGGCGCATTATGATTGGCCTGCAATGTGTTGTGCACATGTGTTGGCAAAGCTTTTAATTGCCCCTTTCTTTGTTTTTGTTTTTGTTTACCAATATGCGTCAGCTGTCGCCCAAACTGCCAACCCTCCCGACCCTAATGCTAAGTAGAAATATTCAGTAGACTGTTTTTTTTCCTTCTTTCATTTTGTTATTCTTGCCTTTTGCCGCTAATTGATTTATTTATTATGTGTGTGTATAAGAGAAAGGGGGTTGGTGTGTGTGCGCGTTTTGAAATAAGTAATTTTATGCTAATTTGCCTGTTAATCGAGCTGTTCGCTTACCCTAAATGATTCCTGCGCGTGGATGTGTGTGTGTATTCACGCCATTTAAGGCAGAACACAAATGAAGTGTGAAGTGTTGCCAGCCTTGTTGTTGTTGTTGTTGTTGTTGCTGCTGTGCATTGATTGCTAATGAGCATACACATTTAGATGATTTAATGCGGCGCCCTTTAGCCCATATTTAACGCCATGGCAGCATTTGTGAAAGCAAAGCAATCAATAAAAAGAGCACAGAAAGATGAACAGACTGCTTGTTGTTGCTTATATTCCAATCTTACACAGTTCGTCCTTATCTCGTGCCCACCTACATTATTTTGAATAGAAAACAGATCTGCAGCAAGCTTAACTGGCAAAAGAAGGCGGCAGCAGCAGCAGCAGAAACTCCATTGACAATATATCAAGTATACGCTTGTTTACGGCCACGCCTAGAACCAAAATCCCAGTCGGCCAGGGACTTGGTATCAGTTGCCCAGCTGCCGCTACACATTGGCCAGACTGCCATAACTCAGAGGCGGCGCATTCAATTTGCCTGCTGGGCGCTCGACACACACACCTCGGACCCGGACCCGGACCCGGAGCAGAGCCCCGCCTCGTGGCAACACTTGGCGGGGCAAACTATGTGCTCTTTTGGCCATTTTGTAGCTATTTTATTTTATATTTATTTGGAGCTTCTTTTGCCATTTTCTGGTCTGCTCCGCTGCGCTGTGACATTTCAACGGTGCTGCTTCGGTGCCGCTGCCGCTTTCATGTCTGAGCGACAAAATCCGCATTTACGAGTTTATTTATATGCAAAATATGTAAATTTACGATGGCGACAACACCAACAACAACAACAACAGCAACAACACCAACAACAGCAGCAGCAATAGCAGCAAATAGAGCTTGTAGTACGTACATATTTTATACATAGTATTGCATACTTTTGGGCGTGTGCGCTTAGATTTACAAGTTGCGATCCCCGTCGGAGTTTCGGAGTTTCGGAGATTCGTTTGGTTTATGTGGCCGCTGAAAGTGAGTTGGCTGGCCGAGCGATTTATACGATTGACGCCATATGAAATGAATTAAGTCTGGCAATAATTTAGATAATTTTTTAATTAAACCCACAACTGACAAAGTATTTCAATTTATGGTCCGCTGAACATAAATAAATCCAAACAGCAACTGCAACTGCAACTGCAACTGAAATGCAACTTAAAACGCAGCAATTGCAATTTGCTCTAATTTATTTACTCTGACTGATGCTATTTATGGCATTTTATTACTGTACTCGCTCTAACTGTTGTTGTTGCAGTTGCTGCTGCTGTTGCTGCTGCTGCTTTGTTGCATTTTCAAAAAAAAAAAAAAACAAAAAAAAAAAAAACAAAAAAAAAAAAAAAAAAAAAAAAAAAAACAAAAACAAAACACGCAAAAATAAAAATAAAAAAAACAACAAGTTAAACGGCAGCCCGCTAAATTAAAATTTAATAAATATGCAAATTACGCAAATTACAGGCAGCCTGCATGCGACGCCCATTTCCGTTTTCCGCTGGCCACGCCCACTCCGCCTAATTTTCAATTAACGCTCAGACAAAATGTTCAAGTCAAAGGGTCAAACGAGCTGCTGGTCAAAATGAAAACAACAACACGAATGTTGCAAAACAAATGAAAAGCAAACAAATGAGAGAGAGAGAGAGCTCTAAAATATATGCACAAACGAGTTGATTACGTGTCTCAAATAGATTTGCCGACAATTTTCATGGAATTTTGTTGCGAATTAGCAGCACTGAACAAAAAAATATCGAAGCCAACGCCAAAAGGGGGCGAATCCCGTTTGCTTGGCATGTTCAAGTGATAAATTCAATTTTCCACTTGAACGCCAAAAAGCGTTTCACGCCCAACCCGCAGTGTGTGACTAATGGCGCTTGCTTGTTGGCGGCATCAGCGGCGGCGGCAATCAAACAGAAATCATAAAGGCGTGTTGCCCAAGCATAAACGTAAACAGCCGCCCAGGATCGCCATCTCTAACAAAAGGTCGCATAACCCGGCCTCCCACCCAGTCCGAGTCCGAGTCCCAAGTTCACATTAACAAAGCGCATGCCGGGCGACGATAAAAATTACATGGCTCACACCAACTCAACACAACAGCAACAATCTGAATCACAACAACCAACGCTGACTGGGTGCACCGAAGCGTATTAGCTGCTGCTGCATTGCTCCAGGATATATGACTGGGCGTGTCCAGCTCCCGTTGACTGACGGTGAATCACAACTTCCCAAACTGATATATACGTAAGTATGTTAGTAAGAAAAGCTTGAGTCACTGAAAGGCCACGAACGGTATATACCCTGTTAACAGAGCAAAAAAGAGATATATATATATACACATTACATATTTTATTTCGCCATAATATTTCAATATTAGTGCGCTTTAACGGAGGAAACGTGAAACCAGCTTTACATTTATATTCAGTTGACTGCCCCGTTTGAAGTACTCGCTAAATTAAGCGGATCAATTAAATATAAAAGCTGTAGATTTTTTTTGCATGTTCAATAATCAAAAATATCGGGCGCATGCTTTCCGAATAATATTTATGATAATCGTTATTTGCTTTTCTTTGTGTAATCAAAAAAATCTCATATCGAAAAATCGGTCGAGTATTATGTTGTTTTAACTGTGAAAAATGTTAAATATTAAATTGCATATGCAAAATAATTAGTTGAAAAGCAAATAAAAATCAATGCTTTTATGTTAAACATTTCATTAAACAAACAATTGTCAAAGAGTGAAAAGTTGCCATTAAATCAACTATATATTTACAATTTTATTGTCAACTTGAAAACAAACCAAAAACACCCAACTCAAGTTGTTAAGAGTGTGTGTGCGCCATAAAATTGGTTAGCGTGTCCCTAGATAGGACCATGATACCCGTCTAAAGAGCTATAATTACAAGCTTAAAAGTAGTTGTGACATTTGATCCCGTGCTCATGCTCGTATTCAATCGGTCCGAGCTCGAGTGATTCGGTCTGATTCAGACCTTTGACCGCTGGCGTTGGCGCTTTTAATGCGATTTTGGCATGTGCAGACAGACGAGAAGTGGCCAAATAAAAATGCTCATAAAATTGAATTTTTTATGAGTGCCTTATGCCCGAAAGGGTTAATTTCGGAAATAACCCCCGTGAAGCGAAGCGTAAATCGAAAAAGGCAAAGGCCAAACGCTGTTGACAACAACAAACGATTGTAGATATATAAATACATTTATGTGTGTGTCTAGATATATATATATATATATGTATATAAATATGTTTCGTCTCGCCATTTGTTGATTCACACCTTTTGGCATTGGGGTTTATTCGCTGAATGTTGTTTAACAAGTGGCCAGGAGCGGAGAAATGGGCGATGGGTGCGCTGATTAACGGAAGCATAACTCACAACGGGGGGCGTTCAATCAAGTGCAAAATGCAAATGTTTCGAGCTGCTCAAAATATCAACACAAAAAAAAAACATGGAATATTGTAGACTATAAAAGCAGGCAACTGTAAGTGGCAGCAGCTTCGCCTTTCCCTGCTGCCCCCCCGTCCTATCGCTGATGCGCTTTGGCGCTGCTGTTGCATTTATTGCGCTTGTTAAAGCCAGCATCGGCATCAGCTGGAGAAACGGGGAAGTGGCGAGTGGAAAGGGGAGGAAGTCTGCGCGGCAGAAGCAAGTTAAAAAGTCATAAAATGATATTTATTTCATTTCGCTGCCGCGTAATGCGCACTAACTGGGTGGTGGTCTGCCTCGCGGGTGGCATAAGGAGCCACTAAGACCGAGCAGCCGCTAACGCCCGAAGAGAAGCTGAAGATGTGCTATAGATTTGCTTTTTATGTGAAATTTATATTTCAGCGCCCGGGCGAACACCAGTCGGCGAAATAACAAAGAGCGGATCTGCTAAAAATGAGGGGCGCTTCTTCTGTCTGTCTCTCTGTGTGTCTGTGTGGGCGTGGTCGGTGGTCGTGGTTGGGTCGAGTCGGTCGGTGGAGTCGGGGCCATTTTCACACAACTATTTGCCGCTTTTATAGAGTTGAAGCTTTGACTTTCTGCCAGGGGAGTGCACAGGAAGTGCTGTGGAAATGGCAATGGAAATGCGCTTCTCCTTTCCTTGTGGCTTTTTAATGTTTTCTTGTTAAAGTTTATTGAAAAACTTTGGACAGTCACGTTTGAGTAGTCAGCGGGTGCCCCAACTTATAACAAGCATACAAACATACATATATACACATTTATATATATATATATATATATATATATATTCTATAAAGATATCGTATCTGTTCGGTGCCTATCCAGAAATGAAACAGCTGCACGAGTGCACGCCCCAACGCCCATGAAAGTAGAGCAAAGCGATTTTTCCCGTTTCGTCGAATGAGAAAAATGAAAAAAAAAAACAAAACTTACAAATAAAAAAATTTTCCGTTTTGTTTTCTATGAAAGATGGACGCTTACTGTGGCAAGGAGGGGGCGCGGAAGCAGCTCTTTTAGGGCGTGGTCATGTTTGTTCATAATTGAAATTTCGCGCTAAACAGGAAGTTGCGATTGTTCTGCATTCCTAGACACTTGTTGTTCCGCAACTGAACTGCCCGAAAGCTTCGTTGCCAGGGCCAAAAGGGGGGGTTTGGTTCTTTGGCCAGCGTTGTTCATAAATGGAATGGAAAGTAGTGCAGTATTTATGGGCAAAAGTGCATCGAGGCAAATGAAGTGCACATGTTTTGTAAAGCACGAAGAAAATAGCCTGCGAGGCTGTTTTTCCGTTTTTCTTTCGGCTCAGTGCGCACTGAAAATAAAGCGAAAGATGGAAATCATGTTCTCTTTAACTGCAACCAAGGCTCTTATTTATGTTACTATAAGCTGATTTTGCCATTTGCCTTCAAGGCCTTTGTCGTCACATCTTATCGGTGGCATGTTCACAATTGCCAGACAGGTGGTTAGTTACACATGCGTATAACTTAAGATTGCAAGCTGAAAAGCAGCTTAGTCAGAGATTTGGCAACAGCAATGAGACTATACGACGGCTCAACTTTTGTCAATACTCCGATTTATTCAGCTTGCCTTTGACTGTAATGATATACCATCCATCCATTTTGGATGGCCCAGCTCCCGCATACTTTATGCTCTTTTCACAGCGCTCTCCTCGGTTCTTCTGGCCCATTTATTTTCCTTCATTTTTTTTCTTCTTTTTTTTTTTCGTTGCCTGTCGTCTGTCAAGATGCATCGCCAGTTGTTCCCACTTTTGTATGGCTGGCCCTGCTGCTGGTGGTGCTGCTGCTCCATCCTTGCACGTACTCCACAGTGTGACATGTGCTTCCTCTGTTATATTTTTGTACGCTTCAGCTCCCCACAATATTTTTGCTGTTATTTTCCACATGTGAAATTGAACTTTGCATCTTGGCGCAACGTGCCAGCTACAAACGCAATGCCACACGATTTTTTCTCGCATTTTTTTCTACTGCCTGCAATGCTGCACTTGACTTGTGGCGCCCGCCCCGTCAAACGTATTCCTCCCCTTCCTACAGATTCTATGTTTGTGACGTTGTTTTGACACTGCGAACGCGCGCGCTCGTGTTTATAAATAAATACATGCTATATATACATACATATATATTTCTATGTGTGTGTGTGTGTGCGCAATAAATGGAAATATGTTTGAGAAATATTTCCACGCTTCTGCTCGCTTTCTGTTCCCTATTCGCTGTTCGCAGCACACACATGTGTGTCGCATTTGGGCGGTTGGGGGGCTGAGGATTGTGCACCCTTCTTGTTTTTCCTTTGAAGTTCATAAAAATTAACAAAAATCAATTTACAACACAAATGAAGCGCTGATGAGAACGCACCAGCAGCGACTCAAGAAATTGTTTACGTTGTGCCGCCTGTGAACTTAGATGCCACGCCCACCTTCAACGAGGAGGGTTTTTGTTGTGGTTGTTGTTGTTGCTCGCGCGTGTTGATTGCCCATCAAAACAAAGCCTGGGAGCATGAGGCGCACAGCTTGAGATTTGCATAGACGCTCAGTGCGAATAAATCCACTGCTAATGCCAAGAGCTTCAATTCGATATTTATATATATATATACGTTTATTTAGTTGTGTGCAACAAAAACATAAAAATAGCGTCGATTATGATGAAAATATTCATGCGACAAACGGAAACCGTCGCCGAGTGCCATGGCAATGTCCCAGGAACCGAGCATAGTCGCAGCGTGTCTCCCTCCCAGATACACACACACAGTCTATGTGTGTGTATGTGTGTGTGTATGTGTGTGTGGTTATGTTGTTTATGTGGCAACGTTAGCCAGCACATTCGAGTTCCACTTAAAGCGTCATCAGCGCCACTATTTGAACGGAAAAACACTTGAGATCCTCGAAAGTCAGAGATGGAAATTACCCAAGAAACGGTCGGCATTTTAAGCTCTCGAGTGCCGCCTGCTAATAAGCAAGCAAAGAGCACACATAATTAAATTTATTGCCCAACATAGTAGGGTGGAGCCCCACTAGGGATGCCAGTGTCTAGATCCAAGCATCGAAATTCAATTTACTACAAAATCCCGCGCTTCGGCGTGCCAATGCCAAACGAAATAGAAAATGCCAAAGAAAATGTGTCTCGTTTTTGGCCAAATCCTGTCATAAATTGTAGCCCGGCCCGGGGAGCGACGGCAACAAAAGACAGACAGCCCGAAAAGAAAATATGCTGATGTCGATGTCGAATTATGATTTGTTTTTTCGAGTGGCTGGCAGCTCAAACCAACAAAAAAAAAAAAGAAAAAAGGGGGCAGGAGCCTGGCAGTCGCCCGGGAAATGAGATATGACCGATTTTGTTGTTGTTGTTGTTGTTGCTGCTCTTTTCTCAAGGTTAGCTGCTCAACAATAATCTGAGCGTGAATTACAACAACCAGTTGATAGCATCGTAAAAAGCACTAGGCACTGAGCTGTAACAACAAAACAACACACACTCAAACACACACACTCAAACACACACACTCAGACACACACACTCAGACACATACTCGACCTCCTCACAAATTATAAAGTTGTTTGGACAAAACTGCTTGCTGGCAAGTTTTCGTTTAAGTTTCCTTTTCTTCGCAATTTTTTGTTCGTTTTTTAAAAAAAAAAAAAAAAGAATCTGCAGCACGTTTTATGTAACGCACATTGATAAGCATTTTGGCAGTCAGTGAATGATTTGCAAGTTTGCACAAATCGCTTGCACAGGCCACCATTTTGTGCGAACGTGTGCGAATATCGAACCAAATCTGTTGCCCCATTTTTGGCATAGTTTCCACGCGTTCGGATTTGAGTGTTGGTCAGGCACATGAAACATGCGGAAAATGGGACGCAAGTAACTCAGGCTGCAGGCACAGCTTTGCATATCTCAAACTAATATATTTAGGGGTTTGCTTTTTGTCATTTTGCAAACGAGTAAATATGATTTCGATTGGATGTGATTGCAACTACCCCAATTGAATCGCAAACGTATTTGCAGCAACTTGTGTTTTGATATTTTTATACCCAATGCTCGATTTTTTTTTTTTGAATACTTTTTACAGGCATGCAAACAAAAACTTCAGAAACATTTCTTTATTTTTTCTGCGTGTTGCTTTTGTTTGTTCCACTTTCTGTAGTTGGTCTTGAGATACTTTTTTTTTGGCTTTTTACCAGTTGCTTGAAAGCCATTGTTTTTTTTTTTGCGCTATTCAGCAATATCAATTTTTGGTAAGGCTTTGAAACCAATGGTCTCTCAGGCAATAGAAATTCTTAAGAAAGCAATCCCTTTATTTGTGCAATTACGCAAAGTAAGAATTCTTTAGCTGAGAGTACGCAACTAAGAGATATCCCATTTGTACAACTTCTTCTAATCTTAATATTGAAGAGCCTGGTTATAAACATGCTTAGTCAGCACAAAAAAAAAAAAAACACTAAACAAAAACAACTTTTTCCTGTGCGAATGCTATAAGAAAGTTTTTATAGCCCAGCTTAAGTAGGCTCTATGATATGCAAAAAAGGCTTGAATCGATATAAACTCTGAGAGTGGGAATGCGTTTAATATATGAGAAAATATACTAAGTATTTTATTCCAGTTTAACTTTAAGTAGAGCTCGGTGCATTACTTAACGTATTTAATTATTATAACTTTATTCAACTATATTCTGGTGGGTATACTCTTTTTTTATGCTTTTAAGGAGACAACATTTTGGATATATATGCACATATACGTATTCTTGAACCCGAGGGCCTGTGTTGGGCAATCACTCGCTCGTTGGAAACATTCAGAACAAGTTGCAAGTGACAGTTACACGAGTACTTACTGTTCTTTTGAAAATCCTGTGACTCCTCTTCGGCCAGTGTCCCGTCGGGCTGCAGGCATAGTAGGAAAAGCAACAATATCATCGAAACGACAATTGAAACCGATTTCCCAGTGTCCAGCACCGTTCGCGTTCGTGATTTTCGATGTGTGTTGTTTTGTTGTAGAAGTTGTTGTTGTTGTTGTTGTTGTTCTTGTTGTTGTCGCCCATAGGTGCATGTGGCTATTGTTGGTGATGTTGAGTTGCATTTTTGCATTTTTGCTTGTGCTGTTGCAGTTTCTGTTGCCATTTCGTTTGCTGTTATTAAAAACTGCATTATTGTTGCGTTGTGCGTTGTGAACGCAGAAACGTCTCGTCATTTATGAAGCAAGCTGTAATTTAGCCAATGATGCCAAAAACCAGGGATACCAACAAATATTGCCCCAATACATGTGGTTGCTGCGTTAGATTTTTTGAGTGCTCGTTTTGTCAGAGCTGTTGTTGGTTATTTCCGTTTCCGTTGCCGTTGCCGTTGCCGTTGCCGTATCCGCTTTTGACTTTAATGAAGCGCCAACGCGTCCTCACTCCCCTTTGACTTTGAGCTGTTGGCCCATAAAAAGCACATTTCAACTGGCATTTATATGTGGCTCAGCCGTCGGTCGGTTGGTTTGTAGCTTTCGTTTGCTGCTTTCAAATCGAAGGCATGTCCTGTTTTTGTGCTGCTGCCACGGGAATCTTAATGTCCTTTTACATGTTTATTTGCACTTTTATTGCCTTTTTTGGCATGGCAGATTTCCGACGTCTCTCTGCAAATAGAAAAGCAAATACAAAACATGAAACATGAGCTCCAGAATAACTGCCCGGGTTGTGTATTCTCCCACACAACAACCTAATAACAATACGCATAACAACAGCCTTAGCTACCAGTACCCTAACACAGAGAGAAAGAACTTTAATCTTTGCGTGCAATTGTTCACTCAAGAGTATTCAGTATTCAACTATGCTTTCTTGTGATTGCTGTTGTTGTTCGGCGAAATATGAAAAGTGCTAATAAAATGTTTATACTGACTTGCTTCCCACACACACACACACATCAAGCAAATTGAACTCGTAAACTTGGCCGCCGCCAAAGGGTAAGCGTCAGATTTTACTGGCCTGCAGCTGGCCTTGGAGCTGCTCGCCAGCAAATTTGCTGTTTTATGCGTCCGACGCATCGATGAAGTGTGATTAATGGCGCATTTCAATGTGAGTCTTGTAATTAAGGCAGCCGTAGATTTATGTGTGCGCTGCTGCCGCAGCTGTGTCAGCACAGCACAGCACATCACATCACATCAGAGTACAACCTTAACACCTTAACCCTGACTGCGGCCTCTGATCCTGGCTGAAGGCAGCTCTATTGCCCAACCAAATGTTGCCGCCTGCTGTTGCTGCTGTGCCTTTTAATTGCGTGCTTAGCACGAGCGCTGGTCATTAAACAACGCATCAAAATTGATAAACCCACCCCTTGGCCACAGTGCCATCAACCCCAGCACCACCAGCACCAGCACCACCCCCGCTCAACGACAGCGCTGTCAGCGATGCGTTGCAGCCACGCATGTGTCATGGTTTGTTGGACTCTCCGATCCACTCTGGCTGCCTTAATGGAGTGAGGATGGGCCCAACAAGGGCGGTGACAGGCACGCCAATGATTTTGATGCTGCTTCTGCGGCTCACCTTAGCCCCAGTAATTATGCAATGCACTAAGCGATGTTTAACTAGAACTTAATGGGGTTCAAAATGAACTACATGGCAAATTTAATGCATGAAAAACTTCTGGCAAAAACTATAAGTAAAATCTAATTGTTAATCTCTTATATTACTAAACGCTATATTTCATAGAATAATAGTTTTGTCAGCTTTGGTTACTTTGTTAGTTTTCTCTCAGTGCGTACGGGTTTGTTAGTTCAGTCGTTTTTTTCGTTAACGTTAATGAGCAGCACACACAGCCATAAACTAGAAGCATATCCATGCCAGAAAAGTTCATAAATTTTAACGAACTTAAGAGTGATCCTTTGATCAAAATAATAACCTAGTCCAATGCAAGCGAACAGACGACGTTCAGTTTGTTATGTCTGCCATTTGCATTTAATTGCACATTTACTTATGGGCCATAGAAAGTTGCTACCTTTTTCCGATTCATGTTACCTGTAAATAAATGAACGAACGAACAAACAGTCGACAGTTCTAGGAAAACTTTGCTCATTAGTAAATTTCATGTTGGCGGCATATGGCGCTACAGTGGAGCGAAAAGAGAACATATAACACGAGTAGTTTGTGCAGCTGCTGCCGCTCTTGCCAGTTGGTTAGCATATTTTATTACTGATTAATTAACTTGGCAACATTAGACCAACCCCCTCGTTGGGCATGACCCTTTGCCCTGGTCGAGAATCATACAAATTGAACTTGGAGGATTTGCTAATTAAAAAAGTTTGCCATCGCCTGAACAAGGTGTGTCTTCTTATTTTTATTTCGCACAACTTCTGACATCTATTGACAGCAGCGCACATAAACTTCTGGCAGCTAGTCTGGCCAACAGCAGGCGCGTTAACTCTCCAGTGCTGTTCGATAGATTGAGATTATGTTCATTTATAAATAGCTTAGCATATTCGGACTTCAAGTTTCAAGTATTGGCCACATCAAAAGCTATCTATTTGTGTACATATTTTGCTGTTCGACAGCCCCTTAGGCAATTACATATTTGCTTATTTTGGACTATTGATTGACTGGCTGGCTGGCTGCACAGGTGTGCTATAACATTTGCACACAGCTTTCAGCTGTCTGGAACATGACCGCGTCTTTGGGCCTTGAGCTCTGAGCCTTGTCAAATTACCGCAGCCACTCCATCATGTTTAATTCAAGTCTTGGCAGGTGCACATAGCCCCTTCCCGCCCCTCCGTCCGCCCCCTTCGCACACTCAGGACTCTATCTGCGGCTGGCTGTGTGCTTTGGCTGACATGAAGGCGCGTAAATTTATGAGCAAATGCTCAACTTTGCCATAAATGTTCATCATAATGTGACACAATTTCCTCAAGATTTAACGCCGCATCAAGCCGGGCGCCCAGCCATCGAATGGAGCATATGAGCTATCAGGGAATGGGAACGCGAATGGGAATGCGAGTGGAACCTGGAGTGGGAACGGGAATGGGAATGCGAATGCGAATGTCAGGGCCATTGTCATGCCTTGTGTGCAATTCGCATGGTTCATAAACTCGCAAGGCGCATAACTCGCCTTATATATATTTTATTTATTTTTTGCTACCGCACAGCAGCTGATGGCAGCTGACATAAATTTTAAAATAAAATAAAAACGAATAATAATATTAAGAAATAAGAAGGAAATATATAAATTTTCGCTCAAGTCAACATACATGTGACATATACATATATATATATATATTTCTTGGTTGTTTATCAAGCAAGAAAAGAAACTGAGTCATGATGGGCAATCACAGCTCTTGGGCTGACTGGGCCTTAAGATGCTGCCAGGACACAGCAGCGACTGCAATTGCCGTGTGTATGTGTGTGTGTGTGTGTGTGTTGATATGTAATATCAAAAGCATGCGTCTGACAGGCGTAAGCACCGCTGCTGTCACTGTCACAGCATCTGCAGCAGCTCCTGGCGACAATGCGTGTTATTACACCACGCGGCATACTTTTAGCGCCACTCAAAGCACATTTCGCTTTCATTGTGTGTGTGTGTGTGTGTGTGTGCAAATAAAAGTTGAATTATGACAAAAGGCATGCATCAGGGAGCGGCAACAACAACAACAAAAACAACGATGACAATGATAACAACTATGGCCTGATAATGCGCTCTTCACTGACTTGGCTCGACTTGAAGCGTGTGTTTACTTAACGCGTGTGCTTGAGTGTGTGTGTGCCGCTTAACATGTCGTATGCGCAATTTGTGAAATATGCGAGCGCTTTGCCAGCTAGCATGAGCAATAAGTTGCCCGTAAATGTGTGTGTGCGTGTGTGTGTGTGTGTGTGTGTGTGTGTGTGTGTGTGTGTGTAGTGTGTGAGTAAGCAATTAGTTGCCTTTTCAGCTGAAATAAAAGCAAATCGTGCGAGAGTTCAGTGGGGGGGTTAAACAAACAGCAGCTCATTAATATCCTTTATGCGTTTATTACAGCACCCGGCAACATCTTATGCGAAACATTAATAAAAGCGCAACGCCAGCCATAACAAAAACAATAATAACAGCAACTACAACAACAGCAACAAGGGAAGCCCGTAATTAGATAAAGGAAAGGCAAATCGGCTCACGCATGGAAATCCAAATCAATCAGGCAATGCAATATTATTAAATGGCCTAATACGTTCACTTAGCCGAAAATCATTTATTTTTTCTTCTTTGTTAATTAGCAATAAGCTCACAAAAAATATGTAATCAAAATCAACTGAGGATATTAAAAATGTATGACAAATGTCAAAAAATTCGCACGGTTTTTTTTAACCTCTTTTTGAAGCTAAGCCACATGCAATGTTGGCCAGCTGACCCTTTGGCCTAATTCGCATGCAATGTTTTTCAACTTTAAAAGGAACAGTTTTTCATGAATTTTTTAATAATTTCGTCCCTTTTTTTTTCAGTTGTTTTTGTCTCGCCTTTTCGTACTTTAGCCCTATTTTTGGGCACGCATCCGACATGAAAAACACTCATCAGCATTCATACACTATTCATACGTGAATCATTTGTTTGAACCGCGTCTATATACCAAGGCTGTGTGGAATGTGTAGGAAATGATTTGCAAAGGTTAAGGCTGATATCCTTGAAACCATAGAAATGAGCTTAAGGGTTAGTAAGGAAATTAGCTTATCATTCTAATCAATGATGTTGTGAACAATGCATGTGATTAAGAGTAAGTAAATTATATTTAAACAATACACCCTAATACAATGCATTATTTGGCAGTACGAATCCTTTCAAGAACTGCAACAGTACAAATTACATGATAATTTAACATTCCTGGTTTGTTGGCTAATCCTCTTATTAAATGTATTGTTTTATATATTCTATTGACATAAAGTCTTTAATATTGTCTTTAAACTAAACTCGAAGATAATGCAAAACAGTTTATTTATGTTTGTAGTTTTAGTTTGCAAACTTCGCTTACAAGTTTTATAAATTTAATTGGGCTTAGCCAAAGTTTGTTGCTTGAAATAAGCTCTCTGCCACGGTACATATGTGAATCTTTTAGTTTGACTTCTGCAGTAAAATGCCCAACACAAACAAACGGCACTGGATGAGGGGCTGCTGCCAAAAGCTGCGGCCTTTGCTGTCATTTACAGGCCACCCTCAAATTTAGTGGGTGCCCCAGCGCACACCTCCTGTGCGATGCTCTGACAGCTTCATATAAATAAAGCGAGTGCACAGACACAGATACACAGCTACAAATACAACAAGGACAGTAGCTGCTTGTATCCTGTGTATCCTGGTGTTGCGGTTGCCCAAAATCTACCTTAAATTTGACAACATGCGGCAGTCGCACAGGTGGCGCAGCTGTCGCTTATTTTCAGTCAGTCCGCCCGTCGAGGCCGTCAGCTCTGTGGGTGTCAATCAGAGCGCTGCCAAATTATATATTTAAAGAGGCTGCAGGCTTAAAGTTTCCGCAGCGGCTTTGGTTGAACTTTGTTTGATATTAATGAGGCGGCATTTGTCAGCGATGAAATTTTTGCAATTTAAAATAACATCAGCTGCAATTAAATTAAACGTTTTTAATTTACAAAAATATTTGCACGTGGTACGCACGATCCTTCTCTCGATTAGAAAGCCCAAATTTGAATTTAAATTGAAGTTAGTTCGGCAGCAGTCCGAAGGGGCGCACACCCTTTGAACGCCTTCTAATCCTTCAATTAATATTCTTCAGCGCCCCAACAAACACAACAACAACACCAACAACAACAATTGACCAAATGTGACCCAAAGTTTTCCGTTTTTCAAACCCTTTTCGTGGCTGGAATTTTTGTGCGCCAGCCCGCAATTATTTAACGCTTGCAGCATTTTTTTTTAATGCTCGCACATATTTTGTTTTCCATTAAATGCATAATTTATCTTTAAAACTATGCGATAAGGCTGTGAGTTCGGGTGTAAATGTGGTGTGCGTGTGCGTGTGTGTGTGTGTGTGTGTGTGTGTGGGGCAAGTGTTTGCTTAAAGTTTGTGCTTGTCACCTGTTTAGCCAGCCGCACTGTAACCGCATCCAATGTAAACAAGCGGCCAAACAAAGCCAAGAAGACGACCTGCGTGGAAGGTGGGCGTGGCCACGCCTCTTTCATTAAAACACATGACCGAGCCGCAGGTCCTGGAGCTGTCTTTGTTCTGTATGTGTGTGCGTGTGTGGTGTCAGTTGCTGACTGACTTTGTTTGTCTTTCATTATTTATTCTGTTATCAGGGCGCTGGGATAATGTCTCCTGCAAGAAGCCCAACTGACACAATACAAACACGAAAAATAATTAATTATGCGCCCCCTTTTAAAGGCACAATTATAGTTGCATGCAATCGGCGTATGAGCAATTTTTTTTGCAGCACACAACATAAACTCTTGTTAAGCTACTTTTGACAGCTGGGAATTCGCTTGATGCTCGATGGAACGAGAAGCGCCTCAACCTGGCGAACGGCCAAAAAAAAAAAAGAAACCAGTTTTTGTATTAATTAGAAGAGTAAACAAAGCGCCAAAGCGTTGAGGAATTAAATAAAAAGTAAATTGACGCAGAAGCGGGTCAAAGACTGAAGCCCTTCAAGGAAACCAATTACAGGAACCCGGGACTCTCTGGGACTCGACGTGCTGGTCGAGCTAATTATCAGCAGCTGGCTAAGGGCCATGGACCAGGCTCGATGCCTCCATATGCTTGTCGCTCCATTGTCAACAAATGGACAAAAAAAGTATGAAGAAGAAACAATTTAATTAATATTCATAAATACAAAACGACAGAAACGCATTTGCATTTGTGGATTTTAACATGCTCACAGTTCGAATTGCGCATTCGTTGATGCAAGTCGAAAAGCAAAAGCGAAAGTTGATTTTTAATTAGCTGCGCTAAAAATAAATTGCGTAAACGTGTCTGGCATTTGGGGAAAACAGCGCAACGAGCTGCGCTCTGCAGATTCTTGACATATTGCCAACAGCTGCAAATGCTAGAGTACCAAGGAGAGGGGCGTGGCAATGGCTGAGGCGTTGCCACGCGTCGCTTGATGGAAATGCATTTGCATTTGCATGGCCCAAGCGCCAGCCTGGCCAGCCCCAAGTCAAGCACATGGGCAGCTGGAATTCAAATTTTTCAATTCATTCGCTTATGTAATGTCGAGTGGGTAACGGGCACGGCCTGTGCTTAGTTATCGTTATCGGCCACTTAGGCGACCGACTGTGCCAGCCAGCAAAGTAAACAATTTAATGTGCAAAGTTTTTTTTTTTTTTTTCTTCGGTCGCAACCCAAAACAAGCGCCCGCTGCCACGCCCCCCATGGCGAGGGATAACAAGCCATAGCGAAAGTTTTTTGGGCAATCATTAAAATTCATTTCCTATCGACAGTCAGCAAAGACACACACACACACACACACAGATGTTATAGATGACGCAATTTAGTTTGAATATCTATGGCAGCAGCCACATCCTCCATATACATATAGATGTATATATATCTAACCATTTGGTTGTTTTCGTAGCTACTGTGTGTGTATGTGTGTGTGTGTTTGTGTGTTTTCACAAGTGCCTCGCAGCGATTTGAATGCGGCAATTCCTTTTGAATTGATCCCAAAAGTGACCTTTGATTTTCGATACGATTTCAGTCATTTTCACATGGCCAGGGCCAAAAAGTCTCTAGCGACTTTTACTATCACACACACATACACAAATGTATGTTCCATAGGAACAAGGGCTATTTTGTTTGTATAGTTTAAGTGCCCGCATTAGTGGCGCATATAAATTTTGTCGCTCGACTCGACAACGACAACAACAGCAAAGAGCAAAATTTCAGCGAAAGGCAAAGCGACGAAACGGAGCTAAAATCAAACTAAAAGTTCGCCACATGAAAATCATAATTCAAACGTTGAAATCAGCACACAGATTGCCCCTGTCTGCGTGTGTATGTGTGTTTGTGTGTGTGTGTGTGCCTTTGATTGTTTAGTGCTTAGTGTGCTTGTATGCGTGTGTGTTTGAATACACAATGGAAACTATTGAAAATACGTAAAGCCTCTTTGGTTTGCCTCTGCCTAGCGGCATGTCCTTGTGCTGCTTCTGTGATTTCTGCCTGCCAACCATTCTGCAAACAACAACACCAAAGCCCCCCCTCCCCCCGTTTAGCCCGTTTTTACTGTGAATGAAGCGGCCTGTGCGCGTGTGTTCGTTTTGTTTTATTGCCAGGCTGACTCTTCTCTGGCAGGCTTTGCTTTTTGCAAACACTTTCCTCGGCGGGAATGGGCACTGGTTGGGCGTAGGGTAGTCGCTTGCTTCGTTCTGCCATTGTGTGGGGATAATCGAAGCCATAAATAACAGGCGCGAACGCGTTTTTTTCATTGGCTAGCAGCAGAAACAACGAAAACAACATCAACAACAACAACAACAGCAATAAGCCCACGATAACAAAAGTGCCAAAAGTGACAAACACCGGGCAACTGTCAGCCGACCACGTGTCCCAGTGCCCCATGCCCCACATCGTGGCATGCCCCGCGCTCGCCAGCCAACTCGTTAGCAAATCCAATTTGTGCGTGTATGTCAACAGTTGCGTTACTGCAGTTACTGTAACTGTAAGTGCCGAAGCGACTGCAGCAGTAACTGATGTAACTGTTGCTTATGAAGCTTGTGCGGCAGCTGCTGCTGCTGCTGAAAAAAAAAAGGAAAAAAAAGAAAAAAAATTTGGTTGCAGTAATAATCGCGTGCGTCACTCTGTGACACAGTTGCAAGTGTCGTTGCAGTTGTCGCTTTATTGTTGCAACTTTTTCGTTTTACTTATAAATCAATTAAAAATTTACATTTCATTCACACAATAAATAATTTGCATAATAGCCACAAACCACATACACAAACGCACGCAGGCGCCAGGACACGCAGGACATCCAAAGTTAAAAAGTGTAAAAATGCATGCAAATAAAATGTTGTGTAAAAGTTCGAGCTTAATCAACTGCACAATACTCTGTTTGCAGTTAAAACTCTTGTTGACTTCATTTTCGAAATGATGAATCACATTTATAATTTAATATGTTTGAAATTGCCATTTCGCCTAACCAACCCATATACCCTGTAAGACTAAGCTTAACATTAAATATAAAAAATGTAAATATAATTTAAAATGCATTTATGTGTGTTTAAAAACACAAACACAAACAATAAAAGCAAATCGGAAAGAGACTATGATAATATTTTTTCGAATAATTAAAGCGCTCAAATATATTTTTTAATAGTTGCTAAAAAAACTATACTCTTTAAAAGGACGCATCAAAAATGATTTGAATTTAAATTTCAGTTTGCGCGCTTTAAAGCGAAATCCTTGTTAAAATCGGTGTGAATGCATTTTATTCAATTCGATGTGCAAAAAATCAATCAGAATAATTCGAGAGTTGCGTGAATGACATTTGCACGCTTGATTAGAACATTTATGGCTTATCTCTTTATTTATGTATGCATTTTACAATGGACTCAGTCCATTGTAAAAATAAATAACGTTTACTTTGAATGTGTGTAACTGAGTGCTGGGAGTATCTACGGTCCCAAAAATATACTTTTTTCTTTAATCGATTAATATTATCTTCTTTTAAGAAAGCAATTTGTTATTCTCACAAGATTCTATTATTTTTTCTTATTTATGTACGGGCTTGGCTATTTCTTAAAATCAGAAATGTAAAGGATTTAATAGCTTTCTAAAAATTTAACATTGTCGCATTTAAAATATATTATAACTTTGACAATTTGAATTAAAATATGGCTTGCTTGCTTTGATTTAATTTAAATTCCAATTTTTTAATAGACTCTTTTATTTTAAAACATTTCATAAGGTGCATTTTATATTAAATATTTAAAATCAAATACCTTAACTCAAACACTTTTGAAAGTAGTTAGCAATATTAGCTTAGGAAAAGCAGAGTTATGTTTATTTGTGGGGAATTTCCCGACACTTTTCAACAGATAGAATGTGCTTGGATGTAACCTTGCAACAAGACCAAGAAAACATAAATCGACGCTGTCTGCTTTAATTTTAGACCTGGGGCGACAAGAAAATCCAGACAAGCATCTGGGCGGCAACATAACTGAAAACTGCAAATGCATTTGGCTAGAAGCAAGTGAAGAGCAGCTGCTGCAAGTATCTTCCAAGAAGTTGTATAAAATGAACTCCGTAGATTCACCAAGTTCTTTGTGCTGAACGACAAACCGCAATTTGGTTGTAGGTAAAGTAAGGTTGAAAGTAAATCGCAATATTTAAATGGGAGGAATTGTTTCTGCTTGCTGAGCAAATGCAATAAAATAATATTTAAATGAATCAAAATTAGCCGCAAACTGTTGGCAAAGCAACGGCATCTTTATCAAATACAACGACAAGATACACACACAAAAGTATCTATAGGCACAGGAAAAACATTTGTATATGTATCTAAACTATTTATTCAATTCGAATTAGCCGCAAAATAAAACAAAACAGGTCACAGAAGCAGCTCTTGGATTTGCTGGTTTATCTTTTTGAATTATCCAACGTGTTTGAACAGTTTTATGTCTGTTTTTTGAATTCATTTCATTTTTGGTCAAGGGAACATCTTATTCGATTGTTTTTTATACAGTTGCGGTTGCCATGCCACAGGCTGACAGTGAGTTATGGCAGTCTCTGGTCAGCATTAGCAGCAGCATTAACAACGGCACGAGCTTATGCTTTTTAAATCGGACATACTCTGCACACTTTATAAAGCGGCCTCTGCAAAAGCGGACCCCAAAAAAAATATGATTTATGTATCTTTTGACTACCTACGCATTGCTTAAATAAATATATATATATATACATATATTTCATAATAGGAAGGCAGGCCTAACACTTGAACAAATTTAATTGTTGTCTGTCTTTGGTGGGCTTGGTGGAAAATGTTAATAAATGTCAAAAACATTTTCGCTAAAGCAACGAGGCTCGAATTCGACACTGCCCAACATGGCATAATTTCACATAATTTATGAGTTTTCAATTTATCATTGCCACTTATTTTATCTCTTTTATGTCTCATTTTTGTTATTGCTGCAGCAGGCTTGCAGCACGTTGAAGCTGCATTCACGATTTGTAACGCAGCCCAAAATGTCAAATGGCAAATGTCAAATGTGAAATGTGAAATGTCAAAGCGGGGGCGACTCGCATCTGAGGCACACATGTTGCCAGCTGAGCTGTGTGGGAAGCAGTTGCGTCTGTTGGCTTAAGCTTAACTTAGCTCAACTGAAAGTAAGTCGCTGGCACCCATAAAATATTGTCACTTGTCATCGATGTTCCCGTTCCCAGCGTTCGTTCATGTCGGGCCTGTCATTAAAGTCGTAAGCAATGTCATGTCGCTGTCAATTTCCCAAAAATCGCATTAGTCCCATGGAATGGAATGGAATGGAATGGAATGGAATTTGTCTTGTAGAGCGAATTTAGTGCCCTGGAGCTTATCAGGCCGTAAAACCCGCTGCTCAACTACCCACTGCTAAGAAAAAAACACTTGTGCAGCTGCACATAATTAGCGCTAGCCCCTTAAGTTACCTGCCGGTGAATTCAGTGTCGCCATTCCATTCCGGTTCCCGCTATGTCAACGTAAATTTGCATTTTTAGGGCGCATAAAAAAGGGCTCACCCGGCTGCGGAATGTGGCCCGGCTCTTAGCTTAGCTTAGCCCTGGCCGAAAGCGACCGCCCCGTCAAAATGCGAAACATGCGCAGCGAAAATAAAGATAAGAGCGCTTGTAAGCCTCGCCGCAAGGATTAAACGTTCGCAACAGAAAGCCGGAAACTATGTGGAAAACTATTTCAGGGGACAGGCAATTCACTCGCAGGACCCTGCCAGAAATCAATTACTTAAACAGTTCAATGGCAAGTCTTCGTGCAAAAGCAAGCATTTTAAAGCTCTGATTATCTGATTATTGAACGTGAGTTAAAAATAGTAGAAATACTCACAGTACTTCAGCAAAATGTATCCTATTAATAAGTAACAAATTGTTAGTAATATTAATATATTTTACAAGACTTAAACGCTCTTCTACCTGTTTCTTCTATAGTCAAGTCTATATTAAGTAGTAGCTGCTACTTTTAAGCTATTCTCTCACAACGCCTTTCATTAGCCCATAGCTAAAATAAGTTTCTATTTACCAAACAAATTAAATTACTTATTATTAGTCTCTTTTTGTCTTATCACTTAAGAGTAACATACTCATGAAAGGAATTGCTGGCACATATAAAACATTTATACCACGCACAGTATTTGTGTGAGAATATATTAATTTTTTGCTTAACAAGCTTTATTCAAAGGCTTTAAGCAGCCTCTGGCAAGACATTGTTTCGTCTGTGTGTGCGTGTGTGTTCATATGTGTATAATACTTTTATACAAAAGTCTTGAAACTTCATTAAAAGAGTTTCAACATTTTCGCACATTCGTAACAGGCACGTTTGAAAATTGGCAGCGCAAAGAAAAAACATTAGCATACTTTTGTGCGCCCGCAAAGTTTGTGCTGAAACAAATTAACCTTGAAGCGCCAGAGACAACAAGAGAATGAGACCAAGGGCGAAGAGAGAGAGAGAGAGATTCCTCCTTGGACTTGTCTTAAAAGATGTAGATTATTATGCAAATTTGTATCTACGGCAAGGACAATGGCAGCTTTTGAATCGCACAGCTCAACTGACTCATTTGTTGTGTGTGTGTGTGTACGTGTGTGTGTGTGTGTGCGTTGTCCTTTGGATTCGTTGGGTTTTACTGACTGTTACAAAATTTATTAATTTTAAGGCAACGCGTGACGTCAGCTGATAAGAAACATGCCCTGAACAAAATCAATAAGCCGCCGTAGATGCTGACTGTAGATGCTGGCTGGTAGCTGTTGTGGCGAGTATTTTGCATGATTAATGAAACCATGTAATTGATTACACGGCCACGCCTTGGCTCGAAGCGGGGGCAGTTCCTTGCGCCCGCTGGCATTAAAAAATTGGCAACTGCGTCGCTGCTGTTTGCATTTTGTACAACCTCAAAGCCAGTGACAAACAGCTGATTGATGCGTCTGTGAATCTCACAATGGCTCTATAAAACGCGACACACACATACACATATACTGGGCGATAAGCCAAGTCGCACGTGCGTGTGGCACACACACACACACACACAGCGGCAACCTGCCGCTGTCATCGAGGTTGGCTACATGCAACATGCTGTATGCTGCATGCTGCATGCTGCAAAATGCAGTTGACAGGCGCATGCGGTCGAGGCAGGTTTCACGTCCCTGTTATTTATGCGTAATTTCTATGCACACACGTCCCGACTCATCAGCTGTAAAAGCGAATGCCAGCACAAGACAGCCAAAGGCACTTCAGACGCCAGTCGATGCGGATCAGACGTGGCTCGAGTGGAGTGGGTGGTTGGTCTGGTTGGTTGGCTGGGTGGGTGGCTATCTGGGTGGTTGCCGCCTGTGCTTTGTTGGCGCTGCTCATGCAGGCGCACAATCATCAATCAAAATCAAAAGCCAAAGCTAAAGCACTTCTGACATTAATTTATTCAAAAGGGATACAAGCAGTTTGCAAGCCAGCAAGGAAGTGCTCTATACACACACATTTCTTGTGTGTGTGTGTGTGTATTTTCTATCTGTATAACTCTTCAATTATGAACGTTTGTCACACACACACACACAAACACACCCACACACAATAGTAATTCAATTTAAAAACGTCAGCATGCAAAATTCACATGAAATTTCAATAAATAAACGTAAAGTAGGATTTGGGAAGCCATGGCTTTGAATTTTCTAATTAATATTTATAAACGATAACCGAGTGAGAACACGCTTTGCATAAATCAAAAACATTTGAATAACAAATACGAATTATGCATTTAATTAAGATTTGCCACAGCGCGCTGAACGAAAACAAACAATTTGGCGAATTTTCCTGCGAATTTTTTTTTTGATTTTTTTCTTTCTGTTCACCACCATCGATAACTGCGAATTGTGCGCTGGCTAAAAATTTTGATTTCTTTGCCTTGCATCACTCAAATGCGAACAAGCGAAAAAAAAAGAGAAAGAGAGATAGAGAGGGAGAGAGAAGAAAATAGAAGTAAAATCAAAGGAATACCCAAACGGCAGACGAATTCAATCTAAATGCAAATGTTCGCATTGTGCTTTCTGTACACGACAACCACATAGACAGAACGAGAGAAAAAGAGAGAGAGAGAGAGAGAGAGAGAGAGAGAGAGAGAGGAATGCTGCTGCTGATGACTAACCAACTGGGCAATCAGCAATAGCATCAGCAGCAACTGCAGGTAAAATCGCAACACAGAAAGTCAATTAGGCGACCGGCGCTAATCGAAGCTGCTTGCAGATTTCGTGGCCAAAAACGGCGCCTGAGCGCTTTAAAGCGTACTGAATGCAAAGACTTGGCTAACAGGCATGCACAGGCAACACACAATGCATGGCCATGGCCAATTCTTGTTCATGTTAATACTACATACTTTTCAATCGAATTGGACATGTGCAGGAGTCGCCTGTCCTGCTTGGTTTTCTATTGCTTTAAAGACCAATAAAAATTTACAAGCATTGTGCGCCATGTTTGCCCCCAACAACAACAACAACAGCCACTGTGCAGTTGACTGCTTGCTCATATGAGCATGTCTGTGTGTGTGTGTGTGTGTGTGTGTGTGCTTTCGCTTAAGTATGTTTAACATGGGATAAGCTCGTTTTTCCATGCTCGCTTCATTTACTCCCGACATGAACGCTGCGCAAATTGATAAATTATTGTTGTTGTTGCCGTGCCCATAACGAGTGAGGATTGGGATGGGGATTGGGGTTGGGAGTGATGGTGGGGGTGGGGGTGGGCACATAAATTGCGTGCAATTAGCCAGGCAAAAACAATTAGTACAATGCGATAAGCGCGCATAATAATATTATTTATCGACATAATTGAGTTACTTTGAGACGCTCGGCAGACGCTCAGCTCCCAAATGACAAACAATCTCGCAATCTGTCCAATCTCTTCAGGTCAACGTATTATAATTGAGATACTGCGCCAATGGACAACTTATTCAGTTGAGTTGCGTTCAGTTGCTGCAATTGGGTGGGCGTGGCTTTGGGGGGCAAAACAATCACAGACTGAGCTCGCACTTTGTGTTTATTTTGATTTTTCATTTTCATTTTTATTTCTGTTTTCCTACTTCTACTTCTCCTTCTTCTTTTTCTTCTTCTTTTAAAGCTTACGACGCACACACGTACAAATTATATGCAAATACCGCATATCAGAAAAAACACTTTGAAGGCATTAGAATTACAAATATCGCTGCCAACGCCAACACTCCACCCAGCAATGGCAATGGCAATGCCAATGGTAACAGCAACAGCAACAGCAACAACAACAACAACAACAACTTTGAGGCTTGCTGAGGTTGCGAAGCCTACAAAACGCAGACCCTTCAAAATACCGAAGCTCACATAGTAATAGATGCAAAATAAATATGCAAAATCGTTCGCTGAACGAAATACATAAATCAGATGAGAAAAGTTAAAATTAAATGCAAACAGTGGCAAAAGGCGTCGACAAAATGGAACTTTAAGCTGGGCCAGCCAGTTTTGGATGGTGGGATGGGGGATTGGGTAAAAGCTGCCAAAAAAAAACAATATAAAGGAATCCACAGACGCTTACTTTGGCTGCTCATTAAAGCCAAGCAGCACAGGGAACGTCAATAATTTGCAACAATTTGCATGCTACGTGCGAATGCAGTTGCTGCCACAGTCGGTGGCAATTGCACGTGGCAGGAGCTGAAGTTGAAGTTGCAATTGAAGTCGGCAGGCAGCATTTGACTTGGTTGGGTTGGGTTGGGTCTACGTGCCCGTCCGGCTTTTAATTGGAAGTTGAAGGCAAACACGAGGCCATTTTGTACATTACGTTAATTGGAAAATGTGCACAGATTTTCATTTAAATTTGCATCCATTCGCCCAAATGCGTTTATAAATGCATTGCCCGAGCACGTGACCCATAACCGATGGCCAAACGAAGCTCTGCAATGGCACGCGACTATCACACATTTAAATGCGACTATTCACACAGTATTCGAAATGTATTCACACAATGCTGGCAGATAAAAGCTGCTACATTCGCAAATAGTCAAATTACTACGAAATGTTTGATCTTTAATGATGAATACAAAAGATTCAAATGTATAATTAAACATGTAAATTAATCAAAAATTTATTTCATTTGATTCGCTTAAATTGCAATGTTATGTTAATATTTATTTATATTAATGCATTTAAGTTTATTCTGCAACTGGTTGATAAATAAACAAAAAAGTTAATGAAAACAAATTATTACTTTTAATTCAAAAAAAAACTCTGTTAAGTTAAAGCTATGCTAACTTAAAATTTGAGTTAATAGTGTAATCAATAATTTAAATTAAACTGATGTTGATTTTCCACTTAAAATTAGTCTCAACTTAGATACCTAGTTCAAATTTTTAGCAATAAATTAATATATAATTCTATGATGTAAATTTTAGAGGTAAATGGCCAACTATTTAGCTGTTCACTTTGAATAAATGTTTAGGAAATTCCCCAATATACAGAACCTGTCAAATGTGTGTGAATATTTACTCAGTTTTAAGGTATCTTTGTTGGCCCGAGAGACTTGGCATATATGATATATTTGACCTGAATACAGCAGACTGGTTTTGTCAGTTTTGGGTCTATTGTAAAGGTTAAATTAATTTATTTACAAAATTGTAGACTTTCTTTAGAAATCACTCATACGCACAGTTGCTTATAACGGAGCTTTTATAATTGTCGAAACAAATTAAGAAAATTGTTTCTCAAAAAAAGGCAAAAAAATCATGCTCGCAATTGTTCGTCAATATTGGTTTTATTATCAATAAAATGTTATGCTATGAACACAAATTATTTCCATCTCTCTTTTTTTGGCTCTATCCCTCTATCTTTATCTCTTTTATTTAGTGGAGCATTTGCTGCAGCTTAGCTTCAAAATTTATTATGCATAAAATGGCAACAGAAAATTCTAATAAAATATATATTGAAAGTTTTATTGTTCAGCTGCACACAAATACACAAACAAACGCACAAGTTGACATTCACACACACACACGCACACACGCACACACACATAAATATGTACATATGCATGTATAAACAATATTTGCATTTTCACATGGCAAACATTTTATGTGTTTCTTTTGTTGTTCATGTTGTTGTTGTTGTTGTTGCTGCTTGAAGCATTTTGTGAAAAATTCAATTTTTCTATGCAGTTACCTAAATTTTGGGTTTTGTTGCTTACTTTCTTACTCTCTGCAGCAAGTCGCAAACTTTATGAACGCAATTTTTTTTTGTGTCCATTTGTGTTTTGCTTTGTTTTGTTCATATTTTTAGCCATGTGTGTGTGTGTGGGTGTGTGTTTGTGTGTGGATGCTGGTTTTCTATTTGTTTTAATAGACTACAGCGTGGACTTGGCTGGCAACGACTTGGGGCAGGCGCTGGCTTTGCAAATATCCTGCGGCACTAGGATTCGCATTCGCATTCGCATTCATATGAGTTTATCGCATGGGGGTGCAGTGGATTTTGTGATTTGCTCGCTTCTATGTATTAGTGTAGCATATGTGTGCCGTGTGTGAGAGTCACATATACAGCTGTCGAGTACATTTTTCTGCCATTTTTCTTAGCGTGGCGCGCTTGGCTAAGACGTTGAGAGGCGCTTAGGCGAACTTAGCCAAAGATTTGACTTTGGTCTGTGTCTTGTGGCTGCTGGATTGCGGCTTGTGTGTTGCGATTGTTGTCCAGGTAACCAAAGTGGCTTTAAGGCAATTGCCCGGCTGAAACGTGTCAGCAGCATCTTATCTCAAAAAAAACCTAAAAGCTAAAGCTTAGTGTACAGAATATTGTATACCCTTGAGAAGATAGTTCAAGTTTGCAGAATAATTGTTTACTTAGTCAACCTTTTTATAGAGGTATACAAGAGATTGTGGTAAGAATATTTCAAGAAACAAAAGCAGATATATACAAATAACTTATAGTTTTTGACTGAGATTTTGTCTGTCAATATTGTAAAAAACTTTAAAACCTTTGCCTTATTGCATAACAAATGACTTGACAAAGCACATATAAATATACACATGTTTGTGACTGAGAAAAAATCAATTTTATTCATAAAAGTCTGAAGTATAAGCCTATTAAAGATTGTTTGCTTTTAGTTTATTGTATTTGTTTTACGCATAATTTGAATTTCCTAAACGCAATTAGTGAGAAATCTTTTTTTTAATAGGAAAATAGTAATTTTTTGTGAGGAAAAAATTTGAAGTGTTGACTTTTCTTTGGCCACTTTAATTTTCAAATCTTTTAAGTAATTTTATAAGTGCTTTTGGACGCATTTAATAATAAAATAAAGTTATTCACAACTTTAAAGTTTGCTTATGTTTAAAGTAAGAAATAATTTTTATAATAGGAATTTTATTTTTAGGATTTTATAAATTAGCTATATTTCATTTCTTTACACATGCTTTATTTAAAGCATTATTATTTATATGTGCTGGGGCTTTTATTCATAATATAAATAATTCCCAAGATTTTCTATTAATAGGTGGTTTAAGAATTCATATACCTTTAACTTCAGCATGGTTTAAAATAAGAAAATCTTTTCTTTTACACAATATTCCCAGAAGTATTTCGAATATAGATGTAAAAATCAATGAAATTCGCAAAAACTTAAACAATATTTGCCTGCAAACAATTTCCCCCCAGGAATTTTATTAAATTGTAGCGTTTAGTGTTTTAGTCTTTTATCTACCTTTTTGGGAAACATGTTCTTAAAGCACACTCGTGAGTGGACTCAGAACTTATAAGAGAACTTAATTCGCAAGTTTGTGCCTTACAACTAAGAGGGAAACTTACCAAAAGTTATTTCTCCAGCTCTGCTAATCCAAGTGCGGGGCAAATTTAGCTGGCAGCGCTTTATTTTCTGTTTGTTTTTTAGATAAGACAGAAAAATTGAGTGAACAAAGTTTTTTGCTTGTGCTGCTGTTATTGTTGTTATTGTTTTTGTTCTAATGTGGCGGAGAGGTCTTCATAAGCAATTTGTGGCTTGTGCAGATGCACTTTCACTGCGGAGCATCCGCGCCCAGACGTTGACAATTGTGATAAATTATGACAGCACGCGACCGATTTGAGTGTGGCAGCCACAAAGCGTTGGGGGCACAAACACATACACAAACACAAAGCTGCTTCTGCTTATGATCAGGTTTTTATCTCTGCACTCTTTTTGTTGGCAGTCAATTAATTGCAACAAGTTTGCGGGTGGGCGTTCGGGGCGTGGCACGCTGCGTATGACTAATGAGCGCGAAAATGACGCGACAAAATTTCAATTTCAATTTCAATTTCAATTTCAACTTCCATGTGAATCATTTGCGAATCGTCTTAAAAGTTCTGCACGCCTGAATTGCTCTTCATTTACTTGTTCTCTTTGTATTTGGCATTTCTTTTCATGTGTTGTATTTATTTCTTATTCTTCTTCTTCAGCAATTCACTTTTATTTTTCACTTCTGCACACAAACACACACGCACCGAATTGTTGCCTTTGTGGGGACAAAATCTTCCTTTTATGCTTTGTATGCTGTTGTTGTTGTTTTGGTTTTCGTTCGCAGCAACAATTCTCGTAATCCGCTTTTGGCCTAAATTTCAATTCTTATTTGATTTTGTTTTGCACTTTGTGTGTTGTTGTTGAACGCGTTGCTCTTTGAGCGTTTTTTTTATTTTGTGTGTTATTTTCGCTTTTCTTTTGCGTGTTTATTTTAACGCGAAATTACTACGTTGGCGTAGATGCCGTGCCGTGTCCCTTTTCTCCGCCTGCCTTGGCAATTGCTTAGCCCGGCAACGCCGACTATTCGCACGCACTGTAACCGGCCCGGGGGCGCGGCCTTTTGGGGGCGCTGCTGCTGCTGCGCAGCTTCCGCGGCAGGGACAAAGACAACAATCTGTGGAATGGGTCACGCACTCGCTTAGCCTTTTTTGCTTGCCGTTTGCCTAATTACCGCATAAATTGCGAGCCACTTGCCGAATTAAAGTTAGCTTTGTGACTTTTGCTGTTCGCTGTTTTTGTTCAACTCACAAAAATAAGTTCACATGCATATACCGTTTAATATTTGTAATTGCATCCGTATAGCTGAACCGATTGGCACAGTAAATGTGATGAATAAAAACGCGACTCTGCACGGCGAGACCGAAACCGTTAAACGCCCGCAGCTGACGATGCGCGCGCGTGTGTGAACGACAGCGTGTACAAGAGACGAATGAGAGACTGATGCGACTCGGTCGCGACTCGCGAGACGCAGCCAACCAGATCGAGTGCCGAGTCCGAACACAACTGTTCGATCTGCAACCGCAGCAGGTTGGAAGCGAACAACAGCTGCGCTGACTGATTTAGCGGTAAATCAAATGCATTAGTATCCAACACAACAAAATTAGTTGAGCTAATTAATAAACTAACTAACAACTAATTTGCATTAGTCGTCGTCGTCGTTTCCTTCACAATATATTCAACCACATTCATTTGTTTATATCAATGGAATACTATGCTAATTTATTTAATTTAAACTTTTATTGAGCGCGTATTAATGCGAAATGACATGGAAACTAATTAGATTTGTTGAGTTAGATTCTATTGAGATGGCAGAGAATGTCGTCAAGCACAAGTTCAATTCTCTTATTCTCTCAGATCACAGCTCATGTATTTTGTGTTTAGTAGCTAACATGCAGGTACATATATTCTAATCTAAAATTTCTTTTTTTTTTAAGCCACATTTATAGAATTTTCTTCTTCTGCCAATTAACCCGGCAAACCCATTTTTTAATGCACGGCTTGCCTGTTTAAAATAGGATTAGTGCCCATGGCAAATAATCGGATGCAACTTAGCAAATGTTGTGCCGATCACGTATGACTGTTAACGGCGTCGAGCAAAAATGTTGCTCGTGTTTGACGAATGACGAGGCGGCGGCACACTTTTCGTTGCGTCGCGACTGTTCGTTAGACGGTCGTCGTGCGAGGCACTCACACCCACACGCAGCATTTGCTGCTCTCGCAACATCTCACGTGCTCGTGCTCGGCAGCATGTTGCGGCAACATACACGCACAGACTTGACCTTTGGCAACAGCTTTAACGTTTGTTGGTTCATGCAACCAATTAATAGACACAAAAATATGTGTATGTGTGTGTGTGTGCTTGATTGGTGATTTATTGCAAGCACTCATAAATCTGCGCTCGCCTCTGCCGCGCAGCATAAACAAGAACATGCATAATTTCCATAAATCTTTTATGGCCGCGTGTAAAAACTTTGGGCCAGGCCAATTATGCGCCCGAAACTAGGCACTAATTTGACAGAAAGTGGCCGCAACAGGCCACCAACCAATTGAGTTATCTGCTGGCCAACAACATTAGCAAGATAAACACACCAAGGATTATCGATGGCCAACAAGGATATTTGGGACGAGGGATCTTGCCTTTTAATTCCCTAAAAGTCGTTGACCTCTCGGCGGCAACAACTTTATTTGCATTTTCCTGGAATTCGACACTTGGTTAATTAAAAGACAATTTCTTAAAAAAATAGAGTTTAAACTACATTGGATAGTTAAAAAGCGGTTACTCTGCTTCGTTAAAGGTAAGCAATAATTAATTATTAAATTAACTTGCTGGCACAATCTATTGTTTTAATTTAAATCAATAAAAAATGTCACAAATTTTAAGCTGGAATTAAATTAATTTGCAACAGCTGTTTTTTTGCTAAGCTCAAAAATTTATTTTCAGCGTAAAGTCATTTAACAAGAATAAGAAGCCAATAAAAAGCAAAGATTTAAATCAGATAGACTTATAATTAAAATTATAAATTTCGTTAAGTTTAAGAGCTTCAATATATATGTATAAAACATTATTCCAATTACAAGCATTTGATTAATGCGAACCTAACACTCAAACACAGTCCCTTTATGGCTATAAAACATTGGCCAGTCAAAGTTGGCCAAGTGGCTGCACTTGAATTTGTTCCTGCAAAACATTCAACAGCCGGGCGAGGCGCACTTCAAGCAGCCAGAAAGCCATTTGACAAGCCACATGTTAGCTTGACAGCACGTTCAACTGGTTGTCAACTTGGACAGGAGCCTCAGAAGGCTGCTCCAAGTGTCAAAGGTCTTAATTTCGGCGCTGGCAACATAGCCAGACAGCAACATGCTGCTGAGTGTTTGCTGCTTTCGTCAAGTGTTGCTGCAGCACTTGTGTACTAAAATGTGTCCAACAAATGTTGCACGATTTGTGTGCTGACTTTCGCAACATGCATGCTTTGCTTTTATTTTCCTTCTTTTTTTTTTTTTTTTTTGGTTTGAAGTAACTGATAAATACGGCCAACAAGCTGTTGCCGGCACAAAGTGCATGCATGTCCTGCGGCAACCTTCACACCTTGCGCCTGCCATTTGTGTTTGCACTTGAGTGCAACAGAAAGTGGCAACAACAAGGCCAGCAGGTCAAGCGGGTAGTAAGAGGACGATTGGCCGATTCGCCGATCGCATTGCTGTCCGGATAATTGTGGGCGGTGGGCGGTGGGCGTGGCAATTGCGTGTCTATTTTGTTTGCAGCAAATTGTTTGCCGGTTGCAAAACTTTGCTTATTTCATTTTAATTGCTTCACAGGCGCAAGTCAAGGCATCAACACAAATACAAAACACACACACACACTCAAACAAACAAACACACACAAAAAAACACACACACAAACACAGCGAGCATCTCATTTGCATTGCCCTCTGCGCTCTGCGGGCTGTGGTTGTGCGTGTGTGTGTGAGTGTGCGCGTGTGTGTGTGAGTGTGTGTCTCCCTACTCCTACACCCTGCACCCTGCAAATGTGCAGCATAGGGTATATGCACTACGAAGAATGCACTTAAAAGGCAAGAGCAAACAACATTTAAAAAGAAATATATAAAAATATATTTGAAATTAAATTAAATTAAATTTAATTGAGTTTAATTATGAAAAAGTCAAAAGAAAACTGGCGTAAATTTTGTTTGTCAAATGAAAAGCGCTTATTAAAAACATGTTTATTTCATCTTATTAAAGATATGAAATGTTTTTTCTCGACAATTATTATTAAAAGACACTTAAAAAACTCTTTAAAATAATCTTTATTTCTTTAAAGTATTCAAACATTGATTTTCATTGTATGTTACCAAAATTATTTTAAAAAATTATTATTTTTATATTACCAATTTATTGTCGTAGTATTTTAGATTTATAAGTGGAAACTTTTCTGCGTGAGCAGTTAAAAAAATGAATATTTTTATCTAAATTCAAAAAAAAATATATATATATACAAATAAATATAACATTACAGTAAACTCTCTTTAAAGCTAAAATTCATTTAAAAGAAAATGAAATAACATAAACATAATAAAATAGTCTGTAAAGAAATCTTTTTATCATATGGTCAAAATATATATATATATATGTTTAAAGACTTTTTCCATATTATGTGCAAAGATTGAATTTGCGCAAGTCAAGAAAAGATGTCCTTAAGCAGTCTTCATTGTGCATGTCCAAACTTTACATCGAACTATGTGCAGGGTATCTGCTAGTTGGGCATGCTTCAGTAACGATCTTAGCCCTTGTTGCTGTTGCTGTTGTTGCTGTCTCTGTGTGCTCATTAAAAAAGCGAAGCAGCTACGCAGAAAAGTGACATTTGCATAAATTGCGAGTGCGTGTCTGTATGTGTGTGTAGGGTGTGTGTGTGGGGTGAATGTGGCTAAAAGCATGCAAAACGTGCCAGTGACACACAAATGTCACCAGCAGCAACAGAAGCAGTCGGCATCGGAACAAAGCAAAGTCAAAACTTGCAAATTTTAATGCATCACAAGATTTGAAGAAGTTCCCTTTTTTGGCCCAGAGCCGCAGCCCAGGCCGTAAACACAGCTTGACGCTGCGACTGCGGCCAACCCGTTGACTTGACTTGGGGGCTCATTAAAAGCCAGCTGGCTGCTCGTCTAATGAAGTCGACCCGTCTCCCATCTTTTTTCAAAGGGTGTCTGCGTTCCGATTGCCTTGCTTTAAATGCTCGTTTCCTTTTTTAACGCACTGAGCCCAGTGTGATTGACAGCTGGCCTGTTACCCCATTCCGTTCCTGAATGTCAAAAGGGTGTCATTTACAGTTTTGGGCGCGCAATTAAAAGCAAGCAGCGAAAGTTACCTAGATGAAAGTGAGAAGTGAGCAGTGAAAAGTGAAAAGTGAAAGGCGTTAAGTGCTTGTGGCTAGGCGACCGGGCATTTCCATCGGATTAACACATCTCCCAGGCGCTGGCTGCCCCCATGGCCTGTCGCATAAATCAAACATAATCAACGCCAACTGCCAATGGACACAGACTGCGGCATTTGCCACAACTGGCGGGGCAAGAAGTGGTGGCAGATAAATCTAAATTACGAACATGTTTAAGTGCGGGACTCGGCCCGCCTGACTGCAGGGGACTGAGAACTGCCTGGTCCTAAGATTACAATCTCTCTCTCCCTCTCCCTCTCTCTCTCTCTCTCTCTCTCTCTCTGTCACTCTCTCTATCAGTCGATTGTGAGAAACTCACGTTAAGTGCTGCCTAATGGGGCACGGCGGAGTTGGCGGCGGGTTGGTGGATTTAATTGCAAGTTATTGATGACCCGTAAATCGGCTTAGTATTTAACTTTTGAATGCGTCTGCCCGCTTGGCAACCCTGACAACCCCGACAACCCCGACAGCCCTGACAACCCCGACAACCCTGACAGCTCGACTAGACTCAAGACTCACGACGTGTCAAAAGAATAAACCTTATGAAAAGTCATTGACAACTGCAAAGAACATAACAACATAAATGAGTCTTAAAATAAGTTAGACTTGCACATACCCTGTATTTAGTTATGGTAACCTTACAACCTAACCTAAAAATTATAATAAATTTAGTTCTTTTAATAAATGAAGTGAATGAACTCAGACTAAAGCTCCAAAGCAAAAGCAACAACAAAAATACATTAAAAAATATGTATGAGAGAACTTGCTGATACCCTGTATATAAAACTGAAGTATATTAATAACTTGCAAGCCAAAGGAAAGGATAAAAATACGAACATAAATAAAGAATAAATTCTAAGAATTAATCTTTAACCTCTTATAAAGAGATTAGTAATAGAAATGAAAACAACAGAAAAACATTATTAAGGTGTCCAATAAATTTTATAATACATATGATATAAATGAAACAGACTTTTCAGACTTAAGATCTAACAATATGAATAGGCATTGACAACTAAGGAATAATTGAAATATACCCTGTTTATTTATTAAAGCTGTCGCAACTTTTATTATAGGTGTAAATAATGACATAAATGAAGACAAAATTTTAAGGTCATGATGAAAGGACATTGAACAACTGCAATGGGAACAAAATTACATCATCATTACATCTAATCAAGTCAGCTAGACGTGCAGGTACCCTATAAATATATCTAGATAGTTTGTTTATAGATTATAATAATAATATGTCTGCATTCTAAGCCATAAGCTGAGCCAAAATATATTTGAATAGTTGACTTCTGAACACTCCTCAAGGATGTAGCCCCTTTTGGTCCATTCATTTGTTCCAACAATGAGCTGATGTACTCAAATCTATTTTAAAACTGAATGCTCCACTCAGCTGTCACATGCATGTTCCCACTTGAGTGTATACCCTTTTGGGGCCACTGCCTGGGCACAGGGTATGGCGGCACAGCACATGCGAGGCAGAGGCAAAGGAAGTGCGTGTGGGCGTCAACAGGACATAACAGGAGCAGAAGTGATGGGAAGGGACAACCTACAAACTCTGCCCACAGATCCGAATGGGGGGCGTTAGGTAGACACTATCTCATTTGCGGTCGTGTTGGCGTGTCAAGAGCCCTTCAGCGGCCACAACTACAACAGCAACAGCAACAACAACAACAACAGCAACAATAGGAATGACAAACAGGAGGAGCTCCGACTCGCCTCGACCATATGGCGACCATTTGCCCGAATATTGTAAACATAAAAAAAAATGAGAAAGGAAAAGAACAAACATGAATAAAATGCATGCAGCAGGTGAAGGTGGCACGACCCAAAGGATACCCTATAAATGTAAAATTTAAGTACAATCGAATTTTGTTTTATCGAAAATCACAAATGTCAAAAATGTTATTAAATATATTTTAATTTTCCTTTAATTTTAATTTAATTTTCCGGATAAATAAAAATTCTTTAGGAATCGTAAAATTATTATCGGGACTAGACTGTATATCATTATTTAAGCTTTGTTAATTGTTAGGTAAAATTAATTCTCTAAGACTTTATAAAAGTTTCTTTGTTCTTCTTTCTGTTTGTTCGCTTGATCAATTGATTGAATCCACTTATTCACAAAAACTGACATTAAATGTAAGTCCTTACCAATATTTCCTTCTTCTGTTTTTTTCTATAGATCCCATTAATAAGCCAAGAAATAGCTCAGCAATTGTTTGCCTTTGCTTTACACATTTATTCTCCAACTGTGAATCTACCCTTTGCAGAGGTGTGCATATCTACAGGGTATGCACAATGTCGGGCCCTGTCTCGTTAGTTGTTGGGCGCCTGTCAACGTGTTTTGTCCTCACCTCATATTGATTTTATAATTTTCAATGCGTTTATAATTAGCCACGCCCACAAGCCTGTCACAAACATTTGACTTTTGATATCTGTGAGTGGTTGTTTTTTTTCCTTCTTTTATTGTTTGTTTTGTTTGCGAGCCTGCGTCCCGCCGCCATCGATTGGCTCGTCCTTGACATGCCCCTTCAAACGCCCTGTATTGTTGTATGGAGAGCAATTGTCCTGTTCGCACCTCGTGGCTTATTAAAGATGCGCGGCCCTTTTATCGATCATTGATAAGCTGGCAACGAGAACGAGAGCGGCTGCAATTAGCCACGCATCCTTGCCTTAGTCCTTCCCTGCTGACCAGTGTCCAGTGTCCTGTGCCCATTAGTGCCGCTCAGCGGCTGCTTGTTCGACTTTTGAACTAATTTCAACCCCTATGCCTGCAGCGTGTCCTGCCTGTGGCCGTGCCCGTGTGTCCTGCGCTGGCCTTGTGCCTTTATCAAACACACAACAATGCTGTCGTTGTCGTTGTCGTTGCGCCAGTTGCCACACATTGCCAAGTGTTTATTTCAGTCCACTTCAGGACACTTAACGCCACAATGTGAGGTGTAAAGTTTGTTTATGGTCAAGTGGCCTCTGTTTTATATATATGTGTGTATATTATATATATAAAAAACACAAGTCCTTTCTGTTGACACGACGCTAACGACCACTCGGATCTTATCTGGCGCCAAAGTCGCTTGTTGCACGTTCCCCACTCACTCACAGAAGGCGCTCAAAGTGCTCAAATTGTTGCACACATTTTGTTTTGCATGCGCTTTTCTTTTTTCTAGTAGCTGTATGTGTGTGTTTGTGTGTTTGTTTGTTTGTTGTGCGTGTTTTGGAAAGAACATATTTGTATTTGAATTTCATTGTTGCGGCGAACACATAATCCATACAAAGCATCAACTGGAGTGCTTGCCACGGCCAGCAGAAGGCCCCAATACACTTGCCACACTTGGGGCACAATTCTAAGTCATATTAAAATTTATTAATAATTTTAGTTATTATATATGCCTTTAAGCAAATAATTATAAACCATATCCCTAAAGAAAAATGCTTAAATGTAATATTTTAAAACTATTTTCAAGACAAACAAACAACATTTACTAAATTTCAGCTTGCTTAAATTATATCTTAACGGGGATTCAATTATAATATGAAACATATTTTGGTTCATGAATGAATCTCATTAGCTTAATAATACATACTTTAAATAATAGTTAACCAAATTAAATTCATCCAGGAAATCTCAAATAACTCAAGAGAAACCGTTTAACAACCGTTTTAAATAATCAGGTGTAGAAATATTCCAAAATGGAAAACAAACTTAATATAAATCTATATATATATCCATCCATTCAGCTTTGTGCATGTTATCTTCACAATAAATAAAGTTGGACTTAGAAAAGTATATAATTTTATAAACTTATGTAAAAGTTTTCAATTAAAATGTATTAAATAAACGATGGATTACGTTTATTTAAATGCGGTTTAATAAACAATAGAACAAACTTTTAAATATGCAGCTTCACAAGCTGCTCCAATTTATCTAAAACCCAACTAAGGAGCACAGAATGTTTAATAAAACTCAAATATTTGTGGCTAATTTTTTGTTGTCAGCAACTGTTTTCTTGATCTTAATAAAGGAAACGTGACATTGGCCTGGGAGGAGAGACCACTGAAGGATGCAACAGCTTATTGAGGTAAACACACAGCAAATTCAGTTTATGAGAACTTTTAATTTTAGCAAAGCCTTTGCTGCACATCGAGAGGAAAGTTTGACAAGGGTAAATCCATATGCCCGACGAAACGCTTTGTTTATAAAGGGCATAATAAATGCAAATAAGTTTATTGTGTATGTGTGCGTGTGCAACAATATTGGGTTGCTTGCAACTTTATAGTCATCGCAGTGGTGTTGGCGTTGTGCGCTCTTTGCTGGCTCAGCGAAAATGCTGAAAATGAAAATAACTCAAACAGTGGCAACAACAACAACAACAGCGATATGGACGCACTTTATTATGGAGAAATGTTTCGAAATTTGAAGCAAGTGGACTTAATTCGTGTACACACAACAACAAACACACACACACACACACACACACCACTGCCCCCTTGTGCTGTACGTGTGGCACTTGGCGTTGCATCGAATGCTGCTCTCTGTCTATTTCACTCTATCAACTATATTCGAGCGAGTGGCAACACGCACAGCAGCCATGCCACGCCGTGTTGCCACTGCCACACAAAAGCCTCAAAAAAAATTAAAACAGCAAAAAAACCCATGTATCACAACCGGCTGACAACGACTGCCCAATACTCTGTAGCCGAAATAGGAAATGTTTGAATAAAACTAGAAGGTCTAAACTCAACGGAGATATGGATTAATATTATTTGTTTAAGCAAAAGAATTCTCCTTATAGGACTATCTTTCTATATCTGAATCTTAAAGTAAAGGATTGTATTAATATATTGTTAAGTAATAAAAAGAACAAAAAGTTTGCTTACAAAGGGAGTAATATAATATATATACCTGACTGGTAGAGTCATATAAATACCTGTTTTTCTTTAAAGAATTTAACTATTATGAAGAGTATGAATAAAGCTTTCTTTAAATTCAATGATGTTTAATTCAATTCAGAACGAATCGACTTTCGCCCAACTCAAACACAAAACTTGCATACATATTGTATCACTTTGTAAAAAAAAGGAAACCAATATACTTTCTGCCTCCCCCTGGGGAACAGGGTATAGAAAGGCGATGGCCCAGCATGCTATTTCGATTGCCAGCATTTTTGCGTATCTACCTTGCTGGTTGCCCGGCATGTGTGTGACTGTGTGTGTGTGCGAGTGTGTGTGTGCGTGTGTGTGTGTTGTGTGTGCGTTTCGCAATCTTCAATAAAACAGTTTGTGCTTTTATTTTTTGGCTGCGCTTTTCATTTGTTTAAAACGCAAACTATTGTGCTGGGCGGAGGGAAAAGAAGGGAAATGCTTGGATGGGAAATTGGGTGGACGAGGGAAGAGCTCGGGGGCAGGGGCAGGGGGACTTCCCCCACAGTTGGCGCAACAACTTTGTTGCTCTTTTTAACGCTTTTGCCATTGCGCATTGTATTTGTTGGCATTTTTTATGCCTTAACTGAATGTGGGCGACGCAGGACATGGGCCAGGACTGTGGGCCTGTGGGCAGGAGGAGAGCGGATTGTTCACTCAACTTCTACTGGAAAATGCGCGGCTCTGTTACGGGGCTTTCATGGCGGCCACTTTATTTTCATAGCCGCCTTTTTCACAGCCGCATAAAATGCAACAACAGCAAATTGGAATGTGTAACCGCAACTCGTAGTTAATTTTATTTATTCCCGCCGGAGTTCGTACGTATTTTCATACTTTAATTTCAACACATCTAATTGGTGTGCCTTAAAGTCGTCGCGAGTCCTGTGTCAATATGATTTAGGCGCCGTGGGCAATAACATAAATTAGGCAAATGCTGTAGATAAATTAGCAAAGCCCAAAACAATTTAACGGCCGCGCTGCCTGTCACAAAATGCAACGGCCCCGAACGCAGCACAAGGAGAGGGGCAGAAGGGCAGGAGGGCAGCAGGACGCATTGTCCTTTTCAAATAACTCATAAATGCAGCAGGCAACCCCGGGGGAGGCAGCTGGCCAACGGAGCGACAGCTGCTGCTGCGTGTATTTGCGCCATAAAATGGAATCGCGTACAAATGGATTGAGCGGCAAACGGAGGCTCCTTTCTGGATCGAGGTTGGGATCGAGGTGGCCTCGCCTGCTGCTCGATATTAATTGCCATTTTTTTTTTTTTTGGGTGATAATGCACTGTTTGCCTGTGGACTTACGGTGGCATTTGTTCAAATCATGCTGCTCATTGTCCGACGTAATCACAGCCAAATCAATTACACATAATGTGCCACGTGAATCGGCACAACTCGCAACAGCAGCCGCTGCAATCGCGTCCAGAGGATGCCAAATTGAAACAGGTGCCAGCTGAGCCCTGGTTGGGTACAGGGGATGCTGGCAGTTCCTCTTGGCCATATCGTGACATTCGGTTTTGGCTCAATGTTATTTTAAAACATTCTCGTGAAGGGTTTCCGTGCGCGCGGCTTTTCCGCCCCGGAAATGCAAACGTGGCGCGGCCAGTGCGAAATGCGCAAGCAATATTTATTGACAGCCAATGTCCCTTTAAAGACTTGCAGCACACACTCACACACACACACACACACACACACACAGACACATCCCAAGCCCACCCCCTGCACACGCACATCTGACGCATATTTATGCATACACACAAAAAATGTGCACAGAGTCATCTGAAGAATTTGTAATTAAAACATTCTCATACTCGTTTCGGGCCAGGCTGGTTGCTGGTCGTTCGGCTTCTTCTTCTTCTAGCACTTGTCGCCTGCACAACAACAAAGCAATCAATTTAAGCGGATTGGCATTGCAATGGACAAAGTAAAAAAAAAAAATAAAAGATAGCTAAAAGAAGTGCTGAAGAAATCAGGACTGCACAAAATATCATTATTTGCTGTTCCCTTTGATTTCGCTTTTCAATTTCTCGTCGATATAAAGGGCTCGTGTTCGCGTGGACAGCTGCTTGCCCCATTTGGTGGCAGTTGCACAGCTGCTTCGCTTTATGCCCGCATTACGCTCGATTTATGTTTATCTTCGAATTTACGAACCAGTCCAAAACTTTCTCTTTCTCTGTGCCCCGCAGGTGAATTGGCTAATGCCGATCGATAATGCCCTCGACCCAATACCAAAAAGTTTTCAATGGCCTGCTTGAAAAACAAATTTTGTAATGATAAATTGTTTCAGTAATATATTTTATAAATAAAATTGCAATTGCAGTGGCCGTTATTATTTTTTTTAAGTAAATGCTTTACAAATAAATTTTGAAAATTAAAATATAAATATGCAATTAATTAAAAAATTAATTCAAAGTTATAATTTAACGTATTAAATATTAGATATATATATAGAAGATTTTTTTATTGTTTTTTTTTTTTGATACTTTTTTAATCTTACTAAACTAAAAGTAGAATAATTTTTCATTAAGCCTTACCTCTTTAATAAAATATTTAATATAATATAACACTCCAAAAACAAGGAGTTTTAAATATAAAAATATGCAATACATTTTATTATATAAATTATATATTTAACAGCGATTATTCCGAATAGTTGTTGCTTGCATTTATTTACAACAATAAACATTTATATTAATTTATATATAGATTATATATGTATTCAATTAGGCTAGTTGACTTTATTTATTTATTTTTCAGAAACTTTGCTTTTTTCTAGGGTATCTATGCAGCTTTTTGTCACTGGAAATTGGCACTTTCCAAAATCCTTGTTGCCTTCATTGTGTTTGCTGCCGTTTGCGGGCATTGATTTGGCTTGGCGGTTTGGTTTGCTTTGGTTCGGTTCGGTTCAGTGCGGTTTGGCTTTGTTTAGTTTAGTTTTGGTTGAGCTCGGTTTGGTTTCTCTGGGTTAGGTTAGAGTTGTTCGCATCCAGCTGGCTGCGTTCTGCGACCTGTCGTTCCTTTTTATTGCAATCGCCTTGTCCGTGTGTTCAGCGGGGCCAAAGTCCACTTTATTGTAAACGAAATGCGAAGCCCCGCAGGACATTTAAAATTGGCACAAAATGTTCGAAATTGAAACGCTTTTCAAACCAAACACAATTGTTTCCTTTAATTATTACTATTGGTTAATATATCAGATTTTTGTACTTAAGCTAATTAATGATTTCTACTCTTGAGTGTGTAAAACTTAGATTCCAATTTGTATTACGTTTTTAATGCTCTTTACTAAAGGCTTATTATAATTTAAATTCAAGCAATTAGCAGTCGAGTCTTTGCACCAACCTTATTAAATAGAACAAATACTTATGATCTACATTTTCATGGCAAATGGAATAATGGAATGGAAAATGGCATGGAATAAAGAAAACTTGTTAGTGCGTTTCAGACGAAGCAAAAATATTGAGTGTAAGAAATGGTCTTTAACAGTGTTAAATTTTCTAGATTATAAACAAATCCAATATTATTTTAAATATATAAAAAGATTTTTTATAAAAGCGCTTATTAGATATAAAGTTAACTTTACCAGATAAAGATAAGGTAATAAAACATTGCTAACTATTCCATTTGTTTTAATTAAATACACTTAAATCAATTATATGTATATAACTACTACTTATATAATTTAATGCAAGCTTTTCAAACCCAACTGCGAGAACTTCAGAATAGATTATTATTCCCGTATTCAGTTTGTGTTTTTCTCTGCCAGCTAAATGTTTGTTGTTTTCAGTGCTCGCATCAACAACAACAATAACAACAAACAAGATTTGGTATAAAGCTAAAAGTGAATTCCACAAAGTTGCAAAGACCCGGAAAAGTTATTTTGCCTCTTAGCGCATTTGCCCGCTCTTAAATGTAATTAATGAATTGTATTTTGGCTGCAGTTTTTGGCTGCACTTTCCTCCACCGAATTGGGCTCTTAATGCGCTGCATTCACGCTGTATTAAAATGCTGTTAGTTTTTATGAGATATTTATGGGTGTTTTACATGACAGGCAGCCGTTATGGCTAATATGAATGTGTATCTGGAAAGTTGTTGACCATCCGGCCATCCGGCCATGCGTCCATGCGGGTCCCATTCGCATAATTAAGCTGTAAAAGTAATTGACGCTTAAGTGGCCAACTTTTGAGCATAATTTACAGCGTCGGACCGAGCCCTCAACTTGCCTCAAGTGGACGGACTCGCCGTTGCCACATCATTTTTGCCAATCATAACAATAAAATCAAATGTCAGAACTATCTGAGCTTAGTTCCTGCCCCGCTCTGAAAATAAAAGAATGAAAAAAGAACTGGAATCATATAGAAAAGTTGCCAATGCATTTTATAGACTTTTTACGACTTAAAACTTATGTGGCGAGCGCGACGAGGGCGAAAAATTGGGAGTCTAATAAAAAGCCAGCCAAAATAGATGTAGCCAATGAAGAGCATAACAAACGACATATAAATATGTATCTGTGTTTCTGCGAGTTTGCTTCAGTTGCCGATTTTATGAGCTCGACAAAAAGGCCAGACAAAAGGTTCGTCGTTGTCGTCCTCGATGTGGTTGTGGATAGGAAGGGTGTTTACCTTGTTATTGTTGTGCCGTCCCAGTTGTTTGAGTTTTGCCAAAACTAATAAAATTAAATTGAATTGCTTAAAAATTGCCAAAAATGAGGCAAAGTGTCAAAGGGGCCAACGGCGCCACAGCAGCCAAATGGTTATGAGCCCAAGCCTGGGCCCGGCCCAAACAAGGGCCAGTAGCTGACCCGGTGCCAAGCCAAGTCGGAGCCCAAGTGGCCTGTTTGCTTGACTACCCCGTCTCAGGCCGCTGGCAACGTGCGCGCATTAAGGCATTTTGCCTGGAATTGAATATTGAGTCCGGGCTCTTATGCCAAAGTGAGAAAGAAATCCTGAAATTCTTTGCAATGCCGAAATATTCATACCCTTATTATACCCTCTCTAATATCACAAAAAAAATTAATATTAAAGTATATTTAAACAAATTAAAGTTAATTTTTTAACAAGCCCAAATTATAGAAAAATAAATAAATTGTGTTTCTGTTTAAATATAAATGCAAACATAAATTTAAATAATTTATATTTTTTTTAATACCATCTGATATCAACAACAATGAAGCTTTTAATGAGAGCTCAAAAAAGGATATGCAATATTTTAATTTTGTAAAATAAATTATTTTGATTGCCAAATCTAATTATGGCCAGTCTCACTTTTTCGCCCTGCTTGATCTAGGTCAAATTGGGCATGGCCTCTGTGAGAAAAAAAATGAATATAGGGTAGCTGAAATTGATACATATTGAAAATTTTCGGGCCTGGCTCTCTGCCTCAATTGGGCTGAGCCTGGTGCCGACAAATTGAATTGCGCTGATTGCCAAGCAGGCAGCTGCCTAGAAGGAGGAGAAGTAGGAGGACGAGGAGGAGGAGGCGGTGGCGGAGGCGGTGGCGGTGGTGGAGGCGGGTTCTTGCCCCAGCCGCAATATTAATGCAATTAAGTGCAAATCGAAGTCAGCGGCGACGGCGACGGCGACGTCGGCGTTGGCGTTGATGTATCCTTGTTGATATCGTTGGTGGCAGCGTAAACGTAACGGTAAACGCATCAGCGAGCCCATAACGAATTTACACCCAAATCCAATCAAATGCATGAAAACGATATCATCAAAACTGCTTACTGCACACACATGGCGTATGATAGATATATTCGAGTGACAAGCCGCTATGTCGAGCGTGCAGGACACGCGACTTGTCAAATGCAAATGCATATGGAAAATCTGTGACACATTTCCATAATTAGTTAGTTAGTCTGCCTGATGCTGTTATATGGTTTTATTTTATCTGGTGGCTAAATTCAATATTTGCACGCGACCGCACGATAATAAACAAAAAGCGCGAAAAATCGAAATGTAATTTTAATTCAGTTGAAAACATATCACTAAATAATAATAAAAGCAACAGCTACAATAAATTCAATTTACAAAAGTTTTTTTTTTATCGTTTTCGCTATCATTTTTTGTAAATATATATGTATATATGTTCATATTTGTTTTTATTCATATGAAATTCAATCATTCAGCTCGTCAGTGTGTATTTGTGTTCGCATAACTTGGTTCGAATCAATCGGTACAATCATTTATTATAATTTTAAAGAGCTGATAAATAGTTTTTAAATCTTTCCTTAATAAAAAGTCGCTTTTAAATTCAAGTATTTAAATTTTCAACACTGTACTCGGAACAGTCTGATATTGCGCCAGTGGGCCCAGGCCGTGCTTACTGCAAATTAGCATAGCCTAATTGAACACAAATGGCATCCAATTTCCAGCTACAGCCCGGCCACTGGCACGCCTTTGGCACTGGCCGTGAAACCGATACCCATTGGACTCGATTCGACTCAACTCGACTCGACTCGACTCGAATCGTTCCGACTATTCTCAGCTCGCCTCAGCGACTGCGACTGCGACGCGATGCTATGCGACGCAACCGGAGCAGGACACAGTCGCTGTTCTGTCCTGTTCACTGTAAGGGAGACGGCGTCCGTTTGCAATTTATGGTGCTATAGACGACCCACTGTGCGGTGAAGTGGTGTGTGTGTGTGTGTGTGTGTGGGTGGAGGCGGCGGCTATTGCTGACTTTTGAGTAATCAAATCGAAACCGAAACGTTCGCCAAACCCAAATGACTCTCTTTGGTGCGCTTATTATGATATATGGCCAATGGCCAATGGACACTGAGCACTGAGCACTACTCAGCTCCGTTCAGTTAATGGGGTCGTGAGGACAGCAGCAGCTCTGAGAATGTGTAAGTGTATGTGTGTGTGTGTGTGTTCAACTCTTTGCGCTGTTAGATCAGAAAATATGGAAATTTGATTTGGCAGTAATTAAAATGTGACTCGGCAAGCACTCAGCAAAATGCCCCCAAGTGCTCAGTACGCAATTCAATCTGTCATTGGATTTTGGATTAGCCATTAAGCAAAGTATGCAACGTATGCAGACAAAAACAACACACACACAGCTGCACAAACACCCACACACCCACACACACACACACACACACGGCACAACACTTAAGGACCGACAATTTAGCCTGCAGCTTTGCTTCTTACTTTATATTCCTTAACAAGTTGTAGCTGGCAAGAGGGCGTGTGGTAAAAAATAGTAAAGTAAAAGTAAAGAAACTGCAACAACTAACAGCTTGGATTTTTTTAGTTTTTTTTTTGCTGCGGATGCTGCAAACATTTTTGATTGCAAATTTGTGTTTCTTTTGCTGCGTAAGTGTAATTCCTTTGCATTTCACCTTGCTGCTGAAATACTCGCCTGCCAGCACGCATTGCCATTGATTAACACACACTCACACACACACACACACACACTCGTCCAATCTTTTGGCTGACGAACAAAAACTTTTTGCACAGATTGAAATACAAAGTTTTTGCCAGTCTCTCTCTCTATCGGTCTTTCTCATTGTTTCCACTTATTTGGTTTTGCATTTTCACTCTGGCCATTTTTTCTTTCTTTGGGTAAGTATTTTACATGAGAAATAGATTTGGCCCCTAGCTGGAAAAACTTGCGCTCTGAGCTGCTCAAATCATATTTTCATAAATCAGCCATAAATATTGAACCTGTCATTGCCAGTTTAAAGACTTCGAATTGAAAAGAAACAGCGAACTCTTTTGAGTCCAAGCTGTTTTAGATTTGACCACATATGAGATATATATACGATTTTATTATTGCGGCAGAAATGACGATAAGTTTTTGTTAGAATATACAACTATCAATAATGTCCATTTATCTGTTTTAATTGTATAAGCTGGCTTTAAGAGTAGTAAAAGATTTCATTCATGAAGAGATTTTTGATATAATTAAACGATCATTCAGTGGCCATAATATGATTAGAAGCTTATCTTAAAGTAACAACCTTTACTCTAAGCTCTTAATTTTAACAAGATAGCTCTATAGTAAAACGAACAGTTAAAGAGAGTGAAATATATATTATGAATTAAAGGAAAATTAGTTTAATGAATTCACGAGGCAGCGTTTGCCATTTCATTTTATTTGTTGGCACAACTTTTGGCTGCGCTGCATTTGACAAACGCACTCGGAACCGGTTAACCAGGGGCTGGGAAAGGGCGCCAACTAGGGCTGGCTGGTTGGCTGCTAATTAAAGCCAAATGTGGGCCAGCCGAGCGGCCTTTTGCGCAGTCGTCTAAACTTGTTTTGTTTTGTTCAGTTCCAATTTGGGTTTTTTTCGCTGCATTATTATTTTTTACGCTGCAGCTGCCAGTCAGAGGCTCAACTTTCGAGCTCAACTCCATGGAGTAAAATTTTTAATGGACCAAGCATTTTAATTACTTTGCCAGCACTACGCGCATGTGTTTGTCTGTGTGTATGTGTGTGTGTGTGTGTGTGTGTACGCTTAAGCTAGTGGAACATAATTACTCGTCTCTGGCGCAACTCCCGGAAGTCAGCGGCAGCCGCAGCCGCAGCTTCACCGGAAAGTATACTGCAGTTTGAGGCGGCGGCAAGTGGGTGAGAAACTTGCCATAAAATTATTATATGCCATGCAGAACATACCTAGCTATATATTAAATGCACATTCACACAAACCAAAACAGATACACACACACACACATCTACCAATACAAACAGCAAGAGTTGCTGGCGAAAAATCAACTCAGCGGATTAAAGTTTATTTTTGTTGAGTTTGTTTGAATTTTGTTGCTAATTAATTGCTAAAGTGCGCAAATACGAATTCTGCGGAATACCCTTTTTTAAATAAACTCAACAATCTCTTCAAAGTCACTTTTCAGAGAGGGTATATTGCAATGTATGCTAAGAATGTTGCATTAAACAAGCTTCGGCAATAACCGGAAATTTTGTCTTAATGAAGCTGATAAACAACCTTTGATATACTTTAGCAATCTCTGAAAACATTGACAACATTTTTATAAAGCTTCTATTATACTTGAGTTCCTAACAAATTCTTTAAATGGCTTAACTTTTTGACAGGCTGAAGATGGGAAATAAACTTACTTTAAAAAGAAACAATTATCAGTATAACCTTTATAAGAAATACTTTAGAAAGTTATAAATTAATAGGAAGCAATCAAAAATCATTAGAAATAGTTTCTGATTTTCAATCAATAAATGAATGATATTTAAAGCCTTAAGATATGATCAAAATTGGTGAAGTTTAGTTAGGATATTTTCTTTCAAGTTCCTTTTGCCCAGACACAAATAAATGTTTAAAGTTGACCTATTCAATTTAAAGTTACGATCGTTATGGCACTACGTATTTAATCTAGGGGCCTTCTACTCACATTAATCCAAGGAATTAATCTACAAGCAATTTTGATTCATTCACCTCCTTATGTAAGGTATTCGCATATATGTCAGAAATACATATTTGGAGGCGTGACAAATTGTGAAGGGGGAGAGGAAGGAGCTGTAATTTATTTGTTTAAGCGGATGGTGGGCGCCAATGCACTGAGCGCTGACCCCGCGGGAGCTCGCTACCTGTTTACGAACGCACGTGCGAATGAGTTTGAGAGCGAGTGGGTGTGAATGTATTCATATTAATATCACTTTCAGCTGATAGAGTCTGCACACGTGCACTGATTATGTGTTTTTGGGGTGGGAGGGAACTGCGCATGAAATATTTGTCAACCGATAGGGCCATATTTGGCATAAGTTAGCAGTTAGGGGCCACCCACATGACTGGCTGGCACGGGCAAACAGCGCGGTGGGCAATTAAAGTCAAACTGTGTACACACATGAAGTCAGCAGTTGTTGCCTGCCGGTCATAATGATTCATGAAATCCATTTGCGGCTAAGCAAACACATAAAGCGACTGACACACAAACAACTCGACTGACAGATGCCACCGACAGACACGCGGACAAAGAGACTGACCGACAGACAGACCGGCGGGCAGACAGACATCCGTTGGCCCTCGGCAGTTTTGCGCTATTGCCATTGTGTTTACACAAACCGCTTTGGCGCTTTTCATTTTGGAAAAATTAAAGCACAGCAACTTGCAGTGCGTGTGTTGAAGTGTGTGTGTGTGAGTGTGTGTGTGTGTGGTTTCGGGTTGAGCAGCGCCTGAAAGTAGGCAGCAGATTTTGCGCATGCAGTTCACGAACTGGCACGTGCAAAGACCAGAAAAAGCAACCGGCTAAGGTTAGTCGGTTATTCGGTTATTCGGTTATTCGGATCTTGTTGGTCGTTTGTCCATCGGCACTCATAAAAGTCAAACTATTTTTCAATTTCAAATGTCTATGCCGCAGCTACAAATCTTCCTCACAGCACGGCCAGCGCCTCTCTGTATTGTTTGTCGCTGCCACTGACTGACCCACTGCCCATAAATACGTTGCGTGCCAGGCCAACAGCAACAGCAACAGCAACAGCAGCTTCTGCTCCGACCCAGAGCACTTGGCCCGCCCATCCCGGCACCCCGCCCAGTAGTAGATCAAATTGAGAGCAGGTCCAAAAAAAAAAAGACAGAGGCAACCGTTTTGTGGCTTGGCCAGCAACATAAACCATATAACAGTCAAGCAAAAACAAGAGAAACTATGAAAGTTGCGTTGATTGCACGATACTCTGTTCACAGTACAACAGTTCAAAAACTGCCAACTCTTACTTCAGTTAATAACGATATTTATATATAATATTTAAATAAAGTTATTAAGAGAAGAAACTTGTGTTCAGTTGAAGATTTGTTAGAATTGCACTATTAATATATTATTAATAGCATGGGGATTGTTATTTTTAATAAGCTTATATATTAATAAATAAATAATAAATAAAGAAAGAAAACAAAGAGAAAAATCTAAGAAAGTAAAATTTTTGGCAAACCTTAAAATAAATTTTTGAAATGATCAAATGTTATCAATAAGAGAAACGTGAAGAGAATATATAACTATTCCAATGAAAGAGCCATAGAGCCAAGCAATAGTTCTGTTATTTGACAATTAATTATACAACATTTTTATGTAGCTTATATTACTAAAAATCAAATAACTTCATGAAATAGTTCAGCTTATTATTTGTAGACACTTTTTATTCATAACAATGTTTTGAGTTCATCGTCTATTTTATTTATCTGCCTTTCTGGTTACTTCAATGTGTCCCTCGTCTAATGTGTTTCATATTTGGCCAGCAAATGATAATTCCCAAATGGCAAGGGTACAAAAAAGTGCACAGCACGCAATGTGTGACTCACATGACCTCAAAGCCAGCTTCGCAGTCCCCAGTCCTTGCGGCCCGCCCCCGTCAAGCAGCTGGGAATCCTTTGGCTCCATGAAGTTTTTGTGTGTTTGACGCAAAAATATTCATGACAAGGAACCAACAATAAGCGGGTGGCAGCCAAAGCCAAAGCCAAACGACTATTGGCCATTTGTTGGTCGCACTACATGCACACACACACACACACACACGCAAACACACACACACAATAGTTGTTCGCATTTCTTTAGTGCAAATTTCGTTTTCGTGTAGTGATTATTTCGGAAATTTTGATCACGTTCCCGGACCAGTTGACTGCTGGAAGCGGCAACGCATTGGCCTGAATGAAAGCCACTTTAGTCTTTGTTCTCGTCGAGCAGATGGCTAACAACTTTTTGGTTGAATCGCACTTTGTGTGTGAGTGCAAATTGAACGTCTGGCTGATCCCACGCGAAATAAGCGGCTTCGACAAATAAAAAAAGGTAAAATTAATTAAATTACGCATAAAAAACGCTAAATGCAAATTTGCATTTACAATGTCACCGATGCACTTTTAAACCTGCTGTCACTTTAATGGACATGGACAAACAGACACGCCGACAGTCCGCCTGACAGTCACAGGTAGCTCGTACTTAAGCCCCTGTGACCAGAGAGCCCAACCAAGGCGGGTGGAAAGTGCATAAATATTTACAGCATTTTTACAATGAATCGTGGCGGAGCCAAATTTGTTCTGTTGCACTTGGAGAAAAGAAGAGTGAAAAGACCTTAATTTAAATGTAAAATAAATTTGAGACTATCACATAAAACTTACCTTTTAAAAGCTATTTATGCTGGCTGTAATATCTGACCAATTTAACTATAAGCTTTGAGTTAGAGCTAAACAAATTAAAATAGAAAATATGCAAATAGAATATACTTAAAACGTAATTTGTAAAAAATGCTTTTAATAAATCTAGAATCAAATAAATATATACCTTTCTTATGCCTTTGAAAATATACATATAAATAAATATATTAGTTTTAACTTTTAATCATGCATCTAAATCACGCTTATTCATATTTACTGCTTATTAAATGCCTTTGATTACAAACCATGTTTTTTTGTTAATTTTTTCAACATATCCCACTTAAAGCTGCACATGACAATGAAACATTTGTTCAGTGTAGTTGGCCCCAAAGTGACACCTGCCGCCGTTCACAGGACTTTGTGGGGCCGGCATGTGAAAATGCAATTAAGCTGTAAATATGGGTTTTTATATATGGCACTCAGATCGCTTGGCATGATAACACAGCGATAGCTTTGCAAAATTGCCAAAAAAAAAGTGTATTTGCATGGCATGAGAACGATAAAAAAAAGAAACTGGGATATCATAATCAACGCACAAGCAAATAAAGCGCAAGTCACCTGAGAGGAGCAAACAAGAATGAAGAGCTGAAAATGCGAAATCAGGACACGACACGCGAGAAGCCTAATGAAAAATAGCTGGATTGAAAAGCAATGTTTAAGGAAGTTTACTAACTTAGCTATGGTTAAATTGTCATTATTAATATCCACTTTGGGCATAATTACTAATGTAACACTTTCGTTTTCAGAGGCTTGCCGGATTCCTCAATCTGAGGCACATTAACCACCTCATATATTAATGTTATTGGCAAATATTTCCTCTGCCTTCTTATGTTGGATGTCAATGTCAAGTGAATATAATGCCCATCATTGGCCATGACATGCCCCCTCTGTTGTCCCCGCTGGCAGCCTGCTACAGATTACGCCTACCACTCACATTTGGCTGTCAACATTTTGCTGTTGTTGCCGAAGGTACGCGGAGCAGCAGAGCAGCCATCAACTTGAGCTGATGCCTCATAAATGAATGTATCTGGGTATCTGGGCAGGATGACGAGGCCCTGGTATGGCTATGGCTGACTTGGCAACTGTAAACGAGTCATAAATACAAGTACATGCTATAGTATTTATATCTTTGTGTGTATAGCTCGGTTCGTGCAACAATTCATGAAATATTAAATACGGGGGACATGTTGAAATTAAATGATACCACATAATGTGATTATTGCCCAGCCATTGCGTTCGTTCCGTTCACGTTCATGTTGCCGTTGTCATCTTTGCGACGTTGTTGTCAACTCAGCTAAGCTGGGGACAATGACGAGGCTGCACTTCAATCTTTTGACTGATGCTGGCTGGCTGGCTGGTTGGCTGGCTGGATGCCGACTCCACTTGGGCACGCCTGATTGAGCACATACACGTGCACATTTTATGACATCATATTGTATGTGTACATTAGCCAATGAGGAGGAAAATCAAAAGACAAATGACAACAAGGACCTTTGAATTGCGATGCTTTGACCAATTAAGTGCGCGGTCATGTGCATTGTACATATTGCAATGCCACCGAATACATACATACATACATATATCTTACATAATCAGGCCATCCACTAATTAAACACGCACACGAGCCCAGCGACTTTCTTGCACAGATGCACAGACACAAACACACTCAACGCAGCAGCGACAACAGCGACAACAGCTCAACGGGTCATTTCGCAATTAAGCTGCAGTTGCAGCAACAACAGCAGCAGCAGCAGCAGCAGTTGCAGCAGCAGCATCAGAAGATTTCAGCCATGTATTCGTATCTATAGCATTCTGTTACTCCGACGCAAACCCGCAATCCGACCCGTCTTCCGCTTGATGATGATGAATGAGTTAAGCGGCCGTTGCCTTGTAGATGCCCATCTAATGAGATACTTTTTCTGCGTGCATACTAGAGCATCGCTAAAGAGAGAGAGAAAGAGACAGCGAGAGAAAGAGAGTGAGAGAGAGAGAGGCTTCAAATCATGCGATTCCATCCCTCAGCTCAACTCGTTCCCCGAGTGCACTACAAACTTTGTAATCTATGGCATGTCAGCGTCTGTTTGTATCTGTATCTTTTGCTATCTGTTATCAGCGCATCTACATACATTAAGAGCACATGCGTGCCCAGGCACTAATTGCGTCTAATTGAATTGCAATTGACCGTGAGTTGGCGTATTTCTCACTCGTTTTTGCCGACCGTCAATCAGTTCTGTTCTACCGCCAACGACGTTCAGCACGCTTGATGAAGATTTACGCATTTGCTTTGATTTGTGTCAACAAAGACGACCGCGTCGGCAGCACTCCGGAACTCAGCACATAGATACCCATTCATGTGGTCGGACAATCATTAAGTTGTGGCGCCAGCGAATTCTCATAAGCATAACAACAACAAAAACAACAACAACAATAACAACAATAACAACATTAAGAGTGACATTCGCAGCTAAATTTCCATTCATTATTCATTTCATAACCCTTGAAAGAGTCTTACAATGTGAAACGCATCGAAAGCAACATATCTGAGCTCATACCATAAAAACAGATATATTTATGTGTTGGTAAGGATCACAGCTGGGTCGATATAGCCTCTTCCGTCGGTCTGTCTGTCTCTCTTTTCTTTTTTTTAAACTGGTTTCTTTGTTGTAAAATGCTTGAATTTTTATAATAATTCAAGGCCCTGTATTGATTAATTATGTAGTTGCAAAGTTGATTCAACTTTGGGTACTGTTCAATGGAAGATTAAAACACAGTTGCGAAAAGAAAGTCTCGATAATATTTCGTTTACAAATTAGGTTATTTAAATATATTTTTAGTTATGAACGTTTTTGAATTTGGTAAGTAAATAACCGAAATTTCGTTTCGGTTTAGTGAGTCTTTATTAAGAACAATTGTGGTCCGTGATTTAAAGGTGGTAAAAAAGATATCAAAGTGAATGTTTTTCTCTTTCACACATTCAAAAGCACAATTTGAAATGAATTTTTTTCAATATGATTTGTGATCGTATAAATTGTCTGGCGACTGCACAAATCCCTTCCCATACTGCCGTGATCACCATTACGATTGTAGAGTCCCTTAGCATCATGTCCACCATTTCGTTCGTGCCTTGTGTTTTTGTCGACTTCATCATTGTTGTCTTTTCGATACATCTCATTTTGTGTCGCTTTTATCGTCGCCTTCTTTTTTGCCTCCACCGTCGCCACCGCGACCACCACCCTGGCCACCTCCACGCCCACCGCGTCCTCCATTTCCAGCTCCATCTTCGCCATCCTGACCTCGTCTTCGATCGTCCTTCTTATCGCTTTCTTTACCCGTTTCATTTTCGCTGTCTTTGTTCTTATTGGCGCCACCTCCATCACCACCGCGACCTCCACCCTTACCTCCTTCTCCACCTTTTCCGCCCCCACCACCTCCTCCATCACCACCCTTCGCCCCGCCACGCCCCCCGTCACCGCCTTTACTTCCGCCTCGTCCGCCATCGCCGCCTTTTCCCGTCCCTCCACCAGTTAACCGATTCCCTTTGCCATATTCGAGTCTAGACATAGATCCAAAGCTATTTTTATATTTCCAAAATTTAAATAATTTGGACAGAAAACACTCACTAAAAAGGTATTAAATTATTAAAATCAAAATATATTAAACAGAACTAGGTCATATCTGGCTATATACCTAATTAAAATATACGGCAAATTAAAGGCTACACAGAAAACTGTTGCAATTTCACATTTCTTATTGAATTCATAGAGTTTTTCTATATACCGCAACTTTAGCCAGAAAACTGATATTTAATGCATACAATCAAAATTCGTCACCACAGTTAAACGCCCTTTCTTTTCGCAAATTAACAACTTATACGGCCAAAAGTTTTGCCAACAAAGTTCGCCCAAAGTTGCCAAAGCACCTGGTCCCCACCTTCTGCTGGCTAACACAAAGTTGCTCGACTTGCGGCTGGGGCGCCTTAAAGGAAAATATGAAAAATCGATTGGTGGAGCTGAAAAAAAAATAACAAAAAATTGTGAGCTTTTCAATTTTATGTAGCGCTGCTCTGGCTATTCTGCTGCATCCGAAATTTATGTTTACAACTTGGACGCAAAAATAAAAATTGTATTTTTATGACGTGCGCGAAGAGAATGAACACTTTTGCCATGCAATAAAATAAAATATTGTTGCAATACTGAGAGGGCTAGAAAAGTGTCACTGATATGTCAAACTAACAAAACATAAAACGGACATAAACAAAAATCAGGCCAAACATAGTTACATAGCTCGGTCTCAGCCCAAGCTGGGGAGAGCAGCCATATTCGGAGACCAGGATAAATATTTAAAGTTATCTGTGAAAGTTGGCAAGTGGTCGGTCCGGGTGGAGGTAAGATGCTTGAGGAGACCATCCTTGTCTTGCCAGGGGCTGCGTCATTGCTTCTCACTTGTTTGTCTTTGCTTAATCTTTTGATAGAAATTTGTATAGCAAAGTTGTACTTTGGAGCAGCTCGTCTCAGCTCGCACCTCGTGCCCTTTGCCATCTGTGTTGGCTTTGCTGTGTAAAGTTTTGTGCATTATTTTCACAACGTACAGCAACAACAATTACTTGGCACACAGTGTTTTTCTTAACATTGAACTTACAGGTGAGCCAGGTGGAACTCAGCTTTGCAACCAATCAGCAACAACACCAAAAGCAACATCATTATCATCATCATTATCATCATCATCATCATTACCATCGAGGCATCATCATCGTTATCAGAGCGTCGTGTCACAGTTTCTGCTTAGCTTGAGCTTCTCTTATAATTTACAATCATGTCCTGTGAACTTTGATCCTGATTTACACACTCCCGATGCTGATGTCGGCATTTGCGTTGTACCCGCGCCCACACGCGCTGTCTTCCTTTGTGTCTGTTGTTATTTACAACGTGCTCGAGCAGGCAGCAAAACACAGTTAATTTGGTGCCCCAATGGCTTTCGTGCCACGCGCGCAAGGCGCACAGCGCAAGGGGACAGGGCGTATACGTAATAATTGGATGGTCAACCGACTTTCTACATAATTAGACTCGCCACATGTGACATTTGACACCAAAGGCAGGCGGCCAGGCCGTTGACTAAGCCTATGCAGCGTGCATTTAAACATATTGATATACTAAAATTACATGACTTAGAGGGTTTAAGATGTATTTAAATTAATGCAAGTGTATGGAAATAGGAGTTTAATGAAATGTATGAAAGTTTTTTTAAGCTTAAGTAAATACTAGAAAATAATGATCAAACACAAAGTTTGTTGAGGATACTTAACTTGTTTTTCAGCTGGTTTAGTTTAGTTAAGTTAAGTGTTCATGCATTTATGCTTTTTTAAGCTGAAATTAAATTCATGCAATCAAAAACAAGCAATTAATTGGTTATTTATTTCGGATACGAACTATGACCTAATATTACTTTACGAATGTCAATGTCAATTTGACACAGAATTCTAATCGATTGTGTATGCAAGTAGCTTTTAAGTAAATAAATAATTGCAATTAAATTTGTTTGAGTTTTTCCCAACTCTCAATACTCAATGCACACATTTGTTTAAATATTAAATTAAATATACTTGCTAGAGAATATGGTTTTCAGAGCACAGAAGTTGAAATATCTCTTCAATTTTGCTCAAAGGACTATTGATATATAGTTTTTTCTCTGGCCGGGGCAAAAAACTTCAATCTGTGGAAGCTTTCGACACATGTTGGCTGAGTCGAAAAATGCTTGCGAATGTAAAATTTATAACAAGCACTTGTGCTACTACCAAAATTTGTGCAATTTTCTTTCTGTGGCAAGTCTTTCAGGTTTGCTGAAGACACATTTAATTCGTTTAAGTTGAAAGCACTTTTGCTGTCAACTTTCACTAACTAGTGCAAGTTTTTTATTTGACATTAAAATGTTAAATTAATTTTGGCCAATTAATCAGAGACACCATCTCGCACACACTCACTCAGAGTGCATGTTGGCCTGGCAGAGAGCCGTGGCAGGGTGCCCCGCCCAACGCCCTGAAGCGCGATTGTCAGTGAACTTTCACAAGTTGGCGCTGCAAGTGGATGGAAATTTTCATTGCAATTAAATTTAGCACAAAAAGTTGGCCAAAAAATGTCGTGTTACTGTCAGTGGCAAAGAGTGAAGTGCTCGCCAAAATGTTGCCATTTGCATTGCCACTTAAACACACATAAAGGCAGCGTCAGCTGGGCGGGGCACACACACACACAAACACACACCGACACACACACAGGGACATAAGTGTAACTGTCGGTCGCCGGCACGCAAATCGAGTCAAGTTGAATAGGCGGAAGTAGAGCAAGAAATGCGATTGCCAAATTGAGTTGAAGGTTTCGCTTGACTGTGTTTTGTTTGGCCAACTCCGTGAGCTTAGTAGCGCCCCTTGCTGTCTTTGCGCTGCCAGTCGCAGTCACAGTCACAGTCACAGTCGCAGTCGCAGTCGTAGTTGCAGTCACTGCGACGGCGACTGCGACTGTCGCTGGCGTTCACAAGGCACTTGGCACTTTGCTGCAATTTTGTAGTTTTGATAAAATTTCGCAAGCATATTAAAAAGTTTTGCGCAACTTCGTTTTTACTTTTGCACATGCCATACGGCCACTAGAGGCGGGCGTGCCCCCCCACACACACACACACACACACACACACATGGCGGAAGCTGTGCTGCCAAAAAATAAAAAGCTGCCAGCAGCGCACTTTGCTTTCCTATTTAATTTTGCAGCTCAAAGGCTTCACAAACTAAGTAGAAGGCATCAGGCGCAAGGAGACATTTTGCTTGATGAAAACTTCTCAAGTTGTTTATGTACAACTGAGGCAACAAAATTTAGTTTTCACTATAAACAGAACTTAAACAAAAGAAACTAACTAATAAACGCGCTCAGCGCACATACGTATATAAAATTGCCAATTTATGCTCATTAATTTACCACGAAATTAACTTCAACCAAAACATAAACATATTCTGGTATATAAATATATTATTTATTTAGAATATTATTGAGGTTTAAAATGCATATGTAGAAATGGTTACAAATGAATAATGTCCGACGAATATATTGCAGTTATTACTGCGCAGCAACGTGTTGTTTGCGGCAATTAAACTCAATTGAGTGTTGCATACTTTTGTGCGCAGCCAATGGCATTTTTCGTTAGTGTCCATTGTAAATTTAATGCCGCCCTGAATGTGTGCGTGCGTGTGTGTGTGTGCGAGAACAAACAAAAGCGAATTGAATTTCACATGCCAAAACAACCAAATATATATGAACTGAAAAAAGCAACACCCTTCAACGTTCAACTGACATTTTTGTGGAAATAAATTGCTCGTTTGCAGCGGCTTTAAGAAAATGAAGCCTTTGTAAACTTTATATACATCTACATATAAACACATACATATATAAATGTGTATGTGTGTGTGACAGGCAAAATTTTGGTCGAAATGTTGACCTACTTGAGTGGCAGACACAACTCTTTTTGGCCAGCCCGCCCGGCTGACTGAGCCATTATCTGCATGTCACATGAAGGCTCTGTGATTGTTCGAGAGATTGTTATAATAATGGCAAAATCTGAGCACATGCAAACACAATTTAATCATTGTTGTTCGATGGCATCGCTTAGGCTTCGAGCATGAACTTTAACATTGATTATTTTGTAGCCTTTCATGCCCTTTGCTCCTTCAGCCAGCTGTAGTATATGGCAAATTCGATATGTAAACGTTTGTTTTGCTCGCCAAATTTTAACAAAGCGGTAAACATCCTTTATGGCCGGCGCTTTGCATGACAAAAGCTAGCTGCTATTAAAAACTGCATTTTTTGGTTGGGCCCGTAAATTACGCTTGTATTGTGCTTATTCACGGCATTCAAACATACTGCCTGCCATTGACACACACACACACACACACACACACTCATTGTTATCGTCTGCAGCTTGTCTGCCTGTGTGGCGAAAAAATGGAGTTACAGCTCCGTGCATTAGTTCACTAGTGTGGTTATACGCTCTATTTCACACGCACACACACACACACACATACATACACACAATGAAAATAATTGCATTGGCAAACGCTGACAGGCTGAACGGCGCGTAGCCGCCTGCATGTGATGAATGGGTTTGAAGCTATGAAGCAGATGTGACAATTCAAATACCAAAACTCAACACACACACACACGCACACACACACACACAAGGCTTATGTGCCAAAAAATGCATAGCACAGGGGAGCAACGGGTGAGTAACGGGACGTTGAGGAGTCACGAGTTTTTATTGAAATTGAATTGTTGATAAGTTTCGTCAACAAAATGTTCGACGAACTCGTTCATTGGATAGCATGAGAAATGCATTGAAAAAACACGTCCAATTGGGCTAGGCGGGTATGCCCGACCAGAAAGACACTGTGCACAGTTGCGTGCTGTGTTTAATGTTTATACACACACTACGAAATCTAGTCGCATTCGCAGACTCCTATTGAAAAAAGCATTATGAATAACGGCTGTTTATTGTTGGATATTTGCAAACCTTTCAAAGGAAAAGTAAACATAAAGTAAAATATTCACATTTAATTGGTTGTCTGTAGAACATACAATTCCCGAAATCTTTTAAACAAAACTTTTTCAAAACATTTTCATTAATATGAAGCAAACTCTAAAAGATATTCACAATATATATATTTTCCACATATTACCTCTAGATCAATACACAAATAATGACAATAAGAGGGTCACGTTCACATCGACTCAGCTAATTGTGAGTGCAAACAAATTTCATTCTGCCATGTTCCATAAATTTGCCCAAATCCATTATACCCATGTTTACCCATTTTCAATGGGTATACGGAAAATACCAACCTACACATGCAAAAGTGCCAGATGCCATAATTGATTTGTATTGGGTTTTTTGTTTGTAGAACACAAGTCAAAATAATGGACAAACATTTATTAAAGCCAGGCCATGAATAAAGGTTTTACCATGCAATTAAATAAATAGTATCAAAATTTTATTATTTCATAATATAGCTTTCAATAGAAATAAACGGTTTAATATATAACATTTGGTCTGGATATAACAGCCTGCCCATATATCTATTTAAATCTATCTCTTCAAAAAGATTTTATTCACTTTTTTTACACACATATTTTATTAAAAAGCTTTAAGTTTTAATTCACTTAAAGGATAATCAATTCTGAAAACTAATTGTTGCGGACAGATCCTTTGAAATGTGTGTTCCTTACGTTTTTTAGTACATCACGTGGGTTTTCACAGTCCGTTAAAAAGCCTGTGACCACAAGCATTTGGCGATTCATTCATTTGCTCGAGCCCGTCACAGCCAGCAACAAATGTTGCCAACGCTGGGCCACAATTCGTTTAATTTGCGGCTGCCGTACTCAAACACAAGTACACGCGCACACACACACACACAAGCTCACACACTCACACATACGTAATTGACACACTCAACTGAACTTGCCGTAACCCACATTGGGCCAGAGCGAATCAACATGTTGCTGACCCACAGGGCTCCATCAGAAGCCGAACAGTCACGAGAGAGAGAGAGAGCGCGTCTGCGCCTTGGCAGCTGAGAGAGTGAAGACGAAAGCTGCGACCGATGCTGCGGCAGAGACTTGGCTGCCCCATTACTCAATACAAATACAAATACAAAATCTCTCAATTGCTTCGAGTACGCGAATGTTGACCATAAAACGCCTAATTCTTGTCCCGGCTAAATGAGCCAAATGCAAAATCCGAAACATGGGCTTTAATTGTCCAGCCAGTTGTTGGCTGTGCTCAGACATGAGCCAATAGGACATTGAGAACTGACAAACGGAATACGTGGCAGACTTTAACCCATTTGGGTTAAGTGCTCACGCGTTGAAAAGCCATCATCATCTTGGCCCAATTGCGTCTGCGACAAGCAAAAGCCAAATGGATGCACATAAAAATTTGTCAAATTATGCCCGAGCTTGGATATACCCTCTACTCGCACGTTGGGCGCCCACCTGAGGAGCCAAATTGTCTGTCAGGCATTAATCAAGGCAGCCAAAGCAAAAACATCGAGCAACAACTGCGTGTTTGGGGCGCCGGCAATTTATGTGCCGCATTTAATTGTGACGCCTCCTGGAATTGGGAAAGTCCTTAAAGACTTCACTGGGCGATGCAATCCACAGCTCATTTAAATTGCAGGCGAAAAGAAGCGAAAAGTTAAAAAAGAATCCTTGACAGCCATTAAAAGTGGCTCTTCGGAAATGTTCAATCAGTTATTTGATACGCCATCAAATGTTGGCCAAGTTAATGGCACTTAAACATAATTGTCATGCAATTTGCACGCACCATAATTAATTAAATGTTAAAATGATTGAAAATTGAATCCATGAATGTTTGTTAAACGCTTATTTCATCCAAGCCAGGCAATTTCTGTTTCTGTTTTCTATTTATTTGTCCATGACGAATTTGCTTTGGCCCTGCCTCAATCAGCTTACACACTTCGACAGTCTTAGCACGTTTGTATAATTTGTTCATAATTAGTTGGCATTTTGCCGTTTTCTGGCAGACTTCAGAGGCCTGTTTTCCTCTTAGCCCTGACACATAAAACGGGGTAGTTTTTCCCTTACGCATCTATCGCAGTTACATAAACATTTTCATTATATTTATCCCCAAGCTCTCAAATCGTTGCTACGTAACTGCCTGTCGCCTTTTTCCTACTCTTTATTTTTTTTTGTTTTCTATTGCTATTTGGCAAAACGTTTTGTGCCCATTCCCGCTTAACTTGGGCTTCCCTTTTATTTATTTGATTTTTTTTTTTTCCGCTTTTTTTCCTTTTTTTTTTGCTGTTTGTTTATGCACTCTTTGGCCGTTTTGCCTTTGTCGCCAGTTATTTGCTCTTGCCTGCTTTGACAGCTCGTTGAGTTTATCCTGTCAATACAAACCCACGTTTGCACACCCATACTCTCTCACAGACACACACATTTGCAAAAATCGCTCGCCTTTGAATAGAGGATTTGGCTTGCAATGGCCATCGCAGGGTTTTCATTGACTCCGTCGCAAGTTGGCTGCTAGGATTGATCGATCGACTGATTGATTAATTGACACTTTGCACATTAATTAGCCGGCTGGCCGAGTCAACTAAACAAATGCTTTGGTCGCCAGGCGTGGCAGTCTTTAACATGGCCTTTCACTTAAAGTCCAACCGAATGTAGCTTTTAGCCACGTTACTATTATTGATAGACAGTTCAAAGCTGCTACTCGTAGATATTTGCTCATTAGAAATTATGACAATTTGCCTTGCAGCTGCTTCGCAATTTACGGCTGATTAATAAACTCATTACAACTTTGCCTATTTCCGTACACAGTGTTGATTAATAAACAGAATTCACACGCTAACAACTTTGGCCTGGCATTTAATTAAGAAAGTTGAGCGCTGCTTTATAGACATATTTGTATATACAATATATATATATTTGTACAAACATATGTATTTTAATTTGGTGTAATTAAAAGTATTTATAGAACTATTGGTCAGAGCATAGATACTAAGTGTATATATGATATAGAAAATATATGTATATATATTAGACCTGATAACACATTACCACAAATGTTCATAGCTCATTAAATTATTATATCAAAATATAACCTTCAAACTTGTATAGAAACCGAATTCTAATTTAAGTTAATTTAAGTTTGGTAAAAAAGTGCAATGAATGTAATAACTGAGAAATGCTTGAATTTATTTATTCGTTGGCGTTTCAAGAAATTGCATCTGAAGGAAAAATTGATTAATTTCTGCGCCTGTCATTATTTTAATTAATAAATTCACTCAGATTCTATCAAGCGAAAGCGGATTGAAGCCGACAGTTTTTAATTCCAGCAAAATTAGCTTCCGCAAACGATTGCGAGTTTTTAAAATTGAATTTATTTTTTTACAAAATTACATCGGCTGTCAGCAATGTTCAAGAGTATTCGAATTATTTGATAGACTCTATGTATATATATGTATATATAAATATATTCACGTTTAAATAACTTAATGAAATGTGCATTTGTTGAATATTATTGTTAATTGTCTGCCGTATTTGATAAGCGGCAAATTATGCTCAGTATGCCGGAAATTTAATTTGCTTTTTAAATTAAACAAACATATTGAGCAGTAAATTTCAACATAATTCGACATAGTTTACATACAGGCAAACGAATATTTTGAATATATGCTCAAATACATAGTCAACTTAAACTAATTAAAAGCACTATTTCAGAGATTAAATTATTATTTGAGAGGAGAACAACTGCTAATTTTGGCAATGTGCAAATATTTCAATTGAGCTGTTTTGATTTGTGCACAATATAAAATATATAAATCCTAATATTAAACAGAGCGAAATGTCGATGTGATAAATACAACCATTTGGTTTAAATAATGAAACATTATAACCAGTCATTACAGGGTATTTAAATATCAGGCATTTCCCATTATGTACCTACATATCCACTCACATTAACCGCAAATATAAAAAAATAAAATTGCTAAATTTGTAGTTATTTATCGAAATATTTTTCATTTGCATACATGAAAATGTAGTTGACAGTTGCACACATTCACACATATTTTATTAATATTTTATTGAACAATATAGAAAGTGCTTTAATTGTGTTTTTAATGCGATTTGGCTGTTTTAAGTTTGGTTTAAATGGAATAACCCATTGAATTGTTTATGTGGAAGCTTTTAAGGATTATATAAGTCCAAGTATATCCTGTGGAGTTAACTACCTTGATCAAAGTCTTATAGTTATTCTATAAAACAATTAAACGTTTTCTATATTTTTTCTTTGTTATTGCTCATACTTAAGATTATAAGTGCTAACCAAATAATTCTAAATGTAGTTGAGAAAAAGTTAAATTTAAATATGTAGACAGACTAAAAGACGCGTCCTTCATAATTGATATTAAGCTCCACAAATAACACCAAAGAGAAATAGCTTTGATTATTATTTTAGCCAGGTTTTGACCTTCAGCCACAATTTTCTTTTATTCTTTTTCGTGGCCAAGGAAATAAATAACAAAATGGCCGTCACTTGGGCTTTATATGTGTGTGCAGGGAGCTAAGTTTGAACTGGCAGCTGATGACATATTTCTTATTGTTTATGTTGTTGTTGCCTTTGTTTTCCATTAAACAATTGATGCCGTGCCACTGTCGTTGCCTTGTCCTTGTACACATATAAATTATATTTTAATAAGAAAACAAACGAAAAATTCAATGGCGCCATAAAGCATAAAAAGACGCTGAAAAATACTTAAGCACGTGCGTGTGTTCGACTTTGTATGTGTGTTTCTGTATGTGTGTGTGGGTGTGTTTGTGTGTGTGTGGGCTGAGCACAAAAACAATAAGCGTGTGTTTGACGCACACAGTCGCACACAAAAGAGAAAAGTAAACAATGGAACATTTTTGGAAACGAAACGGAAACAGGGCATAGAAAAACGCACGCCGCCGACTCGATTAAGTATCATAAAGTGATGATAAATGCGACATTGAGCAACAATAAATTCAGCTTTTGCCCTTGTTTGTCTCTCTTTCTGTTGCTGTTTGCTGTTTGCTGTTTGCTGTTTGCTATGCGCTGTTATTGTTGTTGTGTTATTGTTTTTTGGCAGTGCTTGCCATTGACGTGTTTGACTTATTGATGCTGCGTGCCGGGATTAGCGCGGGCCCAAGCGGCGTATGAGCAACGTGGAACGAGCATAACGCTGATTATTAGCATTTGTATGTCGCCGACATCAGCTTGTGTGAGTGCAGACTTGTGTCTGTATCTGATTCTGTGTCTGTGTGTGTGTGTGTGTGTGCGTGTTTATGTTTATATTTTCGCTGCTCATTCAATTGCTTTGTTTATGGTAATTTGAAATTCATTGGCCAGCGCCAGGAACCGACAATCATTTCAGCTTTATGGCACTGCGTCAGCATTAAAGCTTAATTTCAATTTCAATTTCAATTTTGATTGCAATTGAATCTCGCCTTAGCCCTACGACTGAATACATCAATTGATTGCAGCCCTAAGTACATCATTAGAGGTGTAAACAATTCATGAATTCGTGCTTTAGGCCACGCTTGATCCCCAGCTCCGCTTGCCATGACATTTGAGCCACTTTCGCGCTGCACCGGAGGCACTTTTTTCAGCTTCATTGCAGGCAAAGGCAAAAGTTTTCCACTTAAAAAAACGCCGCAAAGTTGCCTTAACGCTTGCCAAACAGCCCAGAAGTTGGCTATTGGAAGCGAAATTTGTTGTTTACTTTCATTTTGCGCGCACTGCTCCATTTGCTTTCTGCGGGCTGCAGCAACTTGCACCACTTGCCACCGCCGACCAGCCGAGGCGAAGCTGTTGCTGCGGCTCAAGCTTACTTTGGTTAACACTGTGCAGCAATTTCGCTTCAAATATTGTTTTGAGTTGGCTGCGGCTGGAGTGCAAAGCACCGGCACATAAATGCACAGAAATGCACTGAAATCTAGGCATCCGCATTAAGCGGGCAGACAGGAGCTGCAGCTGTTGAAGAAGATGAGTGAGAAGCTGGTTTATTGAATATCCGAGAACTGTTCCTATTAGCAACGCCCCCATAGAACACGCTCGGTGGTTAGGCAATTGCTTAATTGGAACTTAAGTTCAATTTTGTTGCTGCCCCTGCTGCTGTTGCCGGTTCACCTGAAAAGGGCGACTGGCCAACTGGTTAGCTGGTTTTGCTTTTGTTGCTGGCCGGCACATAAAATCTTGGCTAGCCCTGCCATGCAGTCGTTGCCTGTAATGACTGGAATTTGTGGTTGGCTTGATATGAGATGAGGTGACCGGCACACGAGGCAGGCCAGCCTGACTGCCTGGCTGCCTGACTGGCTGCCTGGCTGCATAGATAAAAGACCACACTTCCTTTAAGCAAAGCCCTTGAGCTGGAGCTGGCATTGCAAACAAACAACTGACTAGAGATTTGAAATCCTGTTTGTTGCCTAGCTTAGGTGCTGCTTAAATGCAGTTTAAGTGATGTTTTCCTGGCCCTATTTGCCAGCCACAAATAAGGCTGCTAATAGCACAAATATTGTGTTGAGCCAGCATCAACAACAACAACAACAACAACTTCAACAGCCAGAGCTAGTGGGCTTTGCTTTTTATTTGTAGACAAACATCAAACAATCTACACCAGTAAAATTCCATGTTACAGAAATGAGCGACCCAAAGGCAGAGGAACTAATTAACCTGGTGGATGGCGGCACCCTGGATGCTGACACCAAGCGGGAGATGTGCAAGCTGTAAGTGAATTGATCAGTCAATAAGTGAATAATACCTACGTATAAATAAATTACTGCAGCGATATAAAAACTTTGAAAAAAGTCGTCGAGAGCTGTCGCGAGGGTCCAAAAAGGGATTTTGAACATTTGAACAAGCGCACTCTAAATGAGATGGGTTTCATCTTCGACGAGTCTGTAAAATGCCATCTCGTCTGCGATCAGGAATATCTGAACGATGCCCTTGCCAAGACTGTGGAGAACCGCACGAACACCGATGTCCAGGTCGAAGTGCACGGCCACAGCTTCAATTGCCACTTGGCAGTGCTGCAGGTCTCCACGGACTACTTCAAACAGTTTAGCGGAACGAACTCGATTGTTATCGACGAGCCGGAGGTGAGCAAAATAGGGTTCGAGAAGGCCTACGAATGGATGATCAAGCAGGACGCAACACCCCAGCGCGATAACATTGTGGACTTGTATTTGACGGCACGCTTCTTCAATATGCCCGACCTGATGAACCAGCTGTGGTATTGCTTCGAGAACGTCGACTTCTTCTGCGAGGGCGACGCATTCAGGCTGTATTTACAGACAGTGCCCTTCAAGACGGACACGCTGCAGGGCCTGCTGCTCACTCGCTTCAGCCGCTTCTTTCTGTCGGCTGTGACAACGGTGGAGTTCCTGAACCTGGGCGCGAAACAAGTCCATGATATCCTCAGTACCAGCATCATAGGCGTTAACTCTGAGATGGAGGTATTCCTAACGGCATTTCGCTGGCTAATGTTTGACTGGCCCGAACGCAAGGCACACATCGACTTCCTCATGAAGGCTGTTCGATTTAATTTGATGCCGGCCTGGTACATACTCTCGCTCAAGTCGAAGCAGTTGCAGCCCGAGCTGAACGAACTGCTCGCCAGTCCCGAAGTGCAGTCCAAGATCGACGGGGGCTTGTCGTATTCGGTGACCCAACACTTCATGTCCAACGACTCGCCGTTGCAGGAGCCGCTCCAAATGGGCGAATCGCAGGAGCGCGAATGGATCTTCGATGAACTGGCGCCGCATCATCATCTGTACAAGTGCCCCAACTGGCAGTTTTTGGACTATGAGCTCTTTAATTTCTATCTGGAGCAGGTCATCCATGCGGGGCCGACCTTTTACAAAACCCTAAAGGCCAACAAGCTAGAAAATTTGTTACCCTGTTGTCAGGCGGTTGTTAAAGCTGACGTTAATAAATCGGAAATGTGATTTTCTTTAACATTTTACCAATAGATATGCGAAATCTCGCAACGAGTTTTAAATGCACCCTGGGGCACCATATAATTGCCACAAATAATTTCATTAGTCCAAGCAGCCATTTTGGCCCAATGGGCCCAATGGTTTCGCATTCGCATTTAGCAATTCCAATTAGCTCAATGGCAGCCATTTGGCCAACTAATTGTCAACGTTTATGTCGCGTCATATCGCTCTGAAACAGTATGTGTGTGTGTGTGTGTGTATGTGTATGTGTGTGTGCTCATGTGCCATGTTTATGCTTGCCAAACACTTGCAATACAAATGCAATCACAATACAATCACAACACTCCTTTGCGCCATAAAAAAAAAACACGAAAAAACTATTTAAATAAACACCAAAGTCATGACGATTCCATAGCAACAACAAGAAAAACTGTTGTTTAAATATTTTAATAAAAATACCACAATTTATAAAAATAAAAAAAGGAAACACATCAAACATTTTTTGATAAATACATTTCAGTTAATAAAGAAACAGACATTAAAATCAATATTAGTTTTTTATTTATAATTTTTGGATGTATATGTATTATATCCGGATTTCCTGAGCTATTCGACCAAAGTTATTTCACAAATATTAATTTAACATTTTTATTGTTTGCCAAACTAAAGCAGGTTAGTCCTATAATAATGTTTATTTTCACTCCTCTGCAGAAAACACCTGTCATCAGTGGAAATAATGTTTGCAATTATAATTAAATTTGAATTTTATTTATATATTTATTTACCTCAAGCTAAGTTTAAATTAAAACTTATGTGCTGTGCAAATTTAATTTTATTGATTTACAAGCGATATTTAGACCATGAGAGTCATTAAAATTTCACAGCATAAAATTTAACAAAGAGCGTAAAAAATGCTTTTTAAAATTCAGCTATTTTATATTAGTATTTTAACTATAAAACAAGTTTAGCCAAGATATATTCATAGCTTTTTTTTTTTGGTTAATGTGGCAACTGGAAATGCAATTTAATTCATTTGCGTATGGGAATCTCTCACAAACACCAACCAGGTGCTATTTTTTATGAGCACATAAATAATAGCTTTCTCTCAAATTGAGCGTGTTGTAATGTATTGGCAGTGAAAACGATAAAATATATGGAATGAAATGCATTGAATGTAATGAAAAACGATGCACAACTTTTTGGGCTTATATCATATAACTTAATTGTGCGCAGTTCATGCGCCATCAATAAATCAATTACTGAACAGTCGCTTGCAGATTATCGAGGATTTTAACTTTTTTCTTTTTGATCGTTTTTTTTTTTGTGTCACAATCAGTGACATTCCTGCGTATAAAGTTGCAGAAAACGTTGGAGTCGATTGACGCAGCACGAAATGATTGATGAATGCAATTAAAAGTGGGCAAGTAAAAGACAAATAATGAACTTAACTGTTGCAAGCAATGAAGAAGATGCAGCTTCTTCTAATTAAAGTTGGACAGTTTGCCGGCAATTAGAACCAAGTGCAGCACATAAGTTTTTCCGAGTTACGCAGCCTTAAAGCGTGCAATTCGGTCAAGTTAAAATGACAACATGGCCAATTCGTCTATTTAAACTGAAATTCCAAACCCAGCATCAACTTGCCTTAACAATACAGCAAATTCAATTTTTGTCGCTCTCGCTCTCGCAACAAAAGTGATAATCCTATTGTGGTTTTTGTTGGCGCTCTTTAATTGGCATCACACTTTCACATCCCACACACACATACACACACACACACACACAGTGGGATAAGCGACGCCTGCGACAAACAAAAGCCGCTTTACTTTTCATGTTTTGCGGCGGCTGCGTTTTGAGGCGCCATTACTCACCAGCCTGAGAATGGCATAACTGCCATTGTCACTGGGATGTGCCGAAAGTAAAGTGGAAGGAGTTGGGAGTGGGGGTGGTTGGATCCAAACTATTAGCTCTCCGTTTGTTGGCACGCAAAGTTTTTGGCTATTGTTTCAATTGTCAAACAAGCGACCAAGTTGCCAACAACTTTTCGTCTGCCCGGCCGCAATTTAACCGCTCCCAAACGTGTAGGCCGGCCTTAAAGCCGTGATTAACTAATTAAGCATTTCTAATTGGATTTTCTAAGCAATAAGAGAAATTACAATTTCAATTAAAATTGCGAACTGATAAGCTATCGAACTTTGTAATTTATTATGCAAGTGATTAAATCAAGATAGTCTCTGTGCATCTTATTAAAAATCGCAATTGATCGATAGAAATCATGTGCTGGAAGCAGATTGGAGTTTCATAACTTACAGCCGCATTTAAGTAATTTAACTTCGAAATAAATTTATGATTTGAGTGGACTTTTGCGCGCGCCCTTAATCTGGACATTTTTTTTAATGCCATGGCAACCACAAGTACAAGTCTGAATAATTCGCTTATTGCAATTAAAAGCAATTATGCCCGTTGTCCCGGAAACCGCAAAACTCATTAGCTCGGTGCACCAAAACCACAATGCTGCAAATCGCTTAGCCACAACAACAAGAACAGCAGCAGGAACAGCAGCAACAGCAGCAACAAATACCTGCAGCAACAACAAAATACAGCTATTGTACTCAAATACACATACATTGGTTGTGCGTGTTTGGGGGGATAGTATTTACATATTTGGGCAGGCAGTGGGTAAGCGTTGAATACCAAAACTCGATCGTCTTTCAAATTGCAAAACTTGAGCCACTTTCATGCAAAGCAATTTTTTGGGCCAATGGGTGGTTGAGGTGGGTGAAATGTTTTCTTGGAAGGTCTTATGCATATGTCGGACATGTGAGAAATTCCATTAGGAAGTTTTCTTTGTTTGCATAACATTTGCATCTCTAACAGAAAATAAAATTATTTATTTGTGGCCAGAACGGGTCGCTTTGGGTACGCACAGATTTTCTAAGTGTCTTCGTGTGTGTATGTGTGCGTGTGTGTGTGTGTGTGAGTCGCTGTGTGCGTCTGGTCAGCTAGACCTAGCATTTTATTATTATTATTATTTTGTAATGGCTTTGAGTGTTTGCAAAGCCAGAGCAAAGAAAAAATTATTTGCATAAAATCGATTAAAACATTTCCAGCAAATCAAATGCATACTCAAATCATATAAATACCAAAAAAAAATATATGAAAAATAAATCCATTTTTATGCAGTCCTTATGTTTCTTTCATCGTTCAATATGCTTGCTTTTAGCAACCTATTGAATAATCACAATATCCACTTTTAGAAATGCAAACAAACATTTCCAATACATTTTAAGCGCTGAGCGATTTAAAACAAAAAAAAACTTTTAAATAATAACTACTAATATTTATATAAAATATAGAAATCTATAAAAAAAAAAAACTGTAGCTTTAATAAAATTTCTAGAAAGAGAATTAACTCGAGATTATATATTTTAATTATTCATATTTTATTTAAAGCTTTATGTTTGAAACTCCAGCTTATTCCTAAGTAATATATATACTCTATAATGTCGTTACCCATTATCAATAAGAGCAGTGTATAAGAACACTAAAAGAGCCTTATCTGAATATCTATCGTAAACAATTTAACATATTCGACTTACTTTGATCCTTTTGTGCTCGAACAAATAAACAAATTTCTATATCAAGCTTCGTTTGATAATTAAAATGTTGAATGTTGTGCGTTTGAGTATTCTATAACATTTATTAGATACAGATGCATGTGCATTGTTGCTGCTAGCCACAAACGTATTAATTATGAGTTATATGTATTTAATTAATTTACAACTGAGTTGAGGCTGAGCTGGCTTCGCACACACTGTGCAATGAGTGCAGGCCGGAAAGCAAGTACTTTGAGTCATCTACTTGTGTGTATTGTACTTAATGTGTGCCAAGGATCTGGGTGTGGAAGTGTTGTCCTAAGTCAATCTAAGATGGATTTGGGCAAGCGAATTAAGATGCTGAGATGTGCAAGCTTGAAGTGGCTAGTTGAGCATCGTTTATGGCAAAAATGGATACGTAATTAGATTATGCAAACAAATGTCAAAGTTATTTGTATTTCATTTCTTAAGCAAGCAAAGTTAATTAATTACTGCACAACTTTAAGCTGCAATACACAGACAGATAGAAGGACAGACAGGGACCTCAGCTTGCCGGCACTTACTGGGCTGGCATGAAATTACAATAATTTAAGACATTTTGTCTCAGCCAACTTAAGAACTTACTCAATGAGCAATGGTTGCAGGAGCCGTACATCTGTTCGCAGAACCAGGTCCTTATTAGAGACAAGCACGATGATGAAGCTCGCCAAATGCAGTCTACGCTTTTCGGCATCAATGGTAACTTAAGCTGACTTCGAATTAAACAGCAGCAGCTACGAAAACAACAAACATGTCAAATATAAATGACGAAGGGAGGTCTGAGCCGCAACTCGTCTGCCAAATGCAAATGCAAATTCAGAGGACAAATGAAGATGAGAATTGGCGCGCATTTGGCTTAAATGGCGGGCGAAGCAAACAAAATGCAGCAGCAACATTTTAAAACGGATCTTCTTTCCTCTGCTGGTTTTGTTGGCATTGCTAATGAAGCATCAATTCAACGGAGATTTAAGCAAATGTCAAACACCAAAGGAAATACCCAACTGAAAGATACAAGTTGTACGAAACAATCTAGAGGACTGAATTTCAATTGCCTTTGGCCACTTTAAAATGCGGATGTGGCTGAAAGCAAGATGCAGAAGATACTTGGCAAAGTAAAAAGAAAATTGCTAGCAATAAATTCCAAATTAAATAGAAATTTGCAGCGGCAACTGCGAGCGTGGAAAAAATGCAAATCTCTGCTAATTCTTATAAATTATTAAATAAGAAAAAGTCAAATGATTCATTTTTAAGCTGCACCCTTCATCACTAAAGCTCAGCTGGCAGCACCAACAGAAAAAATGACCCAGACCAGCAGCAGCAGCAGCCAACCAGCAAAGCTACAAAAAAACCGCTGCGAAAACGAGAAAAATTCTGGAAAAAGAAAAGACACGCTGCTGAGCAAGCAATGCAGCATCCCAGCATATATACATATATATATAGGTGTATGTGTGTTAGCACACACTGCTCCGCATTTGTGTGTGTGTGTGTGTGTACTATCGGTGCACATGATTTAGCATCAAGCTGGGAGTGAAATGATTTTGTCAAAAGCCAACAAAGCAAAGTGCAAAAAATGCGTCGCCCTAGTGTTTATTGGTTACTCACATGCTGCTGACAGCCGAATCATGCCTCAATTTGTGTACGAAAAGTTAAGCCCCAAGCTTCTTTTTGTTCCAGTGAATTTCTTTGTTCACAGCGCCAGTATTAAAAGAAGGCTCTAACTCTGCGCCCTGCCACGAGACACCACTAAATCAATCAGCGATTGCACAATTATTAATCCTCATGATTGCCCTAACTGTTAAGTGAAAAAGAAAATAGACTTAAAATTTTCTGCCATTTTTACTTTATAGATATGATAGTTGGGCACGTGAGTTTTCTATCCTAAAATTAGCTGCTATGTAAATGTACACCTTATGTACGCTTTGGCCCAGATTTTAGTTGCGATCGTAAGTTAACAGGTGTCCTTGCAGCCCATTTCAATAAACTAGCCTTACCAACAAAAGAAAAAAACAGAGCGATTTATGCAAGCCTTTGGAGTGTGTATGCCCGAGGGTAGAGCAGAGCGTGCACATCGATTATTCTGTACGCTTTGACATCGGTCACACTCAGTTGGGCGATGACGCCGAGCATACAGTGCACTCAGTTGGAGAAAGCGAAAAGTGAAAAGCCCAGCTCTGTGCGGTCCGCGACAAAGTCAAGTTCTCCGCTGGATTTGCTGCACACAAAGATGCTGGTGCAGTTGGTGTTTGCCTACGAGCGCTGCAGGCTGAATACCAAAGCGGTCGAAAGGAAGCTGCCACAAAGGCCGTGGCAAACCGGCAAAGAAGAATGAAAGCTGCAAAACAGGACGCCTTGGCAACAACGCAGACACAGACACTGAAACTGGAGCATGGACTGGAGCTGGGCCAGGGTCAGGGCCAGGGGCAGGGGCAGGGGCAGTGACTGCGAATGTTGAATGCTGTGCACATGGCAGTTTATTCATGATTTCACATATTTCGTCACGCCCCCCCCCCGCCCCCTCCCATGTCCCCTTACGCTCTAGCTCCTAAATCGTCGATCTTTGGGCTGGCCCCAACCCCGGTCTATGCTTCGGATGGTCGCCATTGTTGTGCATTAGTCAACTGTTCGCCAGTTCGGTGCTTGCGCAAAAAATATTGCCTTAGAGTTTGTGCAAACGTGGCAGGCACTGTGCACACACTCACTCACACACACACACACACACACATACACTCTGTGCACGCCATGCATAGAAGCAGTGGAAAATGCTTTCTACATGATTTCTCTGGCGCGTGTTTTTGTTGTGCCCTGCTGCTTTCTTGCAATATTTTTTGCAATCCTTCCTCCCCTTCCCCCCACCAGACCTCTGCGCTACTTTCGTGAAGTTGCGTTTTTATGGTTTTAACATGTTTACTTTAATATTGTGTATTTGTCTTGTCGGCGTTACTGTGACATATGTAGCTGGCAAGCCGAACGGACAGCGAGGGCACTTGCAAGGAAATGTGAAGGAAACCAGAAAAAAGGGTTCAACTTGAACAAAGCCACTGAATGTACATTAAATATATGATTCTTAAGAATTTACCAATACATGCGCAAATATATGTATTCATATTTAATATTGTTTACCTAACATACTTTCAAAGTACCTTCAAAGATTCTTGTAAGAGTATCTCAGAGTGTAATAGAAAAATGTGCAACATCAGCTAACTATAACTTGCAGTTTAAGTTTTAGTAATAGGTTCATTATAGCAAACTGGCCATAATTTATCCAATCTAATTCACTCACGGACATTCCCTGTACCTGAAGGACTTCATGTATCTCTCTATCCCTTAAAAAGCCATAAACTTTATGCGGTTGCCTCATTTCATCGATACTCTACTGAAATAGACAACATATTATCTTTGTGTTAATCACAGATGAACCGACGAATTCGGTTGTGCACTTGCTGAGCGCAGTTATTAAAAATGTATTGGTCCTAATGGAAAGTGTTTTAAACAGAATAAAAAAATTATATGAAGGTAACATGTATTCTTTATCATGCCTGAAACTTTTCAGCCAACTTTTGTGTATCTGTCAAAGCAAAAACCACCAACAAATTAATGTAGCATATATAATTTTGTATTTTTAACAGCAGAGTTCAGTTACCTAAGGCCGTCTGCCATTTGCTGCGTGGGTGCGTCTGAATGAGTCTAAATGTTCGCTTAAATTTCAAAGGATATGCACAAAATGCTGAATTCGTGTTGAATGTAGGACCTAGTTTAAGGAATCGATTGGAATACTAGTTCTTTGAGAGCCTTTGGCTAAAAACATTTGCTATATCTATTTAACAATTTTATTGTCTGTCAATTTCAAGGTGATATGCAGAATCTATTGAATTGAAATGAATTTAATGTACGCCTTTAAATTTAGTGAGACACCTGAGGTCCTGCACTACTAATTGATAAATGTAACAAATTTTAGAAATTGCCCGTGCCCAACGGCATCAGATAAGTGAAAAATCCATAAACATTTTCTTATCGATAAAAGCACTTGTCCAAATTCCATTGGCGGCATTGGTTTGAAACTTGTGCTAAATATCAATAGCCCGGGAGTCCAAGGCAGAAGCGTTTGGTGGTTTGTGGAAAGCGGCTTGTGCCGTCTGCGGGCTGGCAAAACGTTCAGCTGCTCGGCATCGATACGTAATCAGGGCTTTCAAATAACTTTCCAATTCGAATTCGTAACACGGCTTTTGTTTTGTACAAATCAAGTGCGGGTAATGGCGCAGCCCAGTCCCCTGGCGGGGCAGGACCAAACAATGCTGGCTTAAGTGGTGTGTGTGTGTGTGGTAGTCAAGTGTGTCTGAAGGTATGTGTGTGATTGTGTGTCTGTGTGTGAGTGTGTTGCTACGGCTTGAGGCGCACAAAAGGGATTTCAATAATACGCGCACAATCTGTGCTGAAAGCTTAAACAATAAAAGTGAAAACTCCGCAAAAGCCTGCAGATGGTATGTGGTTAAGCATATTATCAATAGAACAGCAGGTCCGTCCGACTGCCAACCAGGCAGCCTAAGGCAATGTTCGTTTACTGCATAAGTAACATATAGGGTCGGCAGGCTCAAGACAATGCGGTGGCATGTGGTTCTTCAATGTTACAACAACCCAATTCAGATTAGCCACCACCGCAGTATGCGGCAGGACAATGTGCGCGTACTTGTCACCCGACCCGGACCACAATAGTCAAAAGCAATTGCTTTTGATTGAAGTGAATGGCAATGCATGGCTGACTGTTCGATCATTGGCCACTCGGCATAGGCACCCATATCAACGGCCAGGGGATTCACAAGTGCCTCTTCCACAGATAAGCACGTTCTGCATATGAATATGAAAAGCTTTTTGAATGCCTGACAGACGTACAAATAAATCGATGTACAAAAGCAGTTGTCGATTTTGTTCCCACATGGGGGTATTCCAATTAGGAGAAAGAAGAAACCTTTAACAATAATCAAATAGATGAAATTCATATGCCAGTAATTTCTTAGTCTTAGTCCCTTTGTTGCGTTTTCCAAGTCGTTCATAAATTCATACAAACATTTTGCTACATTCGAATAAGCAGCAAATGAGTAACTCAAAGCCAAAAGCCAGTATATACAACAATATAATTTATTTGTGTACACAGCACACAATACATTCCAATATATAAATCCGACATTAATGTTTACTGCAGTAGTTAGATGAATAGTGATATTTAAAGGTAGCTGAGCCTGATTCTGCTTCTCAGCTGGTTTTGGTTTCTCTTTGGGGTTCATTACGACAATTAGATTCCCTGAATGCAAATTGCATATTTGGGGGCTTCTCAGCTGCATGTGCACTCGTTAATATCTTGACATGTGAATTTATGCCAGTGAAGGCTCGAAGCTGCAACTGATTTATGTTAATGGGTCTCACAAATATTTGCGCTACTTCAAAAACATTATGATGATTATTAGCCGTGTTTGCCGGCGCTGTAAAACAGTCATACGTGTCTGGCTTGCAGTTGAGTATCCAAAACAATCAAATAAAAAACAAGTAAGAAGGTGCTTGTTGGCAGTGATACACTCTTATATACCCTTGCAAACATAGTTAATTTTTATATTAGATAAACAGTCAATACCAAAGGTAAATTAGAGATGTTTATAACACAAATAATTAAAGGTTTATATGAAATATCTTATGCCTCATTCCGATTGTTCACATCCATTTAATACATTTTTATGACTGAAGAGGGTATCTCAGCTGGACTGGACGTGATTGTAACAAGCGAATGGAAGACGTGACTGACGTGATGTTTACGATTGTGTGAATACAGCATCCGTCCAAATCATCAACATAATGTGCGCTGTCAAAAGGCAAATGGACTAATGGCAAACTAAGCAATAAGCTTCAGATAAGAGTTCTGCATTTAGCAGGCGATTGTCAACGACAGCAACTGTCATAGCGCGATGCGAGTTGCGAGCTGCGAACTGTGCGTTTAGAGCCACTTAAGCATTCATATGCATATCGCTGGCAGCACCACTCAAAGTCACCCGAGTGCCCAGGCAAATAGTACGTGACAATGCCAAACGCAAGAAGTGTCGCGCAAACTTTGGCGCCTCCAACTTGTCGCACATATGTTGCCTAGACAACACACGGCAGGGGTGCTGCTTCTGGTAGCTAGAAGGTGCCTTACACCGTGCACGGCACATGGCACAGGGCATCGAGGTTCCCTTGCCATTGCCATTTGTAGTGTGTAAATATTTAAACAATAATAAGTTGGCGGAAAAACGCAGGAAAACTGTTGTGTAGCGAAAACTTTTGTTATCTTTTCACCATGAAAACGGCATGAAATGGATGGAGCTCGGTGTGGAATGGTGCAGAGCAGTGAACGAAGTGGAAATCATGTTTAGGTGAAACGAGTATACGCCCAGTGTAACGCATACACACAGAATGTTTGTCTAAGCTGCAATATATCGCATTTCAGGTTTTCAATTAGCGTTAATGTCAGCGCGACGTTGCAAATTGAAACCGGGTATAAAGTCAGACGTGGGGTTGGAATGAAAAGACGCCCGATGGCAATATATCGATTACAATATTTGTCTAGCCATTAGAGTGAACTTAAACTTCAAAAGGTTCTACGTAACTTTTATGCTGTAGTTAGTTTTTATCGGAAATTTTGCCATACTTATATATTGTTTAATATATAAATATATACCCAGAAGGGCTCCCACTGAAATCTAGTTCCTGCATTAATTGAGTAGTTCCTCCTGGGATCCTTTTGCACGCCACACAATTCCATGTATCGTATGTAAATAAGTAATGAAATGTATGAAAAAAAGGGTTGTATTTATGCAGTAGCTGCTATATAAATATTGTCATAGTCAACACAGCCCCCTTCACAAGCTACGCGCGCCCAAAAGAGTAATTTGCATAAATGTCAATCATACGCCGCGTGTACCGAAAAATGTTATTGTTGTTGCTTTGAGCGCTCCAGAACTTGGCAACACAAGAACGCGAACATATGCGAGCTTTTGTGTGTGTGTCTGTGTGTGTGTGTGTGTTTCTTCGATGTTCACACACCAGTCACCATCTGCTCCACAAACACCTCAGCACCCAAAGTGGCTCGGCATTGAGAGTTTCGCTACTCGATTTGGGTTTTATTTCAAAATTGAATTCCAGCACTGATTATGTATTTGTATTTTTGGTTCTGTGCTCGCGTACGCGGGTGTTCACCGTACGGTTAGCTTGCTGTTTGCACTCGTTTGCGCTTTCGCTACTTTGCCCGGGGTGCATAAATAAGCAGCACTCAATTATTCGTGTTGTGGCTGAAGCTATACTCGTAATCCTTTATCCGTGTACCTGCGACGTGCCGATTTGATTTGCTTTGCAATTTATTGTGGAAACATGCCAACACACACACAGACACACACACACACGTACATCAGTCTGTTTTCCACTCGTGGATAGCCAATATGATATTGGGCTGATAAACGTTTTATAAGCTTTATGTTTATGCTAATGTTCGGTACAAATCAATTTTCGATCTGCCGTGGCGCTTTAAGCACTCGGCTTCAACTTCAAAAAGCGTCTGTTACCATACTTTTGGCTGCTCATGTAAATTGAGCACAAAATAAACTCACATTTTTTTGTTTGGGTCGAATTTCAAACGGTTGGCCTCTCGCAAAACTTTGAGCCCCATGGAAATTTTTCATTTGAAGTGAAACGACGCTGAGAATTTGTCTGCATTTTCGTTTAACTGAGGGCATTTAATTGTGGCCCATTTCATTTTTATTTGCAATTTGCCTTTGAGGTTTTCGGTGTAGCATTTAATTGCGAATTTTTGTTTAAGTCTTCCATCCCTAAACCTTTCGCCGACCCAAATGCTTTTACCCGTTTTAAATGTTCAGCTCATTAAGAAGTTAAATACCAGACTTTATTTTACAATAATGAAATATAATAAGATAATTTGAGTACACACCTTAAATCACCTTGAAGCCGTCATGGCTTATAGATATTAACGATAATGTTTTATGCCAAAGCTGCGCGAATTGATTGACATTTGGTTTCCTGTATGATTAATTTACACACACGCACACACACACACATATGTGGGTGGGGGTGAGATGATGTTGTGACTGGCTAATTGAGTGTATTAATTATATTTCGTTCATGCAAAAAAATGCCACAGAAATTAATATAAATTAGCAAATGGAGGTTGAGTGCGTTTAAAATGCTCTTCAAGTGTAATTAAAAACAAACATGAAAACACCATAAAAAAAAACCTCTGAAAAAAGAAAATATAGACCATGAGTTAACTTCCATGGAAATTTCTGCGATGATGATAAAACAACAACGTCAATTTTGCATCCACATTTAAATTGATGAGAAATATGTCAACAACAGTTACCTGCCAGTTTCCAGAGTTAATCGAAAAACTGAAATAACACCGGATGCAAATTTGTTTGTTTAAACTACGCTTCGTCACAAATATGTTACTACTATGGGCTCCATGTGTCTATGCGATTGCTAATTTGATGATTACATTTTTTCGAAATTAAATGCAAAATATAAAAAATTCAAATTGCGACAAGCATCAATATATTATTATCGATGTATATCAGTTTTTTTTTATATTCTAAACACTTACCTTATATTAACTATATATTTAAGCAAACTATGAGTATTTTTTGCATTTACCAAATATACTCAAATAATTGCTTGTGCATTTATGCGACTTTCATCTCGGCTGATTCATATGTTCATATGGACATTTAATTTATTTTTTACTTTTTAATATTTGCTCGTGCACAATTTCTTATTTTGTTTGTTTGAAAAATGTCAATTAAGTGGGCCAACCAGGTCAGCTGTGGTGCCAATGGCTAGGCTCCATTGGCTGCATACCAGGAATGCACATAAAAGCAACCTAGTGTCCTGGGCCTCGCCCGATCGCCGCACTTAATTAGCATCATTGCCATCGGGAAATGTTGGTCAGCGAGTTGACTCTGTGACAGACAATCAGCCCATTTCAGTGATAATTGCACTTTTGACAATTTACGGCCTGGCAGCTGCAAACCTTATTATTAAACCTGAAAATTCAATAATATAATGCCTGCCTACGAGCTCATATTGTACATATTCGAGTGTCAAGTATTGACAATATTGTACATACATATGTATGTATATACATACATATATGATGCAGAACGAAAAGGACTGCGAAATGTTGAATTTAAAGCTCTGAACCATTGTTGTTTAAAGCAACTGTATTTTCAATCGTTACATTAATGTTCATCTGAATATATATACTTATTATTAAATTTGGAAATGTAAACCTTTGCTTCATACATAATTTATATGTTTATACTATTTAAAGGTGAATTAAATCTGACTGGAAATTCCACAAAAAATCTCTTAACAGTTTTCTTTGCATTTATCAACAAATCATTAAATCATTTTAATGGCCAATCAATTTATTTTACTCAAAACTAATTGCATAACGAACTTATTAAGTTAAATTCAATACACTTGCAATTTATTTGCAACATGTCAAAGATTTTTCTATTCACATTTTATTAAATAAGTAAGATGTTTTACCTTTATTTAGAAACAAGCAGAAGCTTTGTACGTTAACAATGCGATGACTTATCTCTAATTATATTGGAAGTAAATAAATATATTATATTTATATTTATTTTGAATAACTATCTTTGGAATGCTTTCTGATGTAAACAACATTTTATAAAATCTTTTGCTTTCATTTCCATTGTTGCCCAAGTCACGGAATATGAATTGATTTTCTTTTGCATACGTCGAAGGGGAAATGGCCAACAGACAAAGCAAGCGAAAAGCAATGGCTATAAATTGAATGCGGTCGTATTGAATGCTCGCTGGATTGGTCGTCCAATGGTTAACCCAAATGGCAGCAAATTAGAGCTCAAGTGTTTTGCGCTTGTTCTAATTCTTCGCCTCGCTGCCTGTTGAAAAATCGAAGTCGCTTTCGCTGCCGGCGCCAGCGGCAGATGCCCCAGCCGCCGCTCCCGCGGGTGCTGCACTGCTGGGGGTGGGTGTGGGTGTGGGCGTCGTTGTGGGCGTGGCTGGGGGCGCGTGTGGCAACTGGGCTGGTTTCGCGCTTGAGCTATCATCCGTTTCGCTGCTGTCAACGAAATTAACGCGCTTCTTCTTCTTTTGCTGCTGCTGCTGCTGCTGATGCGCATCATTAGGCGCCGCTTGTTTGTCTGTCGACGCAAGTATCGATGTGGGTTTGACAGGCTTGGCGGCGTTGCTGCCGGTCATCGCTGGTGGGTCAGTGGCTACGGTGTTTGCATCTGGTGGCCCCTGCTCCGCTTCCTGTAGAGGAATCAGCTCCTGTGCAGCGCCGTTGTTGTCCGGCATAGGATAGGCGGCTTCCTGTTGTTCCTGTTGCTGTTCCTCTTGTTGCTGCTGCTGCTGCTGCTGCTGCTGGTCGGCATAGTAGTCATAATTTGTTGTTGCGGCATCGTACTCCTGGCCGGCGTAGCTGCCATCCGGCGCGTACTGAGCTGCACTGGGATCAGCGATGTACTGGCCAGTGGCCTCGTCGTATATGTAGCCCGGATAGGCATTGGGATCATATCCGGCTGCATATTGCGCTGCATCGTAGTTGCTGTAATCCATATTCGAGTACTCCTGCTGTGCTGCGGCCGCAGCAGCCTCAGCATCGGCCTCAGCCGATGCATTTGCATCCGCTGCATATTGCTGATAGTCTGTGGGATTTCCGATTTCACTGTAGAGCGGCTCGTCCGCGACGTTGTCCGGCTGCGGCAGCTGCTGCTGCTGCTGCTGCTGTTGACTGGTCTCAATACTGGCGTAGCTGGGCTCAGTTGGGTCCATATAGCTATTGTCATCATAATGTCCGTAATCGATCTGAGCGACATCATGTGTTGGCTGCTGGTCGGGCAGTTGTTGAACCTCCTGCACCACCTCATGCTGCTCACCTGGTTGCTGCTCCAAATTCTCAAATAAGCTCTGAGTGGGTGTTGCCGCTGCTGCTGCTGCTGCTGTTCGCGCTGATATCGCAGCAGCGGTTGCTGCTGTCAAACGTTCGCCGTAAATGGCATTTTCAATATTCTCAATCGACACTCTCGGCTTAGCGGATGGTCCATTGGTTGCCGGGGGCGACAATTGATTACCTCGCGCTAGCTGCTCATCAACCGCAGCCGCTGCCTTCTCCAGAGCTGCACGGCTGGCTTTGACTTCGTCTAGCAAATCGTTGCTGATGCCACCAACGAGGCCGCCACCGAATCCCGCTGTTTTCCCTTCGCCAGCACGCACGTTTAGCTCAATATTGTCTTCTAGCTGTTCTCTGGCTCGCATCATCATTGTTGGTTCAGTTGTTGTTGTTGTTGTTGTTGTTGGTGGTTGCGGAGCTGTTGTTGGCTGCCAGGGCTCATCGATTTTCAGCTCGCCAAAGTATGCGTCGAAATTGTGTCGCCGTTGTTCCTGGTGTGGCTGCTGCTGTTGGCGTTGCCTGGCCAGCCCCGGCTCATTATAGCCAGCAACACTTGACGATTTTTCATGCTCGCCCTTAGTCACGCGTAAATTTGGCCAGCCATCCTGCTCCAGTCCTTGCCGACTGTCCCGTCGCAGCTGTGCTGCCATTTGCGGTCGCCCGCCGACGTCATCGATGCCAGCGACAGCTGCAGCCGGCACCTCAGTCAGCCCAGTCAGCCCAGTCAGCCCAGTCAGCTCTGTCACCGTTGCCGTCTTTGGCAATTTATCAAATGTCAACGAGGATGTTGCCACAGTCGAGGATGTGCTGCTCAGTTCCCGTGCGCTCCGTTCGATCGGCGAGCACAAAGTTGGCATCGACGACGTCGCGGTTGTTGCCAGTGTTGGTGTCGATGTTGGTGTTACTGTTGCCGCTTGGCTTGTCCTGCCACCGTTCGAATTCGGAGTCTGCTCACCTGCTGTTGGAGCCGCCGCATCAAAGTGTGTCATATGCTCTGGCAAATCAGCATTTTCATTGTCCAGGGCGCGCAATGTCGCACGCAGATCGAATAGGTTGGAGGTGCCAAGCGCTTGCCCTCCACCTCCTGCTCCACTTAGACCCAGACCCATACCCAAACCACCAGCAGCAGATCCAGCACCAGCGCCATAGAGATCCGGGTATGACATATAAATGGGTTGAGGCGTTACCTGCGAAGTTAATAACATGCCAGCTTGCGGGGGCATGCCCATGGACGAGGGCGTGGCCATGGCAAAAGCCCATTGCTGTGGCGTCATTGGAATCAGCAGCGGCTGATTTTGATTTGGATTAGGAGCCGTTGCTGCAACTGAAGCTGTTGCTGTTGCTGGAACTGTCGCCGTTGCTGCGACTGTTGGATTCGACACTGCGGTCGCCGGCGGCTGTATGAGGACAGGAATTGGCAAGGCTGCGGCGCCTGCAGTCGTTGTCTGTTGTATGCAGCGCAGTGTTTGGCTCTGGACCAATTTAGCAAAGTACATTTGGTATTGCAGCTGCATATTGGGTGAAAGTGCAAGGGCAAAGGGGCAGAGCCAAATGGATGGACATTGATTAAAGATGCTGCTGTCTGGCTTATTGACAGGTCCTGTGACTCACCTTCATCATTTTAAGTCGCTCGCTGCGCTGCGACATGACAGCCGTCTGTTCATCAATGCGCTCCAGCATCTGCACCAGCTTTTTGTTTCGTTCATTGCGCTTGGTCTGCTCCTCCAGGAACTCCTGGTACTTCTGCCGCGTTTTGTGTCGCACGCACTTTTCGCTGAAGCAAACCAGCGGGAGTTGATGGCTTATTGCCATAATGCGCACCTCGAAAAGTTTTGTAAAAAATCTACTTACAGCTCGCTGCGCTTCTGCAGTACTTTGTCCAGTTTATGTTCCAGCTGCTCCCGGTTGTCCTCGCTTAAAAAGTGACACATAGAGAATGGATGAAACTCTCAGGAAGCAAGAACAGGCTTCAAAATCAATTTATTACTATGCAAGAATTTTTTTTATTGAGGCAACGACAAATGTTTTGTCAATCTTAGATATTAATAAAAAAAAGCTCCGTAACTTTTATAATTTTATGTAATCATAATAAGAACTAAGGTTAAGAGCAGACTGCACTCCTCAACATTTCAATTATTATATTATAATATAATGGAAGTATCATATTTTTATTATCATCCAAGTGTTTGAATATCAACACAAGCCTACAACTAAAAGTAACAAGTCCAGCAATTATTAAGCCAAGGGAAACTGCTTGAAAAACATTTCGTTTCAATAATACTTATTCCTTAGTGGAATAAATAAAGTTCTTGCACAGTAAAATATAGAGAACGTAGCTGGGTATCTCCTAGTCGAACACCTTCATGCTTGCTCATATAACAACAGTTTGAAGAGACGTGCGGAACAAGGAAGAAGCTTTTCCACTGTATTTGTAACTGTACATGTATTTTTATAAAAGGCTTTCCAGTTGAATCGTTTATTTTTGCATACTATTAGTTCAAAGCTAATTATAAAATAATTGCACCCACCTGCGACGCAGTTTCTCCTGAAGCAGCTCCACCTGCAGCTTGTAGTTCTCCAGCTCGGCCTGCGGATACATCTCGATGGGAAAACCGAGACTCGTCGTCCTCGTTCGCGCCGTCCAACTGCCTGTGCTGAACTGCACTCCAGTGTTGACACAGTTTGCGTGGCACCGTGCGCAGAGTACGGAATACAATAAATGCGGCATTGAGAGTTATTTTTAAAGCGACTTTATTTGAATAGCCGCATTTAACGTGCACTTTCACACATGTGTGTGTGTGTGTGCTCGATTGCATGTGTATGTGTGTGTATTTGTTTGTTGAGTAGCGTTGTCATGACTACCTTATTTCTTAGCAATGGTTTTTGTTGTTCTTGTATTTTTTTTTATATTTTTTTTTGGTGGTTGCTTGGCATTGGCCTGGGCGACAAGCGGCAGGCAGTTGGCGACAGGGCTGCGGAGTGACCTGCCCTTATTGATTTTACTTTGGCCCTTTTTGGTTAGTGCCACACAATGCGGCAGGCGTTGAGAGCGGCAGACTAACTTTCGATTTTGCGCTCCAGGAATTACCCATGCTTCGCACAGTACACTTAAATGGGGGAGGGCATTAATTACACACCCGGCAAGTAGGTCAGTTTGGGGGCGCCGTTTTTAAACTTTTACCACGCCCCCGCCCCCGCCCTTCCATTATCAAAATGCCGAGAATCGTTGGGGCTAGCCAAAGCATTTGTCATGCATAGCACGAGATTTGCCTGCACGAGCGACCGCAGCTTCTGCTACCCCCCTCCCCACATGGGATGGGCGGAAACACATGTTGTTCTCTCTTACATACACACACACACATACACACTTTTTTAATTTGGGAGGAAAGTTGGGCAGTCAAGCGTGCGGCACCTGAATGTGAATTAATGGTTGCGTCTATCACTCGCCTGCCGCAGACAACAACGCACTGACATATTCACACAGTCACCATCATGGCCAGAGCCGCGACATCGTCAGTCGTCGGACACGGACAGGGACAGGGACAGGGACACCGCTGCCTGTTCCTACATATTAACCCCTTACCGCTGTGCAGCTTGGCTTGGCATCGCCTGGCATATGCCGTTGTCGTCACGGTGTCGTGGTTGCGGCTGGCTATATACAATTTTTGGTTATTTGCGCTGGCCAAGCTGAAGCAGGCAACATAAGTACGGCTGCTAATGTGTGCACACTGCTGGGAATGGGGCTGTTTTTTCAGCCTGTCTCGACCTCTTTATGCATTTGTGGGGTATAGCTTTTAAGGCAAGTGCCTATTTACAGACTTAAAAAGATACGTTATTTTTCATGAGATGCAATATTAAAGTGCATGTATCTGTAATAATAAAATATATAAAAGTATCTATAAGATACATATAAATTTATGAATTACTGAACTAATAAAGATCTTCTTACTTTGTATCTATCACAAAAGCTCTAAGACCCATATCAAAGGCAGAAGGTAAACAAAGCTAGGAGAGTGCATTCTAAATATGAATTATACATTTTATGATAAGAATCAACCTCTTAAATTTCTTCTTTGTTTATTGGTTCTTTGTCTACTTTTGCAGACAGGCATCATCTACTTATATCGATGCTTATTTATGATTTGCTAAAAGGCTAAAAGCACACACATCGAACACGCTAACTAAAGCATGTTGAATGTTTTGTTTATAAATTTAAAAATAATTGACTGCCAAAATGAAGTTGTTGCTTGGCAACAAGAGTAACTTCGGCTAAATTCCACATCCCTTCACACGGCTCGCATAGCTTATACTAAAGCCGCATATTTGGTTGAAAAAATCCAGCTGACATGCAGTCGTCAAACACAGTCAGGCCGCAGTGAACGGCACTGCCAAAAAGAGAGAGAGAGAGAGACAGAGACAGAGAGATAGAAAAAGATAGAGAAAGAGTTGACTGATTGATTTTTAGTCGGTTATAATGGTTTAAAATAAATATTTTTGGCATATTGTGCAATATTTATTAATAATTTTGATCAGCAGCTGGCGGCGGGGGTTCCGATAAATTCATGTGCATAAACAATGCTTTTAGTGCAGCTAAACTAAACGGTTAACGGTTAAAGCGTTTCCGCTTGCATTTGCTTTGCGCGATTTGGCGCATTGGAGAACTGTGCGGGATTCTAAAAGAAAATTGAATATTTGGCTAAAGCGAATTTATGTGTATGGCTTTATGCTGCAAATGCCAGACATTCTCAGTGTGTATGTGTGTGTGTGGGAGTGTGTGTGGGTACTCTGGTTATCAGTCGCTGCACAGCATACTTTTTGGAAGCATTTAATTTCAGAAGAAGCGTCGAACTCTGCGCCTTTTTCCGATTTGCAGTCAATGAAGCAGAAAACTGAAAACTTTTTCTTTGCAGACTATTAAAAATAATGGCCGCTGACAGCGAAGCCACTCGCCAAGTGCGAAAGACGCCACATGCAGTTCCCATGTGTAAAGTTCTCCGACTGTATGTGTGTGTGTGTGTGTGTGCGCGACAGAAGCTGGCATTAAATTAATATATATGTACGTGTGTACGTCGGTAATTTCTCATAGACGCTGCCGTCGCATTGACCACTTGCGCTTGCCCCTTGAACTGTGAGGCAATAATGGCACATTGGGGCAAGCCACTTGAAATTGATTTGCGTTTTTCCATACGACATGCAAAGAACGAAGGGCAAAAGCAAACCGATTCAATTGAAAGCGTTGCGGAAAAAGACTTCTGATCCCTCAGCATGTCTAAACGTATAAATATAAGTAGTATATAGCTAATTATAGCTATCGAAGTAACTTTTTGATTAAATCTAACTTATCTGAACTTCTCAACAATTTACCTCTTGCCATGTTGCAGTGCATTCAATAGTCGCATTTAATATTTGTATTGAAGTTCCCACTTTTTTTTAAGTGCATTTTTCCACCGGCAATCGAACGTCGCGCAGGTTTTGTGGTTAATGCGATAATTTAATCGTAATGCGGGCCTGGCGTCTTGGCTGCCAATAATTTAAGTTGCAATCAGCGCAGCATTTATTGGGTTAAACATACAAGCCAGCAGTGCAAAAAACGAGGGAAAGAGAGATGAAAAGCAAAAGAGAGTGGGGGATATGGAGTCACAGTCGCAGTGCTAGTTGGCTAGCCAAGAAGTGAATGAACCCAAAGGAAAAACCGCAAGGGATGCAGAACAAGAGCTGGCAAATAAATTCAGCGATTGCTCCTGCTGTTCTTTTATAAAGGCGCCGCCACGAGCTTGGCATTCTTGCACGTAGGCCAAGGGAAGACCGAACAAAGAAAGCAAATGCGTAGCATATTTACTGGCGCTGGGCCAAGCAAAGAGAAAGAGAGAGAGTGAGAAAGAGAATACAAGCGCGGGAACATTACTTTTGGCCTAGGAACAGTTGCCGTGCCAACGTCAAACAAAGTAGGCAAATGGCTGCGCTGCGGCTTGCCGCCAGTCGCGATGGAGGAGCCAACGGAGGAGCTAACGGAGCAGCAGGAGGAGTGGCAGGAGGAGTGGCAGCGCCTGATGCTGGCCGTCGTCTACAAAGAGAGCATCGATAAGCTCGTCCTGCTGCAGCGCTCGCAGCGCCTAAACATGCGAAAGCCGCCGCCGCGGCTGCCAGCCTCGCTGCGCAGACTACGCAGCTCCTCCATCGGGCAGCAGGCGATGCCGGAGCGCGTGCTGCTCACCGGCAAAAAGCTGCCCAGGCTGGAGTCGCTGCTGGACGACGTCGAGGAAGAGGCGGACAAACTGGATGAGTGTGTACTAAATGCGCTCAAATACGAGCGGGACATGGATGCGCTGCGCGCTTGCTTTATGGCGGCCAACGAAGAGCTCTTCATGACCAAAGCGGAGCTGGCCAAGCAAAAGCCCAGCCGACTGGAGCTGGCCATCAGCGCACTGAGCGGCAGCAACAGCGAGCAGTCCGTGGCGGTGGCTCGACTGCAGCAGTCCAAGGATGAGCTGAAGCAGCTGCAAGCCCAGCTGGAGCAGCTGCAGATCGAGGGCACCGCCAAGCTGCAGGCAACAGAGGAGCGCATCGCCGATGCCAAGTACAATCTAAAGTGCGTGTCGCGCGTCAACGAACTGGAGTTCAGTCTGGTGCAGCGCTGGGAGGCAGCGCGCCTGACCCAGGCGCAGATCTGGAGCGAGAATGCCGAGCGCGCCTACCTGCGCGACATTCTCGACTACAAGCAGCGTCTGGCGCGCGAGCAGCGCGTCAGCCGCGAGCTGAGCAACTATCGCAGACACGAGCTGGACGACCTGCAGCAGCGCATCGCGCACTGGCAGCAGCGCTATGTCAGCGAAATGCGGCGCGTCGAGCGGGAGTCGGAGGCCTGGGAGCTGCGGATTCTGGCGCAGACCAAGTCGCTGGCGCATCACCGCGAGCTGAACGCGCGCCACGTCGCCTTTGTGCGCGAGTACTGTGCCAAGAAGGAGGCGGAGCAGCGTTTGCTCGATCTGCAGCTGCACCGCTTGGAGTGCGCCATCAGGTTGCAGGCGTGGTGGCGTGGCACGATGGTGCGACGGTGTCTGGGCCCGTTCAAGAAGAAGCCAAAGCGGGGCAGACGGCACAAAGCTGTCAAGAAGTAGACAAATAAAAAAAAAATATAAATAAAATGAATGCTATGCAAGAGCCTTATGGAAATCAACTTAAAATAACTTAAAACCAATTAAAAAGTTGGCCCGCTGCAGTTAACACGTCAGCGGTCAGCGGCTTACGTCAGCCTTAACGACATGCCGCCATTGTCAGCAGCATTGGCCATTGTTTGCGCCCTGCTAATGGGCTACCAAGGTTCACTTTGATGGAACCTGCCAACAGCAGCAGCACCAGCAGCAGCAGCTCTTTCCTGCTGCTGCAGCAAAAAAAAAAAAACTGCAGCAGCTTCAGCTTTGCCCGCCGAAGTCGAAGTTGCTATTAAAGTTCCATCTGCGTTTATTTTTGTTCTTGTTGTTTGGCTGCATGGCGTCATCCAAGTGGTTTCCACTGGCAACAATGGCCTCGTTGCCAGCCTGATGTTGTTGTTGTTGTTGTTGTTGTTGTTGTTGTTGTTGTTGTTGCCAGTGTGTTTGTTGCCTGCGTTGTTGTCGCACTGTTGGTGCATGGCGATAAACAGCGACAATTTGCTCGCTGAATGGGCGCAACTTTCTCTGTGTCAGGCACAAGTTTCTCCCATGTCTCTGTGACTCTTCCTCTCTCTCTCTCTTTCTCTCTGTGTGTGTGTGTGCATTGTAATTTAAAATATAATTAATGGCCGTTGTCTTAATTTATTGAATTTGCATGGGTGCCGAGAGCGTTGCCATTTCTTGTTTGTTTCGCTCTCGCCCATTCCACAATCTCGTTCGCTCTCCATCTGGCTGCCTGTTGGTTATTGTTTGGCTTAATGCTCACTTTTGTTTTATACTCTTCCACTGGCAACAACAATAACAATAACACCCCAATAATGACTGCCGCAAGTCCACTTTGTTGTCAGGCCTTTTGTTTGCTAGCTGGCAGATAAATTAATGGAAGAACGCCCAGCGACATTCGCCGGGCAGGAATCTGGCGCGCCAACCACTTTTATACCAATACATACAAATACCCATATAAATACCAACGAAATGAATTACAAAGTAGGCAACCATTGAATGAAATGAACTTCACATTTTCAGACCAAATGCCATATGTTGTGCATTCAGTTACCTTCATAATTAAAAAATCGAGACGTTCCAGTTTTATAGTTGATAAAGGTATCTCCAAGGCGATCGATCTTAACTAAACTAACTAACAAATATATTTCTATGCAACACAATGCAATCTACAGTTGACTTAACCCCAAATAAGAGGTTAACTAACTTTAGTAACTTTAACTCAATAGTCTGGGGATTAAATTCATAACAAGCTGAGGAATTGAGTGAGCCCCGTCCACCAGTTTAAGCCAAAAAGGCAACTAGTCAAGCTCTTTTAGCCCTGGCCGTTGGCTGTCGTGTGCATTAGTTAAAAACATGCTAAAACAAACGGTCGCTGAAATCCTTTAAAAATGGCGGGCACAGCGCCGTTTTTCCCCTGGAGAAAAGGGGCGCCAACTTGGGCTCCCTAAAATTTACATACAAATTAGGGTTAATGAGCAGTGAAATTGTTATTTAACTTCAGTTGGCCGTTTTGCCGCTTTAAAGTGTGGCACACTTGAGAGTGCCGTCTTTTTAAATAACCACGCAGTTTGCGACACGTTTTAGAAATTTCGTAGTGCACGGCAGCGCTTTTAAGTGTGGTGGATTACGTGAAAGGCTAGCGGTAGAATCGCACGCATAATTAAATTGAATATTGCGCATACGCCACGTGCTCACAAATTAATTTCCTTTTGCATTTTTTTACAGCAGTCATCCATCCCCCCCAAAAGTTTTATTTAAAATTTAATCAAACACTTTAATTTGATTAACAGCGCACGTCTTTCAATATAAATTTATGGCCGCACGACGCATAATCAGAGACCAGATCCTACACTGACCAGCCATAAAAAAGGGTTAGCCACCTCGTCCGCCCACCGAGCTGGTGAGTGTGGGTGTGTGTGTGTGGGGGGGGGGGGGGGGGGGGGGGGGGGGGGGGGGGGGGGAGAGAGAAACGTTGTCGATGCTTTAACGTCTAATAGCAACACGTACGTCTGATAAAATATTTTATTGGCATGTGTGGCTCCTGTCCTGTCGGTCAATTTATTTTATAGATTTTTTTTAAATGCCCTCGCCAATCGAGATGATAACTTACGAGCCGTAATCGCCACTCTCAACATAAATCAAATGTCATATTAAATGGATCTTGAGTTAAAATACAAAATTACAAATATTTTCTAATTGATTTAATAAATTTTATTTGTAATAAAAAGTAAAATTTAATGATAGGGTATTAGGATAACAGGCTCTAGTTTATCTTTTGGCTTATTATCGATTCTTTTATGCCGTTAGTTGAAATGCATATTTCATGAAATTAGTGCAGAACTTTTACGCTTTCGCCTCTGCAGCAATTTCGAGGCAATAAATCATTTTAATACACAACTTAAACTGTGAAGCTAAACAAACACCGGAGGCATTTTTATTTGCCTACGTGTCTTTTGTGTGGTTCAGGCAGCCCGGCCAGCGCTACTAACAACCGTACGTAGTATCTCATCATGCAAATCTCAAATAAATCTTTCAATTTCTGTTCCACGGAAATCACGAGCAGGCGGTCAGCAGCTTTTGAATCGCACTCATTGTATATAAATGCCAAATGCCAAATGCCAAATGCTGATGCCAAATGTTGATTCTGATCTATGTGGGCGGCATTTAAGTGGCTGCCACTGGATTTGTGTGCCTTGGCGAACTTTTGTGTTATGTGAAGCGTGATTTATTTTGCACTTTTGTACAATTTTTATTTTTTGTTGTCATATTTCAACAATTAGCTGCCCCGCGAGGCGCAACATTGGTGCGGCCGTTCAATGAACCTGTCGCCGAGTTTCAAAAATCAAAGCGCGACCCACAAATTAAATGCTGTGTGCCATGGGAAAAACAAACTCGAAAAAGTAGCGCGAAAACTTTTTGCAAAACGGCAATTCTCTGTTATTTCATTTGGTTGCTGATTTCTTTGTTGTTGTTGTTATTGTTGTTGTTGGTGTTGGTGTTGGTGCGCCGTTCGGAATTTTAAATATGGCGTCTGTTTTGTTTGAAAACGGAAACGAGTGTCTGTCAGTTTATTTGTTTGTTTGTCTGTCAGTCTGTTTCTTCTGGCTCGTTTGTTGTTGTTGATGTTGTCCTCGGCAACGTCGACGACCCAAAATGAAGTCAAGCAACTTTTATGCCGCTCCTTTGGCAAAGGAAACGCCGTCTAATGTGTTAGTTTGTGCATCCGTATTTGCGTTTCTTTATATATACATTTATTTGTGTGTGTGTGTGTGTGGGTGTGTGTGTCTGTGCGTATTTGTAATTGTAATTGCCAGTGGCGTTGTTGTTGAGTAGAACGAGGGGTTTACTTAAAAACAACTGCCCGAAGACTTCAAATTGGCTTTTGAGTCACGGCAAGTCACAAGTTAAAGTTTGTTTATACTGGATAAGATTCCAGCACAGACATTGGAGTGAAAAATCTCCACCAATCTCTCGCTCACTCTCCATCTCTCTCACTCTCTCTCTCTTCAGCTCTCTCTTTCTATCTCCCAATTTACCGATCAGCAACACAATATCAATAGTAATAATTTTAATTGATTGCTTAAATGATAGCAATTGATAAACGCCCATCTCGTTATTTAAATTATGTCTGGTTTTATGAACAGCCCCCATAAATTATTTGTATTTAGACCACGTCTCTGTTTGTTTTTAGCGCAAACTGTTTAAATAACCAGCTCACATAAGCACAAATGGCACAACACTGTAATAGTGTGCACTAATAAAGTAAGCTTTGCATTTTTAATAGTCTACTTTTCGGCGCATTAATTTTAATACGGGAATTTTTGCTGGCAACCAGGAAAAGAGACTTGTGAAACCCTTTAAAGCGCCTTTCACATTACATTTGTGACAATCTTATATCTTCTATTTTATTTTATTGATGGCACGCAATTTGTACTTTGCATTTCCCGAATGAAATTTATAGGTGCCGGGTAATTAAGCATGAAGGGCAAACGGACGTCAAATGCCGAGGGCAACGCAAAACTCGCTTATCACGAATTTCCAATAGTTTTTTGTTTGACCTCCGCGGCCGTGACACAAATACAAATGCACACCAACTGTTTATGCAGATTTTTGTTTTCGGAATGAGGCAGCAACAACAACCGCCGCAGCAGCAGCTGCAACAGATAAACGTGCCAATAAATTAATGTGTTTTGCATTTCATTATTTGCAGTCTGTCATACGATAGTAAAATTGCCAATGCATAAAGTACAAATAATACGCATCACAAATATGTATATCTATATATGCATACATATGTATGTATATATATATATATAGTTATAGTTTGAGTTCTCTTATTTCCAACAAGCTTAGCATTACAAACAATTTTAATTAATTACGATTCGCTGCAGGCAATGCGCATATGTAAATGTAAATTGCCCACAGCTGATGGGCAGAATTACAAAAAAAAAGGGAATATGAAAGAGATTTTAATGCACAATTCCATAAAATACATAGCAAAAAGTTTCAATTACACATGCAGACCATTAAATTGAGCTCGATCTTACATTCCAGGCCCAAAACTAACCATTTCATAGATAGATACCGCTGCCATTTAATGAATTGTATCGGCAATGAAGCTCTGGCAATTGCAGTGCGTTTGAATTTGTTGCACAAATTTGTAGGACAAGCCAAATAACAACAGCAGAAAAAAACATAAGTACAACTCAGTTTTATAAAAAACTTTGCATACAAAAAACTGAAAGCTGCAGTGACAGATGGGTGGACATTTTGTCAGAGCGTATGAAGTGAAAAACAGTTGCCCAAAAAGAGTGCAACAACAAAAGCAACAAAATAAAAAATAAAAAAAAAATAAAATGCCTCACGCCATACACAAACAATTTGCAATTCAACAGCTAAAGGGATCAGCAGTGACAAGCGCATTTGCAGCATTTCATCGGGAGTGGAATGGGGACGGGGGCAGGGGTTGGGGCAGGGGCAGGAGTTAGTGCATGTGGCACAGCTTTCGCCACCCCAAAAACGTCAACCATACACATGTTGCAGTTCTACTTGCAGCCCGATGCGAAATCGACCAACATCCATATATACCCCCCGCTTTGTAATACTCTGTCGCATATTTAATATATAAAATACCCAGTCATTTATCTTATTAGTACACATTTACTCAAAGTACCCTTTAAAACATCCTATTAATTTATTTAGCTGATAAAATATAACAATTTAGATTCTATATCAGGTGTATGAATATTAACTATCATTATCAAACTAAGATTATTCCATATTCATTTCGTCAATTTGTTTTGATTAAATCAATTTGAATACATTTAATAAATGATTCCATAAATATTTATTCTATGACTAGCTGCAATTGAATTTCTCTAAAAAAAAAGGGTATTCCTTTGTTCTTGTGAATAAAATATTTTTCCAAATTTATATTTATTTTTTTCCATTTGGTGTTGTCATTTGCATTGCAGTTGTAAATGCATTTGTTTTTATGTCGTCACACCGATTTGTTGTTGCTCAAGTTGTTGCTGTTATTGTTCTGGACGTCCGCCTTGTTGAAATTAATGAATTTGTTCGCATTGCATGATGAGTGTGTGCGTAACTGTATATGTGTGTGAGTGTGCCATTTGAAGCGTCCTTAATATAATGTTGGAACAATGATAAAATAAATGAATTTCATATATGTGGACAGCAATTTTCAAAGTTTTTATACCCTGTACACAACATATTTTATAAAATGCGTTGAATAATAAAAAGGAAAAGTGAATATATTTCAGTGTATATATAAGTAGAGTCAATTGCCCTACTTTAGTGTGTTCGCAAAGATACCTTTATAAAAACAACATCCCTACCAGGGTATCTACTAATTAAGACCTCGTCAATGTTGAATTAATTAAGTAGTAATAAAGCATTCGGATATTTATGTTTTGATTGTTTGTTTCTTTATGTTGTTTCTTGGCGCTTCCTGTGCGAGTTTTTCTTTACTTGCGGCCAATTAGTGTCACGTATGTCAAACACCTGATCAGTTCGAATCGACTGATAATTAATTGGTTATTAATTAATATTATTGCGCAGCTTGTGCGTCTCGCTTATTCTCACTAATTATTGCCAATCAGCTGACTCGCGTTGATTTCGAGCCATTTAACATTTATCATTAATAATTTAGAACAGACGCTAAACTGTGGATTAAGATGGGGCTATAATAAAACGTGGCCAAAATGCCTGAAATGAAAACACTTAATGAAAATAGTTATTACGCTGGTGCGAGGGTAAATTGAAAGCGAAATGCATTTTAATGCCACATTTTCAACTTAAATGCAATGTACACACACAAGCACAAACATAGAAACATCCGGGAAACGGAAGCCACAATGCGCAATAAAGATTGCAAGGCGTGGGCAGTCTGACAGCCGGCCAGGGCTACTGGAGAGTGGCGGTCAAAGCACGTAACGATCGTTGCCATTGATTTATGCGCCGCGTGCCAGCGCCAGCGTGAAGCGTGCAACAAGCCAAGGCAACGCGAAGCGTGTAAAAAAATATAAGTGGCATGCTCGAGTGCCATGGAGCGTGCGGCGGACCGAGAACTGAAGCGGGGGTTGGCTAACTGACGAGTGCGGGTCAGCTGTTAAATAAGTGTGTCAACACGTTGCTCTCTACGCTGCCAGCTCACAACTCACAACACACAGCTCAGAGCGCACAGCTTTGCCGCCCGTTTTACTTAACAGCCAGCTAGTTTTCAGCTAAATGAAGCGTGCCCCAAAGTATGCAACGAATTCGCAGCGAAACGTGCCACAATCCATTTTAGCTTGGCTGTCATTTGGCGCTGCAAAATTTGATTAAGTCCAAGCCGGCGATAAGTTCATTGTGCGCTCTAAACGCTTCGCCTTGCCATGGCCATTTTACATACATAATTTGACGTGGCCGTGATGTTAACGCGAATGCGAACGCAAACGCAAGCGCGAACGATGCACGTAGCAATTAACTCACACTCCCGCACACCCACACTAACACACACACACACACACACACACAGGCGCACAGCTGTTGCGGCCTAACGCAATTACAGCTGCAAACCCGAAATTGCGACCGTTGCCAGCATCAGTGTTCGATTTTTGTCACGCATGACATGTGATCAGAAAGGGGGCGGCATTGCGGGGGGGGGGGGCGTGGTCCTGGCCATATCCGCTGTCCACATATTGTCGCAAATGCCGCAAATCGAACGCTGAGGGCTGCGGCCGACTGCCGTAAAAATAACTCGCATACCGTATAATTACTCATACGACTCGTTGGTCGCTGCGTTAAATCTGATTTGTTCATTGATAACTATGCAATTACTTTAATCAGCCATTTGCATAATGCTATTGTTAGGTTTTAGCTTCAGCTTTACAAATAAAACTAAGCCATCAATCGATGCAACATTCTGGTTACTATGAAAAACTAAAAAATTAATTATCTTAACTATCATTTGTTATTTGATTAAAAACAACAACAGTTAACAATAACTAACCTTTTGAATACTCTCTAAAATATAGATGCATTTATATAAAATATATATAAGTTAGTTTAATAAATGTTGACTAGCAGTAAATCCAGCTTGAAATAATTGTATTTAAATAATTTTCGTTTTTCGTGTGCCCCGCAGATTATCATTGAGTTCAGGTATGGAGCATGTGTTAAGAGAGAACAGAAAACGGAATGCCCTTATTGTTTCTTCGCGCATTGAGGTCAGGTAAATGTTTAATTAAACCAATTTTCAATTTATATTTATTCAATTATTCATATTTAATCAATAAATTAGCGCTGCAGGCGCATATGAGTTTGTATTCCGTCAGTTGCCGGCATCGGGCTAATTATTCATATTTGCTGTAGTAGCCTGTTAATAATGATATTTTATAATGAGCGTTAATAAATGATAAAATATGCATCAAAATGCACAAAAAGTGCTGAGCACGCCAGTCGAACGGTGACGGGGGCGGGCCTGGGGGGGGAGGAAGCAAACAGTTTCCGCAACATTTGCGCAGCTGTTTGCGACGTGATTTGCATTAGCCACGCCCACAGCTCCGCCCTCGCGCCCAAGTGACGCCGTCTGTTGCCGCTTCGATAGGTTGCCGGTTGCTGGTTGCTGGTTGCTGGTTGCCGCCTAGAAGCATTCTATTTTTTTTTTGTGGGGCCATCAGAAGGCAGTTTTTGTGCAATCTATCTGCATGTTGCACGTCATGTTTAGCTATGTTGCACTTATGGTTTTATTATATTGCGGCCAACGATTTATGGCCCGGCACTTTGTTTGCGAGCTGTGACCAAATCTAGCGACCGGCTGCTGCCGTTCGCCACTGCCAAATTTATGTGCGTCAAAGACAGCCCAGCCCGCAAATGCCAAGCTAAGACAATGTTGCACAAATAAACTGCTTTAAATAAGCAGCTCAAATGTCACAAAAAGGTCAAAAACTAACACCAACTAACACAAAACAAATGTTGGCTAAGTTCGGAAAGTTTGCGGCTTCCAGCAAAAGTCGCTTTATTGAACCTATCAACCAAAAAAAAAAAAAAAAGTTGCAACAACTTCAAAAGGATTTACCGTCAGGACATGGTCAGCTGGCAGGCGCTCATGAGTAGGCCAGGCAAAATTGCAACGACATTTGTTAATAGCTAATTATTTGTAAGTAGCATTTGGCCAAACAACAGCAATTTTGGAACAACTTGCAGACATTTCATTTTGCAGTTACACTTGGAGTTGAATTCACGAAAAAAAATAAGAGAAATCAAAAAAGTGTTGACCATAAATTGTAGTTAGCCAAGCTTTGCTGTGTCGCCTTGAGATTTTTGGCCCGCCTGCCAAGCAAAAAAAGAATGCCAAACAAGTGCAAAGCACGATAACAACAATAAGTTGCAAGTTGCAAGTTGCAGGCAGCAAGCAGCAAGCAGCAAAGCGGCAACTTGCTCGAATACACAAGGCAAGAGTCGATAGTTTTGGAATAGTTTTTGGCATTGCCAATGCTTGCCGCTTGCCCCTTTGATAAAACATTCGAACAGTCAGCGCCGTTTACTGTCAGTCCTACTTCGGTCGAACTCCAAGTCGATGGCGAAGTGCTTGGCTTGGCTGTTGGTAATTTATGGCATTTTAACAAGCAGCCAGCGCAGCGTTGGTACGAAAACAACCAAATGGGGCAGCGGCAAGTTCCGTTACAGTTTCTTGCTGCAAATAGGCATAAATTTGCATTTAATGCAGCTGAGAATGAAAAGGGCTAAAATGAGGAGCACAAATGCCAAAAATTATTTTGCTATTTAGTAAGTATATAATTTCCTGGTGCCGTCTGGCTGGTGCGCCTGGACTCTGGACTCTGGACTCTGGATCGCAGGTCACAGTTCGCAGGTCGCAGGTGCCATAAAAGCGGCATAAATTTTTAAACTTTTACAAAAAAATTTGCATTGCAAATGCCTTAAACACACACATACACACACACACACTCACACACACACGTCCGTAGTCTTTTTCGCGTTTTGCATGCGGTTTTAACAGCGTTTGGGTCAGTCTATTAAAATGCAAAAGCCCCAACCCCTTTTACCGTCCGGAAGTCCATTTTGTCTTGTCGTTCACGTCATAAATATGGCCGGGCAAATGGCGTTGCTGTTTACGGCTTAGTCTGCCCGTGTATTAGTGTGTCTGAGTGTATGTGTCTGTCTGTGTGCGTGCGTGTGTGTGTGTGTGTGTTTGCCTGTTTGCGTTTGTTTATGTGTGCCGCTTTTAATGACAATTTGCTGGGGGCTTGCATTAAATTGAAGCGAATTTCTCTTGACATACATACGTGCACGTGTTTGTGTCTAGGTGTGTGTGTGTGTGTGTATGTGTGTGTGTGTGTGTAGCTGGACGCGCGCTGTGCACTTTAGTTTACTTCATTCTTCGTTTCTTTTGGTTTTATTTAAGCGGCATAAATTTAAATAATTTGCACTTTTTGCAGCTGTTTTTACAACTTGCTTTTTGAAATGTGTGTGTCAGGATACTAATCTATATGTGTATGTGTGAGTGTGTGCATGTGTGTGTTTGGTGCTAACTGCCAGGTTTAGTTGGCATATGATGAAAATGTTTTGAGGAGAGCAAACAGGACATCATCACGACATTAAAATGTTTCACCTGCACAGACCAGATTGTTATTCATTTTATAAATGTTTCTCAAAGATTGCTAGATCTGTTACATTTTTTTTAAGATTTTCACGCTAAGCCCAGCTTCACCTTTGACTTTGTTTTTACACTTCATTTCATGCGTCTTCAACGATTTTTGTGTCTCTTTTCGGAGCCTGCGAAATTGCTCTCATATATTTATAAGCTAGAATGTGACGCTGCCATCTTGTTTCAATATACATATTTGTCTAGATTTTATTAATAACCATTACATTTGCAAATCAAAGCCGCCCCCAACGGCCATAAACTATACCACAAATAATAGATACTTAAAGTTTCAAATGGCTGCAGGATTGTTGAGCACCACAAATAAGATACTTGGCATATAAGTATTATGCATAGTATATAAATAGCATATATTTATATGCTGTGTGTCTTACTTTTTGGATATTATTTTCCACACGAATGCTTTAACATGACAAAATTTACTAGCCAAGACGAAGGCGACGCCGAAGACGTAGTTTTCTTTGCCTTTGCAGCTTGTCACTTAACGTGAAAAACAATTTTTCTCCAGCTATGAAGCTATATTCAGTCATGCTTAAAGTGTGTGTGTGTGTGTGTGTGTGTATGTGGGTGTGTATGTGTGTGTGTGTAGCTATCAAAAAACCAATTTTCGCTGCTAAATTGATGTTTATAGCAATGTACGATGATGACAACGACGAGCTAGCTGATGCCGCCGTCGATGGCAATGATGAGCTTGTTGTGACCACCGCATCCCCTGCCACGCCCCCAATGTCGACCAGCAGCTGATGAAGACAAAGTGCCAATGCGAAAAACTAAACGCCAAGCCGCCTGTCTAGGGCCTGACTTGCTACAATGCGCCAATGAAAATCCTTTTCGACTCAACTCAACTCAACTCGACTCGACTCGTCTCAACTCAACTCGAGTCTCTCCTCTCGACGCGACTTGACATCGTTTTGATGCTTCCGCTTGTAATTTATGTGACACTTGCAGCACCATAGATCAGTAACGGGCGCTTCGGGCCAGGCCATGACACGGCTGTGGTTTTTGTTGCTTTTCATACTGTGCTAGTTTAGGTTTTATTAGGTATTTGCAGCCAGTTTATGGGCCGTTGATTTGCTTGAGCAAACGCCATCAAAAGCAATCCGACTCAATAAGCGTGCAATGCCACTGCCTAATCATTTAATTAAAAGGAAAGTGTACACACACACTGACACGTACACACACATGCTAATATTATGTGTCAGCTTCCTTTTGTTTGATTTTCATGCCACCGACGCCAGCACATGGGGAGCTCAACTAGATTGCATATTAATTGAAACTCACTCAAACATCAGGGCCAGCCACTTAGGGGTGGCTTTGCCATTCAACCCCTTCGCTGCCTCCTTCTCGTCCTTGTCCTCACCACCTGCCCCTTGCCACTTGCCACTTGCCGTTTTATTGTGAGTAAATTAAAACGTTTGGCTGCACGCTTGCGTTTAATAAATGCATTGCAAATGCTTTTCTCTTGATTACAATTCCATGCACCTGAGTCGCTGCCAAGCTGAGGACCACAGTCGCAGGCATTATCTTATGCATATGTCTAAGTCAGATCAAAGTCCTGCTGTCAAAGTCCCCGCCCCGCCACTCACTTTGTGTTAAGTGGGCCGTAAGTGTGGCGCATTGCAGCATTTGTGGCAATTAGTTGCGGCAGGCAGCCTGACTAAATTAACAGTATTTATGGCAAGGTAAGTGCTCAGGCCAGGAGTACACAACAGCTCATATTGTACATAAGTGCATCTAAATATATTCAAAGTTGCATTTGTGTGCGCTTAACCCAAAGCAATAATCCATTTACAGATCGACCATCCTTATGTTGTATTAATTATAATTATCTAGCAAATATTGATCACGTTTATTTTCTGTAATATTGCATTTAACAGGTAGATACAATCAGATTCTTTAAAATTAGTAGTGAAATTTTTAAGATACTTCATTTGGACCTTCTACTGTTTTTTTGGTCTGTAGCAAATATACCCATTTTGCCCCCTTCTAGTAATTGGTGCAGCGTATAATAAGAGAACATGAGAGTTGATTGAATGACATTACAATCTCTACCTACCCATCAACTAAGCCAAGTTCGAATTGAATAACAGTACCAAACTCGCCACAGAGCGTATGCAGAACAGATGCTTTGGTTATGTTATTTTTTTTTTTTTTGTTTTCTATTCATGGCTCTAGTTGTATTCGAAGTGTTCTGTTGCCTTTGGATTTCTGAGAACACTGTTACCAATTAGACTTCGACAGTAGCTCACATTTGCACAGCTGTTTACAATTAGTGTCAGTGTCGTTTGCTATTCAGAAGCGGATCACGGATTGAACAAAACTTCAATGTTCCTTGCAGGCATTAGGCATTTGGGCCACACAACTTGTGGCTGGCAGTCATTCAATAGAAAGCTGTGTGCTGCACTTCTTACTTATATAAACATGAAACTGTTAATCTGGGTGTGTTCGGTGTGCTTTGTTTGGAGCACCGTCGGCGGCATGTTCTTTGAGCTGCCAGGCAACACAGACGCGTCAGCAGATCAGGGCACTAATGATGACTTTATGGGCGAGGCAATTGGAGGACTACACCAATACTTAGGCGGCGAGGAAGACAGCCAACACCAAGGCAACGCCCGGCCCGGTGCAACAGCAACAGGAACAACAACAACGACATCGTCTGGAGTCCTGGATGAAATGGAAACGTCTCTGGAACATGCAACAGATACGCTCGACGGTCTTTGGCAGCAATTCAAAAAGGTAAAACAAGAAGCGCAATAAATGGAGTCGGTAGATAGTTAGCTTCACGTGTCTTTCAGGGAGTGCTCAGTCTGGTGGGCAGTCTAAGTGTGGGCGAAAGCGATGACAACAAACACATTAATGGAAATAATGCGACGGCAACAGCTAATTCACAGGCGGCGGGCACAATAACGAATCAGTTGTTTGCCAAGCCAACGTCAACAACCGCTATGCCAGTGACAACAACTACAACGTTGCTAACGACAACAACAAGATTGGTGACAGCAACAACAACCAGTCGAACGGCAACTGAGCTGGAAACGCCCTCAAGCACACCACGCCTATGATGAATTCTCGAATGCAAAGTGATCAGCTTTCATTAAAATGTTTAAAACGCAAAAACACAAAACCAACTTGAATCTATAAAGAAGTCTACACTAACCTTGACAATACAGTTCCATATTTGCACAGCTGCTGCCTGAAATATACTTCACTGCTAAAACCGTACACGAAATAAGACTCATCATCATTCTCGAAAAGCATGTTGGGATGTTACTTTTGTCCGGCTTTGTTATTGCTAACAGTCGCCGCCTGTCTGGTGCAGGTATGTCCCAAAAGAATGGAGCATCTTCTTAAGCCCCGGATATTAATTAATCGCATTATAGTCAGCTCCGTCGGATGTGGCATTTGTGGGCATAGATCGCATGGATCGGGCTGCGTTTCCTGGTCAGTTTGTGAGCTTAGATTATGCGCTGGCTGACAAACGGTATTTGGTTCCGGAGCTTGAACTGGCATTGCTGCAGGAGCGCTTCAAACAGGACGGTGAGTTAATGCGCATTAGTTTTTATAACTTTCCATCAGAAACTTATTCTGTTTTCTGGTTGCAGACAAAAGTTTTGTCCAAATGCATTTGCTGCAACTGAATCTGCTGAAGATTTTGCTTCTTTTGGATGTAGTGATTTTTATTTGCATATTCTATTTAATGAGAAGCGACTAATAAAAAAATGTATTTAATTTGGTAATTAAAATCGTAGGGTATTTGTGTAAGAATTGTGTTCAATTGAAAGTGAGTAATAAATTTAGTTTTAAATAACCAAAATCTGATTAAAGGCTGCTTGTTTGTTTAAATTGTAGACTAGAGACAAAGGTCTATAAATAACATAATAAAGTAAGCAAAATTAATGCCACAGACAGGGGAAAACTTCTCGTTTCCGTTAAATTACTTTTGCCAACCACATTTTGTACCAAATGCTTAGCATTTTTGTTTAAATTCACTTTGTTATGCGAATTCTTGAAATTACAGAATTAATCTTTTAAAAAATGCTAAGATGACAAACCAAAAACATAAGTAACTAAAATGCGATATAAAAAAACAATCTCAATCAATTAAGAGATTGTAAATTGTGTAGTTGACAATGAATACAAAAGCTGCAATTTAATTGGCTTTAACTGTTAGAAAAAACAACACCTGCAGCCAAACCAATTAAAAATATCCTCTCTTTAACATCAAAACCAATATGACAATTTTTTCCGCCCTGTTTAAAAATAAAAATATTTACTTCATGAAATCAAAGTTTTAAATATGGAAAGTTCAGCGTTTAGTAAATAGGTAAGCAGTTATTTAATTGCCAATTGGAAAAATGTACACAGCTGCATAATTGAGTTTTCAATCACTCATAGAAAAGGAATAGAATTTTAAAATACCGTTAAACACCAGCGAATATAGAGTAGTTGTAGGGTCCTCAACCTAAATAGCTATTTTATTTACGCTGTCGATATTGCACATACGCCGCATTGGCGCGCAGGACTGTTCAAAGGTTTGGCAACTTTGCGGTTGTGTTTGTTGCAGCTTCGCATAATAAATGCGCAGCTTTTCAATAATTATAGGCCACTTGATGCCGGGCAAAACCTGAACACTTAACACTGAACGCCGTGGCAAGCACCCTCGAAGCCGAAATGCAATGCGCATAACATCATTAAATATTGGCAGCTGCTTTGCTGCATTGGGGCAACAGTGCGTGCCAATTGTATGAGCACGGTCTGCAGCAGCAGCAGCCGTTGCTGTGTTGTTGCTCATTTTGTTTGTTTGTTTGTTTGTTTGTTGGCACTTTCCCATAGTTGGGTTCATAAATATTAACAGCCATTATTATGGAGCAGCCATGCAAAAGCTGACTGAAAATTAATTTTAAAGTTTTAAACTGACTGACGCGCAGTTTACGCGCAATTTAGCAGACGATGTGTAAACACAAGCTTCATACATATACACATGTGAACACTATGTGTGTGTGTGTGTGTGTGTCTGTATATGCCTAAAAGCTTGCATAGCATTGTACAGCCTCAATCTAATGGCTCATTTAATTAAAAGCGGAAATTGAGCAAGTGACCAAGAAGTAGCCGTGGCCAAGTGCCTGGCTGAAAACTTTTTACCAAGTTGTAGGAAATATTAAAAACGGAAAACACTTTAGGCCAACTAATTCGTTGGCACTGCCTTGCTTGTGTTTTTTTTTCTTGCTCCTCTTCAGCTATGGAGCCTTTTTTGCCCTTGCAGGAAAGTACAACGATTAAGTTACAGTTTATGTAATGCTTAACGGATTATGAGCTGAGTTAAGCTTGTTTCTATGCTGGTATAACTTCGAGCAGATACACACTTTAAGGATACGTGGACTTCGTTTAAATATTCTGTGCATTTCCTGATCAGAGAAAGTAATTACACTTTATTCAAATGGAACTTGTCTGCTTTGCCCAGTAAGTGTATTTCTTGTTCGGCACTTCTTAGTTCGCTGTTTCATGTATTCCTTTAAAGAATTTTTTTCTTTTTTTGGCAGCTTTGTGTGGTTCAAGTCTTGGCTGGTTGTCCACTTTACAGCTAGGGCGGCACAGCGCGTCGAGCTGAGTGCCAAGAAAAGGAAGCGAGCGCCGTGCAATTAGCAAGTTTATTGCATGAAATTATGAAACGCTTAATAAAAACGCGCTGAAAAGAATATTCGGCTATGCTTGGGGAAGTGCAAGTGTGGGCGTATATTAAAAAAAATTTGTGAAGTGGCGTCGGAGGGGATGCACTCTGATCCAAGCGAGTTAATTAAAAGGTTCACATATTTGAAAAGTTCGCCTCGCCCAACAAGCGCAACGCAGTTTAATCATGTAAGTGCTGGCAAATTGTCGGCTAAAATTAGAGCCAGATAAATATTGCACATACGCCTAGGATGCGCGTTAAAAGGATGCTGCTGGCTGGTAGCTAGCTTTTGTTGTTCCTACTCCTACTGATGATGCCAAGTTTTATGCTAATGGCTTTCGTTTAAAGCCAAAAGTAATTTATTGTTGTCAGTGGGCACCATCAAAAATGTTGCTGCACATTCATTATGCCCAAATGTATGCGCCTCTCTCGCTCTCTCTCTCTCTCTCTCTCTCTCTATATATATCTCTCTTTCTACTAACGGATGTATGTGCGCCTATATGCTTTTCTACATGTGTGTGTTTGTGTATGTGCATTAAAATTTTAGCCGAAAACATAAAGCCACCGCCCTGCGTCGCTGGCGAGCTAAAAACTCGCATAGAAATTAAGTTAGCCATGAGGAAAAATGCTTGAAAATGACATGAAATGTTTTGCCGCATGTCTCGTAGCTATTTGTTGTGCAAGCTTTTATTATACCCTACTCGAATGCAGGCCGTAAAACAAGGGTATCTTAGCGGTAGCTAAATTAGCATTAATCACTATCAACAACCACTTTTAAAAACAAGCAACTTTAGCTGATTAAAAAAACATTATAATAAATATAATCGCGTTCTCATAGTAAGACAATAAAGGGTATCTTTAATGCAAGCACTTTATTGTAGAAAGTATATTTTTTGTTTTTCAACATTTAACAGGAAAACCAAAGTTGCATGTTTTATGTGCTGGCCGGCTAAATGTATGTTTGTTCGTTTGTTTAAGAACTAGATTTAAATATTTTAGCAAGCGGTTGGTTGACGCCGCCCACGCGACACGTATTTGACGTTTCGGCCTGCTCGTTTTCTGGCCGTTTGTCGTTTGCGGAGCGCCCGGAAGTATGCAAAAGATAAAACAGCCGCGAACTTTGCAGCATGTTTACGGTAAAAACGTGATTTTCGGCCCGAAAACTGGCCCGGCTGGCGCTGACCAAATGTGTGGCCAAGGCCGAACCCTTCACCAACCGCAAATAAGTTAAGTTAAGGGCTGGCACGCCCACCCCACAAAACTCCACAGCCAGAGCCACGAGGCAAAAGCCACAGTTATAAAAATTAAACATTTGTAGCTTTGTCACGTTTGTGTTGACACTTTCTTATCACAGCCCGGCGAAATGAGTCACCAGCTCCGGCTCAGCTTCAGCTTGGCCCTGCCTCTGGCCAAAGTTCCAGCTGCCACCCAGCACTTGACCCGGCCTAAAAATGTGGATGTGCGTGATGGTATTGACTGCGATTCTGCCTCGCTCCATCGTTGGCCAACATACCTGACCCAAGCAGAAAAAAAAATTATTACACGTGTGTACGTAAAGGGGCTGGTGCTGCCACGCCCCTTTTGAACGGATATGTTTTGCGTTCTCATTACGCTAAAAGTGCGACAGAGAGATGTCTAAATAAACCACAAGCTATTGTTTAGTGGAAAAAGATTTCGTGTTGAAGTTAAATTAAGTTTTACTAACTGACTTTTACTTCATCTTAACAAGTTATAAAAATTGCTGATCAAACAATTAATGATGACATTTTGTTCTATCTAAGCTATCTAAGCTATTCGACATATGCCACCTTAAAGTTAACACTCAGAGAGACGAGTCTGTTTTTAATCCTCATCTGAATGAATTTTTATCATACGTTCAAAATCCTCTCGCATACTTTACTTATGACCAAATGATAATATCTAGTTTAAGGGTATTTAAATTTGATTTGTCACACTCTGCTTCACCAGCCAACATCTTATGCGGCCAACTGGATGCATCCAGTTAACAAAGGTGGCCAAATAATGGATCTTTCCGCTTCGGCCAAGCATGTCTGTAGCTTTGGGGCTATCCAGTTACCTGAGTCCTTAATTCGTAGCCATTGCCTTGGCTGAGTAATTTCATTTGCATATTTAATAAGTATGAAAACGTTGTGCGTAAAACTGAGCTATGTTTTTTGGGGGCAAAATTTATGGGCTGCCATTCGAGTTTGAGTTTGAAGTGTGTTCGAGTAAGTGTATAAAAGTAAAAGTTGTGGGCAACTTTGTTGCCATGCAACTTTAATGAGTCGTCGCAGGAGACTACAAAACTTGACAGCCGAAGGCTTCAAATTGAAAAAGTTTAATGAGCATGCGTATTTGATTAAGCCACATCCCACACACACGCACACACACACACGCACACCTAACCACGTATTCAAATATAGTCCATACGAAGGTAAAGCCAGCACAATATACATTCAATCTTTGTCGTTGCATCGAGTTTGGCGGCCTTTGAGAACAAATGCAATCATAAAAGTTGACAGCGAAACGAGTCACGATTTTATTAACCAGGCTGCGTTTGACAACTGCTTCGGTGTAGGTTATTTGTTTTCAACGACATGACGGAAATCGTGGCAAGCCAGAAAAAAATGCTCTCCAATTACTTTTTGCCTTTGACCCGTGCACACAGTTCTCTATCGTCCGCTGTGGCAACGCATTTTTAAAGTAACGCACAAACTCCGTTTCCCTGAACTGTGAACCCCGACCCCTGAGACACTGTCCTGCAATTCAATTAAACGCATAGCTGCATGAAATACATTTTGCTCTACGACCGAAAGATTTGCCAGAGTCCTGGCAACGGGTAAGCAGGGGACACAGCAATTGCCTTCATATGTGAGCCGGTTTCTTCACTTAAAAATACCCTGTCAAAAGACGATTGAAGGTTAGTCCTTCAATTTGTTAAAGTGGTTCAACTTATACCAGTTCTTTTACAATACTCTCATTTACATAAGCCCAGGGTATTTAAAAGTCGTGCAATTGAAAGCTACTAGTTTTTTATGTGCAGCCAATGCTGCTGTGAATAGGAAGTCCATAAAATGCATCAAAGAGCTTCAAAGGCTCAAAGTTTCTGGCAAAGGTGCCAAGACGTTTATTATTGTGAAGTGCTCGTACGGCTTTCAGGCTAAATTCCTAAAAATTCGCTTTAGGAACAAATAGTGCACATAGACATACATACATACATACATATATTCTCTCGGTTAGCGCAGTTTTATTTGTTTCAATGACAATCAAAGTTCCAAGTTTTTTTTGCATGGCAAATGGCTCAAAAGTTGAATTGTCTTGAGCAGAAAATTACGTTGATAGTTTCTTTTAAGTGCAAGTATTTCCTTTGCGTGTGTGTGAGTATGCGAGTGTGTGTGTGTGTGTGCAACCCACTTGAGTGCTTGTTTCTATTCGTCCTGTCAGCTACCGTGACAAGCTTTGAAGAGATTTCCTCCTTTTTTTATTTGCAGGCGGAAACTTCAAAAGCATATTAAAATGTTGACAAAAACCGCAAGACTTAATAAGATGAGGAATGTAAGAGAGTACAGGATATGTTTAAGATCTTCATTTGGATAACTGGCAGAGAGTTAAGCTTTTCTGTTTGAAATTATTTCTAAAACAATTTCAGGGATTACGAGCTTAATTATGTTACTAGCATAACAAGCTCAATAACATGAAAAAATTGTTTGTTGTTGTCTATTAAATTACGTTTTGTTTGTTCGAGCACCAATGAGAATTTCACACACACACACACATACACACATAAGCAGCAAACGAGGACAGTTAGCTTGGCATATTTACCCGAATAGCCATTTGCATTTCCCGTAACAGTTTGTTAAACTTTGAACTTTCGCAAATTACATGAGTCCTGCCACCGGATGCTGTTATGTTGTTTACGGCGCACGGATGTTGCTCTCGCTGTTTGTTGTTGTTGTCCAGTTTGTTGCTGTTGGCTGCGAGTGTGTGTGTGTGTGTGTGTATCTTGATGTTTGTATGTGCTAATGTGTCCTAATCTGCGCTCCAGGTGCAGCTCAAACCCTAAGCTGAGGCCAGTGCAAGACCATGTCCTGTCAAGTAATGAAACTACATTTGCCAGCAATTGCTGCATCTAGAGTTTCGGCACTTTGAAATTGAATTTGTTATCAACTTAGTAGCATCAAATAACTATTAGTTGCCATATTCATGATGAGTCTGACTCTTAGGTATAATTTTCATATATTCTGGCACATAATTAATACAACTAGTAAGCTTTTGAGTTTCGCCTAAGTGTGATTGTGTAACACACTTTCATTTATGTAGACAACACCAAAATTTAAGTCAGCTAATGCCTATATTGTACGAGAATAATGTTGAACACATCACCAGCTGGCATGTGGTATTTTTTTGAGTTGTCTACACATCATTGGAAGAGCCCTTCGAAAGCGCGCCTCGCAAGATAACAACAACATTACTACTTGTTGGGGCATTGAAGCTTCATGTGCTAACATAAGGCACCCCAGCCACTGTGCTGTGAAGAAGAAGTCTGAAAAGCATGCTTAACAGTTTATGATTCAATCGAATGGAAAACATTATTGAAAAATATCAAATGTCTTGGCAGCAGGAACAATTGTTTAGAGTTGCGCCATAGCTTTGTACCGTCGATGTCCCTGCCAGGCAACGGCAATTGGTAATGCTCGGCTCTCGACAGGTTGGCAATGCTTTCAGCTTGAGCCAAAACCAAACGAGTTTTGACAATAAATTCCTCTTTATTTATTTTGTGCTCAGCTTGAAGGAATGATCCAAGGCAATGCATCTGAAAATGTGACTAGTCAAAGGCAGACCTTCATCTGGTGCCTTCAGTACTTGAATAAATAAATAATGCAGCAACAGAGTCATGCATTTGTGTTTAGATATATTCAATCAAATCAAAAAAATTGTTAAATTATCTTATATATACATGTATACATGTTTCTTTATTTATAATTAAATATGATGACTACGCTAAATATACTGTACTGGCAAGTTGCTCTTGAAACTTTATTTTTAAATTAATATTTGATATTTAAATGCTGACACTTTGCAAGCAAGCATATCAAATATTCTAAGTTAATGTTTAATCAAGAATTTAATTTTAATCAACATAAAATATCTAAACACACATATTTGTGTGTTTTCATAATTAAGTGATTATACCTCAGCTGAATATTCGCACAACGATTGTGCAAATAAACTTATTGTGCATGCACTCAAGTTTGAGCAATAATTACTTAATTAGGTTTATTTTGAATAAGGCAAGTACACTTGATTAAATATCTGTTGCTTAAAGTCCTTTAAACACAACGGGATTAAATAGGAAAAAAAAAGAGCCATGTTAGCTGCGATATCTTCGGGAAATCTTATCTTAAATCAGATCAATCATTTTTAAAAATTTAGGGCTCTTAAAGCTTTCTGCTAGCCAGCATGAGAACTTAAATAAAGTTGCTTATTACTCAACTGCCATTTTAAGATAAACGCCAAAAAGCCAATGTGTTCATTTACTCTAAGGCAAGTTCGTTACCTTGGCTACGTATTTGCACATTTTTCCTATGTTGCCGTTTTATATCAAAAACCTTTTTCATTTGCTCATTCCATTGAAATATTCGCCTTCCCATCTTCATATAGTTTGCATCTTTATTTTTTTCTTACCTGCTGAATAAACAATTTTTTACTTCTCGCTTCTTTTAAAGTCTGCGTCTGATCGAAGTTTAAGCTTACATTCACAATATGAATATTTTATTAACTTTTGAAACTAATTCGAATTGCATTTAATAAGTTGAATTCCGTTCAGTTGAATTTTAGTCAACATTTAATCAAAGTAAAGTAAAAAGTTTTTAAATGCTTTTTTTGCTGGAACGTGCAAACTGCGCTTTTCATTGCATTTTGGCAACAATGTTGCGAAAAATATTTCGAAATTCTGAAGAGAATCTCGCATTGGCCTTTCAAACGCAAGGGTTACGGGTGTAGCAAAAACAAGCTCTTGTTTCAAATATTAATTAGAACTCAAAATGCACAGGTTCAAAGTTGCAAAGAAGACCCAAGCCCAGATATCTTTTCATCTACGCTCAGCGAAATTAAAACATTTAAAGCACATTTAAAGCCGTTGAGCTGCAGTCAGCAGCAACTATGTAAGTAGGCAAAAGTTTCCACTACTGCCCGAATTCTTGGTAAATGCTTTCAGAATGTTTGGCAGCGGGTGTCGCCTGGAGTCGTGCCAAATTCTCTATTTAGCGGCGCTAATGCTAATGGCCCCTGGCTCCATTTACTCATTTACCAGCGGAAAGGCGTGCGTTTATATAACTAAATGGTCCAGCGCTCATAACTTCGCTCATCTTATGGGGCTCGAATGCACTCTAGTGGGCATGGTCGCACTCGGCTAAGTTTAAAGGTTTTGCCAATATACTTAACAGAACGGCAAATAGTTTAGGCAGCAGCAAAATTTATAAAATTATAAATGCTTTCAGTTGCAGTTGTGGATGCCCTTTAATATTGAGTATAAAATTAGACAAACATGTATTCTTAATTCTTGCCATTGTTTTGATCAACTCTAAGCATGATAAAAAAATCCAATATGAAATGTAAGTCTGCAGTTAATTAAAATTCATCTGGCAATAAACTTATCTATTTTACAAACAAATTCAATTAATACCTTTTAGCCACTGAATCCATATAACTTATCGCAAACTCCTAATTTTAATCAACTTTAGAAAAACTTCATTTTCAACAATGTTTTTATTGATTATTTTTACTTTCGCTTCCATGATAGGTAAATTATTTTGTTTGAGTTGTATGAAATATTTGTAATTAATTGCAGCCACATAACCCAAACTACGATGCTCAATATTCCACAAATATTGGCAGAGATCTTTTTTATTACATTTTATTAAACGCTGTTGTGAGTATTGAAAAACGCATCTCTATATCAATTTTTTAATACTCACGCTTAATAATTCAATGAAATCTATTAACAAATATGCCAACAGTGTGCTGCTTGTTTTTTTAATCTTTAATAACTTAATTTAATACGAATGTCTATCAACTCAGCAACATTTTTTTTCTACTGCATAGATAGCTAAAAAAAAGGTAGGAAAGGATTTTGCTGAATATATATATACATTTGTATATATAGTTTGTATCTTTTGGCAATGGATTTACAGCTATAATTATATGGACAGCGAAAGCAGAGTAGAGAATAATATGAGTGTTTAAAATGCACATTTAAATAACATTAAATTTAAAGCCTTTTAAGACATACGAACAAATATTCTTGGAAACAAACATATGCTCGTATATATTGTGTTGCACTTAAATTAGATAACCTTATATATAAATAAATGTACAATAACAGCCAGAAATGAGCTTACACAAAAAGGCAAATATCCGGAAATATAATACTGTTCACATAGGTAAAAATTCATCTACCTAAATACTTTGTCTCTGAAAAAAACGAAAACTTTGAAATGTTGCAGCAACATGTTGCATGTGTGAATGGTGAAAGCGAATAGCATTGTTATGCGGCAAGCAACATTCTTGCTTTGCTTGCTGCGCACACAATTACTCGGCAAATAATTAAGTACGTGCAATGGCAGCGCCAGCGCGAGGACCATGTGAAGGCATTTTTAAGGACATTTCAGCTGAGCATTGGCAAATATTTAGACTGCAATTAAATGTTTTGCTGCTTTCGTTGCTGCTTTTGTTGTTGTCGTTGTTGGAGTGGGGAAATGAGGTTTGACGTGGGCTGGGCAAATACGCATTACAGTTTGACAAGTGCGCGTGTCAGCTAAGTGAATCGGTTTCGCCTGCGGCTGCATATATTACCAAATTGGAAGTCAGTCAATAGCAGAACTTGTTTGTGCGAGGGATTCATCAGATTGCCAATATTGTCGTATTATTGTATTATTAAAAGCTGTCCTTGGAGCAACGTTGTCGACTGTCGTAAATGTGAAAAATGTTCCACAAATAAACAAATCAGGTGCTGCTCGGGTTTTGAGCTCTGCTCGGCCATTTTGTTTATAATTTATGACATAAACCGGAAGGGTAGCTAAGCCGGCGGCAGCTCGGCAGCTCGGCAGTACGGCAGCTAAGACATCTCCGGCCGTAAAGCACAAAACTGAAATATTGCCCAACATTTTTATTATTTGCACACATTCCTTCTGCTGGCACTCGACCAAAGTAGCTCTAGTTAATGTTGTTGTTGTTGTTGTTGTTGTTGTTGTGTTGACTGCTGTGTATTGAAAGTTGGCCTCCTGCTTGGTTGGGTGCGTCGGACGCGTTGGGAGCGCAGGCAGTAAAAGGCGCACAAATAAAATCCTGTAAGTGCTGACTGAGTTTGTGAATCTGCTGTGGACATATAAACAACACTAGTGGAAAACAAATACTACAACAACGAGTACAACAAAAGTGGGTTTCATGTGCTGCTTATTGAGCATAAATCTATAAATATGCCAAGGCAATTGTTCGCCTAACACACAAAATGGACATACGACCGGGCTCATCTCCCATCTGACCTAATTCCTTGTGCTATTCATTCGACTTTGTACACAATATACCCTAAGGCCGAACCAAAACCATACAAATTACACTAAATCAGCATCAGTACAACGCATCTATAACTGTTATGGAATGAAAGCCTTTACTTGAAAGCGCGAAAATCCCTCAACAGTACTTTATGGCGCTGTCTCATTTTCAGTATGATTTCTTACAGAAACGCGCATTAAAACTGGCTACAAATGCTTTAACATAAAGTAAGCTTTAAAAGCCATCCACAAATAATATGACTCGTATCTTTATCAGCTGTTGTTTTATCAGTCAAAACAATCTAACTAGACAATTTATCAGCTTGGCTTGATAGAAGCAGCATAAATTAAAGTATTTCTTTACATATATGTAGCTATAGCTGCCAGGAATTAAAAGAATTATGAATTATGTTGCATTCCTGAATATCCTGTTAAACTTATCATTATAGCTGATTAAATAGTTTACTTCACACAGCAGTCAACCTCTGTGAACCCAACCCACACACTGCCAGCAATCTCTACTGAACACTCACGAGTTCCTTTACCTCTCGCTTATCTGTCACATCAATCCCGCAATTGTCGACCAGGCGAGTCAGCGCCATTGTTGTTGGCTGATCCTATTGTTTGCCCCAAATTAGTTCGCTCATCGCGGGGGCTGTCGAGCTGGTCCGCGCCATTGAAAATCCATCTCAATATTATCTAGCATTTATCGCTCATACAGTCTCTGCACACACATCAGCGTCGCATAATACGTGTGGCAACTGCAGGCCATGTGCAGCGCTGATTGTGGGTTATTTGTCATTAATATGCAAACAGTTAACTACACCATGCGCATGTTATGGGGCAGTGTGTCTGTGTGTGTGTGTGGGTGAATTGTGCATGCAACGCTGCAAGTTGATTCAGCTCTTGCTGGATTCAATCAATGCCGGAAGCGGAAGTTAATTGTGCGCATGTTTTATGCAGTCAGCGGCCTCGTAATCATTTTGCCTAATGGCAACAGCAAATAATCGAGCAAGAAAGAGTGCAACAATTGGCCAAAAATGTACACATCGATATGATATTATAAGACCTTATAGCTATTAACGAGTTTGTAAATATTTGTTGCAAAGTTTGAGTTGTTCCTTTGCAATGCATGGCAAATTGAAAGCCAGCCGTTTAAATGATAATACCAAAATTCAATAAACTGCTAAACTCGCAGCCTGAGAAATAAGCCCAAAGCAAACGCAGAAACTCTCAATGTGATGGCGGGCGGGGCAGGCAGGCAAAAAAATGTAATTTGTCGCTAACCAAGTGTGTACTAACCTCATTTTACTAAAAGCATTAAAAATAAAATGTAATCACATGCTTCATAAAAGTAATAACTACACACACACACACACAGACACACAGACACACATCTAGATACGGACAGGGAACGAAAAACAGTTAAGAGAAAGAGACAGGGAACCAAGCTTCCTGCACTTCAGAGCGTGGCTGACTACGTGTTGCTATAAAAGTGCTTGTGAATGTGCGAGTGTGTATGTGTGTACGTTTGCGTGTGTGACTAACTGTAAAAGCCTGAATGTCGCGACGTCAGCCATCGCTGTCACTGCCAACAGCTATAGCCCATAGCCCATCGCCCATCGCCCGTAGCCCATAGACGACGCCATTGTCTATGTCAAAGCACGCACAACGCAGCCTCCGTAACAAAGATTGAGACGGAGAGGGAGAGACAAAGAAAGAGAGACAGAGACACGTGTGTTGGCCACATTGCATAAGTGTGCGTGCGCGTCTGATTTTTACGAGATGATTATGGCTTGCTTTTTATTATTTGCCATTGAGCTAAAGTGTTGTGGCATTAAAATGTGCATGAGAACAGCATTCATTCGTAAGCACTGAATTTGTGCAGCTGCTGCGCAAGTTAAGTCCTTTACTGTGTGTGTGTGTGTGTGTATGTGTGTGTGTGTTAATTGCAAGCAACCGAAAATTTGTGCCGAAACCAAAGTCAAACAGCTGTCAGAGCCTGATTAACCAGACCACTCATTACTCAGCCAGAGGTGAAAACTGAAGCTGTCACTCACTTTCAGTTGCAGTTGCAGTTGCAGTTGCAGTTCCAGCTGCAGCTCGTTAGTGGCGAAATTGCAGAGTCCCAAGTACAATAACCTGACGTTTTTCAGGCACTTGGGGACAGGTCTCTGTCAGTGGCATCGATGCTGCAAGTGAGCGGACGACTGCTGATAAATGCAGTGTCAACGAAATGAAATATTAAGGCCAGTAATCCAAAGTTTTTGGCTCTGAAATTGGCTTATTAGGAAAGTGTCAGAATTTCAGATTCATTCAGCATGCCGGCCAACCAAGTGGCCAACAATCTTATCGTGTTGCGTATGACAGGCGAATTGACGGCGACCGGGCCGTAATGAAGCACTTCAAAACTTGATAACTTGATGCTGAAATGAAAAGTTTTAAGAAAACCATTGGAATTCTGGGAAAAACTACTTTTGCTTAATGAACTACCCTCGACTTTTATGATTTGCCGCATTAGCCAATGCTCGATTCAGCAGCAACAATTGGCTCGGCCCGGCACGAGTTAGCTCGTGCGCACATGTGAAGCGCTTTTGAGCCGGCTTATTGTTGGCCATTGGCAGCAGCAGCAGCAGCAGCAGCAGCTGGGCATTATGTACGTTCACGCATGAATCTGTGCGTGGCAACAAACGCCAGTGGGCCAGGCCCGAACAATACAAATACTCGTACTCTACAATGGGCGGCCATGCGTGACAATCGGACCCATAAAATGCCCGGGCATATTGGGCGTGGCAAAAGTTTATAATGGAATTTGTTAGCATGAATAATTAGGTGCACAAGACTCTTGTCCAGCTGACTTCAGTCAACAGTTTATGCTTCTTCGGCTTATGCACGAGCTGGCATTAAATTTGTCGAAACTTACTAATTAACTTGATTGGCTTGCTTTTTAATAAGCGCATTCCGGCTGAGTATCCATTGCCAATTAGCTGCCATCACATGGCGTATGAGTATTGTGCGCCTGCCCTGCAATCGATAACCAGTAAAGCAATCCAGCATTGAAGGTAGATTTCAACACCTTATATTGAAAGTTAGCTTTCTGTGCTGTACTCGTTAATTAAATATATTTTCCTGCCATTGTCCCCTTGCCCCTTGCCCTTGTTGTTGCCCTTGTCCTTGACCAATGCCAATTAGAACAGTTCAGACTGTTTTCAAGTTATTTACTGCTGGTTTTCTAAGAAAATGTGTTGTAAGAAATCCGCATTAAATCCGAAATTCAAAGGAATTTCCTTCAGGAGATCTGCGCAGCTGTGACGAAATTCTCCACGGCATCCGCGGGGCTTTTGTCTATCAGAGACAAGCGAAATTGTATGCAAATAACAATATAGCTAATCATGCCAAAAATAAACTGCAATTAAATTAATGACTTTAAAAGCTGTGGTGCCCAAATCAAATTCTCTCACCTTGCCCAACGTTTCAGTTTTGATGAGTAAAAAACCACCAGCACTAAATTGATATTTCTCCTGACCGAGCTGCGCCGAGATGCGATACAAAGCAATATTAAGCTGTGCATTCTGTCGATCTGTGGTCACTCCATGGAATACCGACCGCAGCTGACGCTGCTGCAGCTCGCACTGGGTGCAGAGGAGGCAGGGCACCAGCATGCTCAGAAGCTTGCAAATCTCCTCCGTGGCGCAATCTGCATTCGAACACAAATCAGATAAGTCAAATTAAATAATACAGTGTTAATGTCCACCCACAATAAGTAGTGGCAATATGTATGTGATTGTTCCTGTTGACAAACATCCAATAGGGCAGCACAGAGGTATCCACAAAGTACTTCAACATCACAACCAGCACACTCAGCGCGAAGTTGCTTTCAACGGAGCGAACAGTGTTCCAGAGCAAACCGAACAGATGTTGCAGCACGGAGAGGCGCTCCAGCGATAAACGACGCAGGGACCACACCTCGAAGCGTGTCTTGTCCAGCTCTAAAATGAACCTGGAACTGGCCTCACACAGCTCCACATAGAAGACCAAGATCAGTGCTGCGTACAGAGAGAACTCGCTGAGCCGTATCAGCAGCACCACCTCCGAGTAGAAGGCGTAGATTAAAAGGAGCGCCGTATTCGTGATCAGGTTGTTGTACACGGTCATTGCCAAAAGCATAAAGCAGTCGAATAGCAACAGCCAGTAAATGGTATTGGCATAGCGACGCATTCGGCCCAGTTTCACCTTATAACCGAACTGAACCCGCAGCACATATCGCACTCGTTCCAGCTGCTGTTCAATCTGCTCGCCGCGATCCCGCCAGATCAGTTCCATGGATATGGCCAAGTGGCAGCCGATCAGAGTGGCAAAGTTCAGCAAGTCGATAACGCGCGAGAAGGTATCCGTTCTTTCGTAGACAACGCCATAATTGAAGCTGAAGCGCCAACGCATGACATAGCCCAGATAAAAGAATGTGGCTAATGTGTAGAGCAGCTTCAGCTGCTTTTGTGGGCGTGGCGGCTGCACCAAGCACCACCGCATCATGCGGCGCATGCAACTCAGAGAAGCGTTGTGTATTTCGCCGGGCACATGCCACATGACTGAAGCTCCGTTTAGCCCGTCCACTTAGATCCGCAATCGTTGACCAATTGGCTAATTGACTGCTCAGACATTCCTATCGACAGCATCGCAATCGCAGCCATTGAAGCGAAACACTTTAAAGTATCTGCAAATTAACAGCACTTGGTCGATATAAAAATACTTATTTTTTTATGCATTCATTAGCAAGCTACATGGAAAACCCGAGTCTTTACGGACACCCTTTGAAGAGGTGGGACAAGGACAGAGTTTGTGGCTGAACGATGTTGGCTTTAGTATTGTATAATGTTATTTCAATTTCGCTCTGATTCTGCCTTATTTTTTCACATCTGCATTTTAAAAATTGTTCTCTTACACAGGACGTTCAATCGCCGTTTCCGTTAACAAATTGATTCCCCAGTGAAAAAAAAGGAAAAATGGAAAAACGGAATGGAAATCGAGGATATAACTGTCACAAAAGCCCTTTTTTTGAGGCCCTAAAAAGTTATAAGTTTTGAAGGGAGTACAACGCTGGAAAATGTATAGGGGAATATGGAAAAAACAGAGGTCCCTATTGATGCGCAGTTGTAGTAAAATGCAAACTGACAAGTTTACTGCATAGAACAAAAACGGACAATTGCAATGCAATAAATAATAAAAAAAAAAATGGACAGATGGAAGTGGCTAAATTGACTCTGCTGATCGGTATAAAGAGTTGTTTCCAAACAAAAATACTCCTTAAATAATTATGACCCCAACATGACGGATAAAAAATGTGGGGCTTTTAGTTGATAATATAAAATATATATATTATTTTTTACAGAAAATTTCCCGCCTAGTTGCCTTTAAGTTGTGTGATTATGTATTTGTGGACCAAGAGTGGCTTCTGCTTCTCCGTCCGAGATCTTTATTGTGTAGGTAATCCGAAATTGTATGCAAATGAATATGTAACTAACCACGCCGAATAGAAACTAATCAAAAGAAAGCTAATTAAGGAACAATCTTTGAAATGTGTTCAACTTACTTTACCCAACATAGCATTATTGACAGTCATCAGACCGGCAATGCTAAGCTGACAGCTTTCCTGTCCAAAGTGCGCTGAGATACTCAATAAAGCACTATTTAACTGCTCGTTGTTACGATCCAGAGATATTCCATGAAATAGCGATCGAAACTGACGCTGTAGCTGATCACAGTGTGTGCAGATCCAACAGGGAATCCAGATCTCAATAAGCTTGCCGAACTCCTCAGATGTGCACCCTGGAAAATCACAAAATGTTTACTCTCTGCTAATAAATAGCCCGTTTACCTACAGATCTCCATTGGAATATTGCCTGCATGGATTTTGTTCAGATACGCCCAGTAGGGCAGAACTGAGGTATCTATGAAGTATTTCAGCATCACCACGACAAGACTTCGCCCAAAATATTGCTCGATGTCCCGTTGAGTTGACCAGAGCAGCAGATGAACTCGCTGTAGAGTCGCAATGCGCTGTAGAGGCAAATGGCGTTTAGACCACATCTTAAAGTGTGCAGCCTCCAGTTCGGCAATAATAGAAGTGCCAGCATCATACAGCTCCTGGTAAACGCCCAGGACGAGGGCTGAGTGCAGGGTGAACTCGCTGCATCGCAATATAACGACGAGTTCCGAGTAGAAGTTGCAGATAAGCAGGAGCGAGGTGCGCGTAGTCAAGTGGTTATAGATTGTCATTCCCAATAGCACTATAACACGCAGAAATAACAAGCAGAAAACAATATTACAATTCAAGCGAATTCGTCTAAGATTAACCTTTCGACCAAGGCCCTCGGCAAGGACACTGCGCATCTGCAGAAATTGCTGCTCGATCTTATCGCTGTGGTTATTCCAGAGCAACTCCATGTGAACTATGCCATGTCCGACGACCAGTGCCACAAAGTTGACCAAATCGAGAACACGCGACAAATGATCATGCAGATGATCATAGCTCACGTTGTAATTGAAGGCAAAGCGCCAGCGCAAAATTAGAGCGAGATAAACGAGAAGAACTCCATTGTACAGCAGCTTCAGATGCAGATGTGGCCGCGGTGGCAAAATTAATAGAATGCGCATTAGGTTTCGCATAGAACGCAGCGCGGAGTCGTGCAGCCTTACTTGCACATAACCCATGACTGAGGGGGTTCCTGAAAGGCGTCCTTGGTTTGTTTGGCTGTGGGGTCGCAAATCAATAACTAATTGGCTAATTAAAAAGACGTGGTTAACGTATAATCTTTTGACTGCGGTCGTTATATAAACATGTTATTGTTTTGAGTTCACTTTACAGTTATTTAGACTAATTTCGATGAAGCAATTCAAGTTAAGTAGGCCAATTTGGAGCTACTTACTTATTAATTAGCACAGTGTAATTAAAGGTATTAAAAATATGCTAATTAATTTACAATTTGATTGCAATTGTAAACAGATAATAGGGAAATCATTTGGAAATTAAAATAGGAGTATTTATGAGAGGGGACTTGATCGGTAAGTAGCCATTACTCTTTGATGAAAGAAAAATTAAATTTTACCCCAACAATCGGGTTACCTGTAACACTTTAAGATTTAATTTAATTTATCAAGCATCTCTTCCTTAACGATTTTTACATTTGCAATTAAATATGGTATTTAAATCATACCACTGAAATTAATACTTAATTAATTAATTAATAATAATAAGCAAATTCGTAGACAAAATTATAATCGTAAACAGCTAAGCAGAAAAGTTTCCTTTCGAACAACTTCAATTGAATGGCTTTCAGATACTTTAAAATATCTTAAGGTGGCGTTTAAAGATTATTACATTTTATTATATTAAGATAACAGCCTCAACTAGGAATAATATGAAGTGTAATTTCATATAAAGGGAACAACATTTTTAGCTTAAGGTTAGATAAATTAGGTATTTAGGCATCGTCCTTATGATCATATTGATAAATCCAATAATGAATTATGCGTATGTCGAATAGTTGGGCTCAGTGGAAGGAATTATATTTACGGTGGACTCGGCGTAATTGTCTATGAAAGTAAGCTGAAACTGTATGCAAACAATAAAATAACTTAGAATGCCAAATAGAAACTGAAAGACGAAATTGATTAAATAAGATATATACATAGATTACAAACCAATAGCTTTTACCTTGCCAAGCATTTCATTGTTGATAATCAAAAATCCGCCCACACTAAATCGCGACGTTTCCTGCCCAAGCTGAACAGAGATTCTCAATAAAGCGGTATTTAGCTGATCGTTGTGACGACCCAGCGATAATCCATGGAATAGCGATCGAAACTGACGCTGCAGCTGATCGCAGCGAGTGCAGATCCAACAGGGTATACAGATCTCCAGCAGCTTGCCGAACTCCTGACTAAGTCCATCTTCGAGGGTAAATTGATTTTGAATAAGTTTGGAACAGTAATCTCACCTACATAGCTGTAATCCTCCAAAGCTGCGCTTTTTTCGTATATTGAGAAAAACCCAGTAGGGTGTCACCGAGGAATCCGCAAAGTTTTTGATCAGGATAAAGATAAGACTGCGCATAAAGTTGTGCTCAATATCACGTTGAGTCTTCCAGAGCATAAGATGCAACTGCTGTAGAATAGATATGTCCTCCGTTGAGAAGCTGTAATCCCAGCTGAGTTCAAGGTGAATTCTTTCCATTTCAAAAATGATTTCATTGGCAGCGTCCTGCATTTCCTGGAAGAAGGCCAAGACCAGCAGAGAATGCAACGCGAACTCACAGCAACGCAGTGTGAACAGAATTTCCGAGTAGACATTAAGGAGGAGAAATAAGTTGCTCCTGGCTATATAATTGTATATTGTTACGGCCAGCAGCACCGCTATTCGAATGAACACAAATCGATATATGAATTCGCAGTAGCCTTTCAGTCGCCGGAAATTCACTTGACGTCCAAAGCGCACACTCATCATATCGCAGATTTCTTGGAATTGCTGTTCAATCTGATTGCTCCTATTAAACCAGAGCAGCTCCATCGCAACCACACAGTGACCGACGAGTAAAGCAAGGATGCCAGCCAAGTCAACAACATGCGATATTTTATCGTGAATCCCATCAATGCGACTTAGATTGTATCGCCAGCGAAAAACCAGCCATATATATGCCAACAAGGCTATACTGTAGAGCAGTTTATAATGAAGATGAGAACGCGGTGGCAGAATCCACAAAAAGTGCATCAAACGCCGCATTGGCCGCAACGATGCGGTGTCCAATTCACCCGGCACATGCCACATGACTGAAGCGACAAAGTTTGCTAAAATTGCACCTGAGGCACATTCGAAATTAACCATTTATTAACTTACTATCATGTGCGGTAATAAATCTACCTGGCCTTTACACGATAACAGGGCAAACTTATTCAATGCCTAAAAACAATTTGAAACAAAATATAATATGATTTTTAATTAACTGATATTAAAAGGGACAGTGTTTAATATTAATATTAAATTAATAAATTAAAAAATGGAATTTTAAATTGAGATACATTTTGCTTAAGAATATAAGTCCAAACAAATATATTGTTATTATAACTAACAATGCAAGATTATTAAAGTCTCAAGTGATGCATTCCTTTTCATTAGTGTGTGTGCGTGTCTGGCCGAGCTGATAAGAGTGTGTTTTAATCGCTTTAAATGCCATTTGGACCATTCAAGTTGCCATCAAAGTGACGCCAACAACTTGGAATCAGCTCAAGAGAGGAATTATTTGTTAATTTCATTACACCAAGACACCAAGACTCACACACATACACACGCACACATGCACACAGCAAACAACCACAAAGAGTGACGAAAATTGCTTATCAAAAATGGGACCTGGGGTCGGGGTCGCAGTGGGCGTTGCCTGTCAAGCACACAAACACACAGAGACGATGTACATAAATTTGCATGCTTTTATTGCAGCTCAAAGAGAGAGAGAGAAAGACAAGCCAGCAAACACAAACACAAACAAACACAAACAAACACACACACACACACAGAGGCACATATTTATATATGTATATGGTGGCTTTATGCAACCACTGAAGCACTTTGTTTGCACACTTGTAAAACACCTATAGAGGCGGTGGAACTCAACGCCTCCAGTTATTTGAGGTAATGACTTAATTGCCACGCTGCCACTGCCCCGCCCCTTATATTCTGGCCACCCCTCTTTCGAACCCCTTCAGTTGCGAGCGCGCGATATATCGCGGCTGCGTGTCTGCAATTGGGCTTCATAATTTGTGCAGGTGTCGAGAGCGCTTTGTCTTTGATTGCGCGTCTGGTGCGTCTCTAATCTCTGCCAGCCACAGCGCAATCATCAGGAGCAGCAGCAGCAGCAGTAGCAGTGAAAGCAGCAGCATTATCCTTTGTGCTAATACCGGGCCACTTAAAGTACAGTAAGCAGCTGGCAGGCTGCAGGATTGGACTGGGAGTAGCGTCGCTTTTCCGGGGCCCAGGTTAAATTGAAGCAATTGTGTGGCGTTGATTTGTATAATTTTGTAATTTGTATACCAAAACGTAGCCACACATGTGCGTTTGCATTAGCCCTGGAGTTGGCAATTTCACTTTCCCTAGGCCAAGCGAAAGATGTATAAATAAATTAAAGTACAAACGCGTATACATACGCACTTTGCGATTACACATACGTACATGGGGAAGTTACCAAAATTACAGCACTTAAGAAGGAGTCTTATATCAAAAAATGAACCTTTAATACTGGACCTGACATTTTGTTTCAACTGTATGAGAAACTTTGATAAAGCAAATAAATAAATGAATTATCTGCACCTTAAGCAAATCAAATAACTAGAAATGATTTTTATTAGGTAAGTTTTATGCACCCTTTTGCGTACATCACATTTGCATTACTTTCATATCCGCCCTCGTAGGAATGTGTCCCGTTCCCTTTCTCCGCCCGCAAAGGAAACAATTTTTCCAAATGTAATTATCGGCATATTTGGCACAAGTATTCCATATACTCGCACTCACACCCCTACGCATGTATGTATGTGTTTATGTGTGTGTGTGTGTTTGTAAGCCGCCTGCACGTGCCTTCAAAAACGCCAACATGCTGAGTTGAGGTCCCGCCTTGATTTTGTAGTTCAAAGCGAGAAGCTGTTAACTGGCTTTTGTGCGTTTGCTTTGTATACATATGTGGCTGGCTTAATATGAGGCGCAGATCCTTGGCACAGCTGCTTATGATGACACGAGCCTTAGTACCCGAAGTGTTTGTGCTCTGTGTAAGTCATTACATCTTATCTGATTTTAATTTGGCGCAATTTACCTTTTCGCACCTGTTGACCTATGAAACTCCAAGCGCCAAATAAGCAGCCCCAGGCCAGTCCTACGGCCCAGCATCCGGTTGAAATAACAAATATGCAAATGCGTAATGCGTAAATGTAAATATGGTAATTTTGGTGAAAATTGATTTTGCAATTTAATTGAAAACTCCAGCGCTTTTTGTTGTTTCGTTTCGTTGTAACGCACATATCGTTGTCACATTTATGGTTGTTCTACTTGTTGTTGCTTTGATTGTTCAAGCAGCTGCCACAAATTGCATAAATGCTTCAACATTTCCATTTCCATTTCCATCTTTCGCACATCGTTTGCGACTTTTTCGGAGATTGTTTTTAATGACATTAAAATTGCCAAAATTACAACAGCAACACACACAAAAACATACATACATGAGCCAAACACACACACACGAACACACACACAGACATATACGCCCACTATGCTGTGCTGGAAATCAATAATCACTGAGTTCAATTGGAGTCGTTGGCAGATCTAGAGCCAGTCTAAAAGCCATTGGCAGTGGCTGACAAATGCGCCTAATATATGGGCCCAGTCTGGCACGATAAATTCTGTGTGGCGATGTGTGCGTTGACTTGCAAAAATGCCAGGGGGCGTGGCATGGCGCACATGTGATAAATGTGCGGCATTTGAAGAGCAATGCAAACATGGCACCTTCGTCTTCAATAAAAATTAATTGCATTTTTTCAAAACACATAATTATGATGGGGAATGTGGACGGGGGGGCTGGCATGAAAAACGAGTCCAAAGTCACGCCGGGTTCAAATCAGTACGGACAATTGCAAAAAGTCAGGTGATAACAATGACAGCACACACATAACACACACATAGCACACACACTTGAATACATATATTCTTATAGCTGTGCAGCATTTGTAACAAACTTCGATAACATCATTTATCTTCACTGGCCACAGGCAGTCAATGGCGAGGCGTTGCCCAAGTCAAAGACACGCCGGGTCGTGACTTGGGCGAATGGGTGGTTGAGCGGTTGGGTGGTTGGCTGGCCAAAAATATTCGCTCTATTGCTATTTATTGCCAATTTCGCTGTTTTTCGATATTTCAAATGGCACCACGCTGGATGCTTAGCTCTATTTTTCACATTAATTGGCAAGGTTAAGCGAAGGGCTAACTGCGCAAAGTTTGGCATTTGAAAAGTTGTCACTTGCCCGAAATCAACTTTAATTCACTTGATATTCGAGAAAACGCTTTATTATCTCTGCCAGGCGGTTGGCAAGGTCACTGGAACAATAAAAATAAGACCATTTTTATATTGGCCCATATAGACGCAGACGACGACGACGGTCGCGATGTGAGCCGTTATGGCGGCTTTAGGTTTGTTTTTCTTTCCCATGGCTGACTGACGCCACAATTAGGCCAGTCTAATGTGGCGCGAATTCAAACAGCCGAACAAGGACCCACTGTGAAACAAAGCCCAAGTAACCACAGTAAAGAACAACAAAGCAAATATTTGCCGAAAAATTCTTAAATATGCCAGATTTAAGGCAACATTCGCATACCCAAGGCTTTTCTGCGCACATAAGTATGCTATATTTTTTGAATAAATCTTCATGGGCACATTGACAGCAGTAGAAAGGGTTAGACATACAAATATCTATATATTTTGTGTCTAAAATATTATTAGCCAACAATAGGAAACTTCTCTTCATCTTCTTTAAGCGTTTCACATTTTTTACTACTGGTTGTTAGCATTGCTAGACTTTCTGATATTGTTAAATTAAGGTATATTTATAATCTGCAATTATATTTGGAAATCCACGTAATCATCAAAATCTTTTTATAACCTATTTTCTTTCTTTGTATTTAGCTTTCTTAGCCTTGAAAGCTGAATTGCACGCATGCGAGAAGTGTCCAAGCTTTTTGCTTGTTTTGTGTCTGCCTTTCGTTTGCAAGGTGGCGCCAAATAACAGAAACTAGATTCATGTGAACCTTGGCCATGGCCTGGTCTTTGTCTGTACTTGCGGTTAACTTATTATGCAGGGCAAGTACAACAATTTGCGCAGACAGGATTAGCCGTGTTGGCAGTTGCCCGGCCAGTTCTTCATTTGTCGTCTCTGTCTGAGCCTGCCATCAATGACAGGCCAGGGCTGTTCATCTAATCCAAAGCTATTGCTATTAGGGGGCTGAAGCCATTTTTGTTCTTGTTGGCAATCTCTTTTCTTTTCATTTGGTACATGCGTGTATTTAAGAAGTATTTATAAAGAGTACAAGCAGATCTGAATGCTGTTGGAGTTAATTCCTGGATGCTGTCGCATTATTTTCAAATTGAAACAGATTTTTGCACACACTCGTACACATGTAAAAAACGTAGCCAAGTACTTGGCTTGGCTTACCTTCTGTTAGCATTTTCCATTGCCATCGTTGTTGCTGTTGCCAATGCCTTTGCGCTTATTACTGTTTACCATATTTCTGCTTATTTGTTTGCCTTCTATGGCAAATATTTGAATTTAAATTCAAACGTGCTTGACACATAATACACCGCCTGCAGCCTGTACTCTACGTAGCCCATTTCGCTGTGCAAATATTTTATGAATTTCAATGAGCCTCTGGCGTCGCTCGGCGCTGTCGGCCCTGTCGGCGCGATGGGCAGAAGGGAGGGAGGAGCGCGAGCCGCTGACACAAATGCGCCAAAGTGTAAAAGGTAACAAAATGCGAAATTAGTTTGACACGTGTAGAAAAGTAAGAGACAGAAAGCCGCTCAGCCCAACGCGTGCCGGCAGAGCAGACCGCAAATGTCGCAGATTTTCAGCGAGTAGATTTCTAGGGATTTGCATCATGCCAGTACACTTAGATGTCTGTCGGGACTTGAGGATTTAGCTTTGCCTTTTGTCTTAAAGACTTGTTATTTATTTACGCTTTTGATCCCCTAACTAATAAGTTATGTTACTTTTAATTAAATTACTGCTAATATAACTAATAAAAGCTCCTTCCAACTCATCTAAGTGGAATTACAATAAAAATCTTATTTAATGCGGCTTCTTATATTATCTAACTTCAATGCGAGGGCATATATTTTTTTTTTATTTATACATCCCAGTTCTGCACCTTTCTTTCCATTTGAATTGGTGATATGTGAGAAGTTGTCGCTGCTTGTAAGGAAATCGCTGTAAAAGAAAGTTTCATGGGCGACAGCTTCCTTGTGCTCGGTGTGTCCTCTCATCCGCACTTTGTGTCAGTGAGGAAAATACACAAGCTGCCGTATAAGCAAATATGTAGATATACGAATGAGTGCATTTGTATGTATGCGTGTGAGTGTGTGTGTGTGTGTGCACATGTCACCGCAAATCTACTTAAAACGCAATTAAGTTGAATGCAAATACAGTCGACGACGTTGCCTGACAATGCGGTAAAATGCAGGCCGACATCCGAACTGCAAGTTAAACAATGGCACACAACGCGTATGTGAATGTGAATGCAACTTTCATTGTGCCCCGCGCCCTCTCCCTCCCCCGGCACCCTCACACAGCCCACCGGCTTGTCGCACCCATTTCCTTTTCTCAGTTGCAGTCAACGCACCAAAATGTTTCTGATAATATTTCGCAATGATAGACGCATATAAAAAGATATAGCAATGTAAAAATATTACGAGAAAAATCTGCCATCGAATAAAAGTTACCCTACAAAGCGAGGAAGGCATGTTGCTTTAGCATGCAGGAACATACCCTGGAAAACAGTCATTAGGAGTTTTTATATTTATCATCAAGTATTTTATAAATTAAATATAAACAAGTACTGAATATGAAATTCTATCATTTGAAGAGAAAAGAGTCAAGTCGCAGTTATATAGATTTTATTGTCCTAAAAACAGATCAATTTTGAAAAGTTCTTAAGTTTTTTTAAACTCACATATTCAATTTGCTCGTAGCTCTCTTAATTTAAAGCAGCATTCATTGATTATACTGATATGAAATGCAAACAATTGAGACACACAGGTCTCCTTCCTTGGCAAAACATAATGATAGCCTTAATTTAATACGTTCCCATGGGTACAGGGTATGTAATGTAAAGTATCGCATGTCGCTAAGCATATGGCACAGCATAGCCGCCTTGTGCGCTAATACAATTATACAGTAGTATCAAGGATCTTCACATATGGCGGCAATGTGCTGAAATTGTTGGGTGCCCTTCAACTTTCTACCTGGTGCTGCTGCTGGCTGCAGCTTGCTGATGACTTAAAAGTTAAATTTGTTTTTGAATAAACTTTAATCAAGTTTTCTGCAGAGGAGAAAATAAGAACACGTAACAAGAGTCGTCGTATTGTCTAACAGCGCGACGAGGGGTTGGGTGTGAAGTGAATCGCACAATTCAACGGAAGTTGTCAGAATTCTTGAAGGATGTTTGAAAATTCGTGAAAAATAACCAGGTAATTGATGCTCCCTGCGCCAGCGAAGCCCCACAACAAATGTCTATCGCTGTTGGAATACATATGGCATAAAAGTTGGCGAGCTGTGTGTCTTTTGTGGCACCTGTGTGAAGGATGTGGCCGTAAATACTTTAAAAATTAATTGCACGTGCGTTATGAAACCACTCAATATTTTTGCATTCAATTAGTTAGCCGTGTATTGGGCTGAACTCGAGTGCATTAGCTTTGGAAGGTTTCGAAAAAGAGAGCACAACGCAGGAAGTGGTCCTAGATAAGACATAAACAACGGCGCAGGCCAGTCCCGGCCTTTCCAGTTGCAGTTGCAGTTGCAAGCAGAGGAAATTTCTTGCCATAAATTTACTAAAAGCTTTCCCAACGAAAATTTGTTGCTGCCTTCCGCTGACAACATGGCTCACCTGGCAGGAGCCAAAGAAGTCGCCACTTGCTCGCACCTCTTAGTCACTATCTCTTTCTCACTCTCTCTCTCACTCTCCCTCTCTCTTTCTATCTGTCTTCGCGCCAACAGCCAGTTTCTCTCACATGGCAGGCTGCAGCCAAAGCAAATTTACGCCTTTTGCCTTCATTATTATTGCACTTCGCTCCGAACAACGTTGTCGTTGTTGTTTTTGTTGTGGCAGTTGCCGTTCTTGTTGTTGCTGTTGTTCTTGTTGTTGGCGGCGGCGGCTGTGGTTGGCTTTCGCTACCGCAGACAATTTGGCAAACGTGCAAACCAAGTTTCTAAATAAAAGTGCAAACTAAATGAGCATTTAGTGTGCGCGCATCGTAAATTCCTGTTGAAATATTTCTGTCGTCTTACAATTTAGCTGGCAGCCCCGCGGCTCGAGCTCCACTTCGAGATGCGCTCGCTTTAAATTCTTAAATGTGCGCCGTACCACACGGCGTATGCGTTATGCTTTCGCTTTACAACCATTATATGCCCGTGTGCCTCAACGACTGTCTCGCTGCCGTAGTGAGCGTGGGGAGTTTTTTTGTATGTGTTTGGGATTCTTTGACAAAGTTAAGGCCGCCTCATGACGCTAGGCATAATAAAATGGTTTAATGAGGCGTCGCTGCCATGCACCTTTTATGTGTCTGCCAGTAGTCGTTTGCCTGGACCCAAACAAGAACTGCTGCTACTGATGCTGCTCCTGGTCGGACACACCTACGGCCACACAACAGTTGCTGTCAGCACAGTCGCACATGACTTCATTAGTGTAATGAAAACAGGCACAAAAAAGAAAAAAAAAATGTCAAGGTTGTACTCGGGCCGCTTCGTGCGAATTGTCGCCGTCAATGTTTGTCCATTTGCGAGGGCTTAGCGTCGACTGCCAAAAGGTTAACACTTGCAAAATGGCTGACGTGGACGTGCCGCATTTTCGTTTTGAATAACAAATTTAATTAGAATTAATACATGGCAACCAGAGCCGACCAAATCTAAACATTAACCCCGCCGCCCTTGGCAAGCCTAGCCCGCAATAAGTATATACAAGCTCTAGTGTGCCATGTATGAAAATGCCATTCGCATATACGAGCATATTATACACATCAGGCAATTACTATTTCTTTGGCTCCTTTTCCACGAACTCAGGCGAACTAAAGCATTAAGGTTGCCAGGTCAACAGTGTTCTATGTATATGAAATTGTGATAATAAATTGAAACCTCAATTTACTAATTGAAAACTAAAAACAAAATGGTTAAGCGAAGCTTTTCATTAATTTTGTTTTGCTATTTGAACTTAGTTTAATTTACTATTTTAATTGAACGGAGTTGAAAGAATGAATTTGGAAACTAAATTTGTTTGATGAACAATGAATCTTTGTGATCCGCTGCAACAGATTACAGATTATGCTTTCTTTTAAATGATAGTTTAGTTTGTTCTAATGTGACCCCAGAAACATTTTAGTGAACTTGGGTAAAAGTAAATTGGAAAATTACACTAAATTGTCTCATTCATATTAATATAATATTTAAATGTCAAAGGGTTGCTTGAAAAACTTTTTCATTAAAAGTCAACAAATTTTGCACCTACAAAATATATTTATGCAAACACAGAAAGAGCTTTTACTAAGGTGATTTTAATCAGACTATTAACTTTTCAAACTATGATTAAGTTTCCTTCGTAACTTAATATTCATTTAAAAATGTTCGATTGCAAATGTATTATTTAATATTGTAAGTGAAATTAATACAGTCGGTCAACCAAATACATATATATATAAAACCATTGAATATTGGAGTATGAGATTTAATAAACTAAAACTTTCCGAAAAATGTGCACATTATTTGTAACCACATTTCACATGTTAGCCGCAAATTTTAGTGCGGTTTCATAAAGCTTACGCGATAAACGCTCTAAAGGACCCAAAAACCGAATTAAATGCAACCAATTGCAAAGCCAAAACATGTGTAAACTCAATTTAATTGAAAAAAAAGAAATTAATAATTTTCTGGATTCCTTTGACGATTAAAACTGTTTGCAAAATAAAAACAAAAAAAAAACAAAACAACATTTTCAATTGTCAGGCATATTTATAAGTTTTGCTCTGGTCAACGCTTTAAGTAAATTTTCAAGTAAAAAGTTCGCTGAAATTAATTGAAATTGAATTAAACGCCGTATAATTTTTGTTAATTTGTGCGTTAATTTAATAACATGCGAGTGCTGCACTTCGCGTGTGGGCACAGAAGCGCATATTAAAGTTAACTACATATAAATATATATATTTATATAAATATATATATACTCATGGCGTGTGCCAGATTCTCTCGCGGGGGAAGGCGGGGTGTGGAGTCCATTGCAATTTAACGCGCAATGGCCACGGATATCCGTTTAATGGCCATGAATACATAAATAATAAAAATGTATTTGTTTATTACACACAGACACACACATCAGACACACGCACACCGATGCAGAAGTCAGCTTACATGCCTTTATGCGAATTTATTTACCTTTGCAAATAAAATATATGGACAGTTTTTTTTAACGGAAAGCAATTTAAACAATACCCAAGAGTATTTATAATAAGCGCAATAAAAGGCAATAAAAAAACTATCTGCACAAGTTGTGAAGAGATTGGCTTTTGTGACAGCCAATGGGCAAAAGTGTGTGAGAGAATGTGTGTGTGTGTGTGCGTGTGCTTGTATGTGTGTTTATGTGTATGTGCATTGGAGAGCACTTCCGTTTTCCTGTGGCTTGTTAAAAATTATTTAATTTTATTGTATTTCAATTATTGTTTGCTGCTTGAATGGAGAAAGCAATAATCCAAAATCATTTTTGTATTTGAGCAAAGAATTCGCATTTAAAATGCATCTACAGAGAAACCGGGCACTTTGGAACAGAGACTCAGCACTCTGACACTAACGTATTCTGAGTCGAGTAAATTAAAAATGCCATTGGGCAGTTGAGAAATGCCCATTAGGGGGCGCCAGGGAACATCTGCATGTGCTCCAGTTACACAAAGTGCTTAATCAAGCTGAAAAGAAGAGGACTCGAAAAAGAAATAATACACACACACACACATCCATTGACTAGACTATCACACACACACATACATGGCTCACTCATTGAGTGGACAAAGTAAAGTGAAGTAGTTTAAAATTAAAAAGGACACATAATCCTGTCAATGCTTTGGCGCGCGGACGTTCGCCTAAGTGAAGCTCTAACGAGCTGGCGAACGGGCATTGGGATTAACAGCTCCTGGAGGAGTTTAGTTGGGTCAGAGGGTGTTTTCATTTGATTTGACTGCCTCTCATCGCACAATGCATGCTGCATACGTGTCGTATACGTAACATCGAGCATGAATATGTGTATCTGGATTTGGATCTGTGTCTGTGTCTGCTTCGGCTACGACTGCTACTGAATGTTTGCACATCGCAGCGCACAAGAAGTGCAATTATGTGCACAAAATGGAAAATGAAGCAAGAAAATGGAACAATTGCTGCCAACGTACATACATATGTAGAATTCGAGAAGAAATTAGGAAGAGACTGCAGGGAACAGGACATTACTGATTGCCCCGACAATCTCGCTTTTATAACAAAAACAATTGTGCAACCCACATTGGCTTCCAATTGGAAAATTACATGCCCTCTAATGTGGCAATTGGTAATTAAAGTAGTTAAAGATCTTAGTATACACACAGTCAGTTAATGATTTTACCTCTATATAACTTTCCATTCTTTACCTTTGTTGGTCTATTTTAAACCGTAAACATTTTAATAAAGCCACACATAGCTTTTTTTAACAGTGTGTGATTATCTGTAGATAGTATCAAGCGCATCGCTTGAATAAGCCAACACGGCGTATGTGCAATATAACTAATTAAAAGCTAGCAACAGCCAACCAAGCAGCCAGCTGGCAGGTCAGGTGGTCAGACGGTCATTTGGCCAGTGACCGACGAAGTCTCGTTGATGTCTGCCATGGAAGGACAACTGCTGGCAAAGGCGCGTCCTTATCTGGTGCTGTTCGCGCTGCTCACGTTGCTGCCACCGCCAAGCTGTTATGAGGGAGGATTTGGTCGCTGCCGCAAGCGGGCATTGCTATGCGCATTTGGCTGCTACACTTGCTGTGTTTTTGTGCTGGGCATCTATGTGACCTACGTTAACATAATCACGCTTAACTTGGAAATAAGCATTTTGGAGGTCGAGGACTTCACAAGTGCCCTGGGCATGGTGCAGAAAACCTACTATTCGGTCCTGCTGGCCATCATGCACGGCAACATGATGATTTATTTTCGCAGACTGGGTCGCATTTTTAAAGAGATAGCCACACTGGAGCTGGACATAGATGCTGCGTCCCAATGCTACGGTGGCCTGCGGCGACGCAACTCTTTACGCCAACGCTTGGCAATCTTAATCGGATTGTGGATTGCGGTTCTATTCGTTGCCTTTCCCCGCATCACAATTCCTGTGCTGACGGAGTACATGAGCTGGCGCAACAAGATGCTCACCGAGTTCATAATGCTGGTGCTGCAGATCAAAAGTGTGGAGTTTGTTTTGTTTGTGGTTTTAGTGCAAGAACTGCAGCTGCGTCTGCGCCGCTCACTCATCGACTTACAGCAGGAGCTTACCGCCTGCGAAGACCGCGTACTGATGCAAGCGCTGTGCACGGCAATCCAACGCAATAAGCAGCTAATGTCTCGCATATGGAACCTAGTGAGCGAACTGGAGGTCTACTTTATGCTGCCAATGCTCGGCCTGTTCCTGTACAACGGACTGGCCATGTTGCACATCGTCAATTGGGCCTACATACAGTCAGTCAATCCGAACGATTGCATCAATTGCCGTTTCTGTAGGTGCTTCAATTGGTCTGTCACATAAATGCAACTCATATGTATTTATTGCAGGGCGTATTGGTAATTTGGTATTTCTGCTAATCAACCTTTTAATACCCTGCTGGGTCTGTCAAAACTTCATCGGCACAGTAAGTAACTAGGGAGCTTTAATCCAATTTAAATATGTTCAACACAAAACTATAAAAGCAAAGCAAAAGTAGAGTTAACTGGTTGTTTTGTGCAGCTTTTGTTCAATCATATTATCAAAATAAATATAAATATTATTATTATTGCAGTATAACAGCTTTAAGCGCATAATTCATAATATTCGCTCCGGCCATGAAAATGTATCAACGCCTATGCTCAGCAATGGCCTACGAGAATATGCGCTCCAGTTGGAGCATTTAAAGCTGCGCTTTACCTGCGGTGGTTTCTTCGACATAAACCTAAACAACTTTGGTGGTGTAAGTTAATCAAGCTCTACACTAAAAGAAAAAGATATTTTTTACTAACAAAAATTTTTTGCCTTCCAGATGCTAGTCACAATTGTAAGTTATACCATTATTTTGATACAGTTCAAGCTGCAGGGCCTATTGGAAACTAAAAGAAAATTAATGCAACAGGCCAATGGAAAAAGCTCATAAAAGCTCTGTGATATTTAACAGTCTTTTAACTTAACATTCAAGACATGGCGCCAAATGTTGATGCTTCAAAAAAATTTTAAAACACATACTAAATGATTTTATTTAAACATTTAGACTATTATTGTTTCAGTATTTGCAATCGAGCAACTTCATCGATTAATTCGCATTAGACTAAGTGCTTATTCTAACCTTTATATAATTAACATTTTATGTTTTTGCGGTTAGTTGTACTCATAATTAGTGTAGTGTAATTGCGACAATCAGCTTAAAACTACTTAAATATATATTGCTTATCACCTACTGCTAAACATCTGCCTACCCATGACCCATCAGTGTTCAATTTTAACTATAAGTAGCTTACGGCTAATACATATATAAAACGTATCTGTATCTGTTTTAGTTTGATTTTTGTATACTCGTGAAATGTTCAGTTACGTAGTTTCGCATGAATTTGGATCTTGTCATATAACTTTCAATTGATAATCACAGACTGAATAACTGGAATAACTTATGGAAGTTCCACATATACAATATTTAACTAGAGCAAAAATTAGCTATTTTAAAATGCGCCATGCAACAATTTGCTACGCAATCCGTTTGTAAACCAACAAACAAACCAACAAAGCGTATAAATAAATCTCAACCCATGGGATGTTAATATTTTTATCTATATGTAAATAGATATATAGATAAACTACAAGAATGCCATTGGCAGCACGGTTTACAATTAGTTTAAGGTAAAGCTCCATACAGTGATTATACATGATTATATCGCTATGTATGTATATAAATATCCATATTGGTATAAAAGCAATAACATATTGGAAGGACACTGGTGGTCTTATATACATACACAGTACTTACAAGGTCTTATAGTTACATAATTGAGTTTAAATTCTATTGATTACTTGGGCTATCTACTTAAAACAGGTCCATGTTGTTGTTCATATAACTAAGCAGATAATACAGATATATAAATAGACACACTGTAGGCAGGAGATAATTCAGCAGTAGGCTAACTATTATCCCGTCCCGTGCTTTCCGTTCTCGAACAGGCCTTTCTTGAAAAAAGACGACAGCTGAACGAGAGAGGCACGGGTGAGGCCCGGGCCCCCAGGTCCTTCATAAATTGGACATTGTGGTATTTTCGAGCAAACGACGAATAGACGACGTAAGTAGAGTTCCAGCAAGCGGCGACGATGCTTGGCCACTGGCTCACTATTCGAGGCGAACAGTTCGCGCCGTGGAAAAGGCAAAGCAGAGATCTGCACAGATGATTTATTAATTTAAAAATTTACGTTTGTAGACAAAATAATTACTCACCTTGGCACCATAGCAGTGCTTCATGCACAAGTGCAGCTCACGGAACCGACTATAGCGACGCAGGATGTTCAGCTTGCCGTCGGGCAACGCAATGCGCACCTCATACTCGTAGTGCGTCTGTTTGCCTGCTCCGCGCATTACAAAGCTGGGTATGGTAATGAAGTGCTCGCCATCGGCTGTGTGAATAAAGTCAGTTAGGATGTTCTCTCTTGGTATAGGGAAATACGTACGAAAGTCTCCTATGGTTGGACAGGATCTCGTCATGCTGGGTGAGTATATTTGCATGGTAGAACCCTCCATGCTAGTTGGACTCATCACAGCGGAACGCATCATGCCCAATTCGTACTGTCGCTCCATGCCTGCACGCTCCTCGGCACAGCACTGTGAATGCGACTCGAGATCCTGCACGGTCTGCAGCAGTTCCTGTTCCATTTGAATGTAGTTGCGCTGAAACTCCTGCAGGACGGCAATGTGTTCATCCAGCTGCGCCTTGTTCACGTCCGTTTCGAGATTTTTCATAATTAACGCCTTCTGAGAGGCGATTTTGCGACGCTGCGCGTGCAACGGACAATAGACGCGTGCTATGTCCGAATTGGGTTCGCTGGAGCAACAAGAGCCTGTCTCCTCGTCGCTTGTACGCGTATGGTGTCTATAATTGCCGCCTGTCCCGTTTTGGATCAGCGCTTGATTGCGATTGTCCAGACAAACGCCGCTGTCACTCATGCCGCCCTGCGAGTTGGGAGGAATGGAAGCGCAGCCACTGCCGCTACCACTGCTGGGGCCGGCAGTGCAGGTGCGCGAAGCATCCTCACTACTGCCTGAGAGGTCATCCTTGCGCGTGTCCTCGGCCTCGTCTTCGGCCTCGCACGAGCTGTTGCTGAGCGGCGACTGCTGGCCTTCCGTGATGGTGGGCGATGACAGCAGCGAAAAATCCGATTGGGCCGTATGGAAGGTATCACAGGTTTCATATGTGTCCGACTTGGACACGTCATCCACATCATTCGCACTTGCCATCTGCAATTGCATGCTCTGTTTCTTGGCCCTCATTGCCTGCGCTTCCCGCTCGCTGTCAACGCGCTCCAGCCGCAAGCGTTCCAGCTGCGCATGTATTTCCAGCATGGTCTCATCAACTTTGGCTATTTTACTGGTGCTGGCATTAAGAATGCGTTCCTTCTCAGCTATTTGCTCGTCCAGGCGACGTATTTCTTCATTCTACAAAGAAATTTAGAAGTTAACTAAACAAAAGCTTTTAATTTATGGTTAGATTTCTTACATTTCTTCGCACCGTATCCTTGATGAACTGCGAGGCAAACAGATCGAGAGAATCGGAGACGTGCAGCAGTAGCTCATCGTTTAGCGGAGTGCCCTCTTCAATCTTTACGCCCATCTATAAAATTTTTAATTATATATATTGATTGTTTAGGTGAACTTTATCAAAATACTATTATTTTGTAATCTAAGCTTTTGGCAAAATAATTAACGTTTGAAAACGAACAAACCTCGTCAAGCTTGCCACAATCGTTTAGCTCCTGCAATTCTTTCGCTACATACTCTGAGAAATCTCGTTTCTTTGAGTCGAGCTGCGTTTGAAATGCTGAAATTTGTCTACACACAATGTCGATCTAAAATGAAAACAAAACGAACGAAAAGCAATAAAGAAACCAAAATAAAAATGCAAACCAGACAAAATCACACAACAAGCACATGCGAAACAAAAGATTGATAGCTTTACATGCAACTAGCTGAATCGGAAGGACGCACCTGAACTTTCTCGTTGTTCTTTTCCCACAGCAGCATATCCTTGCGGGCAATCAGCTCCTGTTCGCGACAATTCAACAGCTGCATGCCATCCATTTTGTCCACCTCCAGGCGTCTCAGTTCCTCTGTTAACTTCCGCACCTTGGTCTTGTATTGGTCGTGCATCTGAACACGCTCCTGTTAATGGCATGTAAGTGAGGCAAGAAATAACGAAGGTCTGCAATTTTTACTAACCACATTCAGCTGCTTGAGAGCATTCTCAATGGTGTCGAGTATTTTGCGGTTTTCATCCTGCAGCTCGGGATCATCGCGCGACGTGGGTCGCTGTGGATAATACTGACGATCAGATCGCTTATAGGGCGACGAGGTGCTGCCCGTCATGGCATCCTCATCCTGGTAGACGCTGCATGTGAGCAGATTCTCCCGCGATGAGGTTATCAAAGACAGGCGGGACATATCCAGCTGCGAGCGATTCAAGTCCTTGCGCAACTTTTCTGCCTCGGTGGGATTGTTGAAGCGAAAAATGTTGGTGCGTCCCATCAAAATTATATCGCCCTGCGAGATCTGCCTGGGCTCATCGATTAAATGCGCATTCACCCAGCACTGCGCCTGCGGACAGGGATGCAGCGTGGCCACGCCGCCCTTGAGCACAATGCTGCAGTGCTCCGGTCGTATGCCATCGCCCATTAGCTCAATGTGCTGCGCCATTTCCGCATCCTCGGTGCCAATGCGCGTTTCACCCTCCTTCAAGCTGTACAAGGTGACGCCAGTCGTCACATCATTAGGTATGCCAATTAGATGGGGCACCTCCGAGTCAAGTACAACGCCCACGCCGGATTTACGTAGGCCGAGACTCTTCTGCTCCTGCAATATCGACTGGGCCACCTTCCATTTCTCTGTCCATTCCTCTGTAAGCACTTTCTCCTGCGCCTCCTTCTTTTGCAGATCAGCCAGCACTTTAAGCGAGGGCTGCAGCGAGTGCTAAACGAATAAAGAAATGGTTAATATATAATTTGGGGTATAAATAATTGAAATGCTTACAATATCGCCTGTCAGCATGGATTTGAGCTTGTTAATCTCCTCCCTCAATTCGCGTATGAGCTTCACATTCGCATCCTCGTTCACCGTGGGCTTGTTGATGATGTTCTTAGCACGATTCGCGTAGCGCAGAGTGCTCAGCGTTTCGCTGTAATTGCAGTCCGCCGGCGACAGCGCCGCTATCATGATTGTCTTACTGTTGCCGCCCAGGCTGTCCTTCAGCAGCCAGGTGAGTATGGAGTCGCGATAGGGAATGTATAGCACGCGCTTTGTGCCGCCGTTCGGTGTGGTCGCCAGCGAGGATGAATTGTGCGCGTAGCTGGCGCTCGTTTGTTCCGCCAACGCCGAGATGACGCTGCCCAGCGTCACAAGCGATTTGTTGATGTGGGCGCCCTCCTTCAGACGCTGCCCCGTTGCACCCGTCGCATTGGCGCGCTCACTGACAGAAAGAGACATAACATTAATTTGCCAAGGCACAACTAGTTCGCTAACTCACCTGCCAGCCAAGTCAACCAAATGGATTTTCGAAACTGTCTCGCTTGGCATGTCATTCATGAAGACGGCCTGCACAAATGTAATCGTGAAGATGGCGTGACTCCGACTGCTCGTGTCATTCATATTAGTGCTGGCCGTGGTACGGTGCGCGTTGCCGCGCGCAATGCACTCCTGCAAAAGATAATCACAGTGATATATTTAGACATCAGTATGCGCTGGCCAAGTTAAATGGCACACTCACCTGAATCTCTTCGAAATCGGAGACTGCATGCTGCGACAAATTCTCCACATAAGGTCCCATTTTGGTATGTTCACGCACGCGGAGCGCATGGCCTGTGCTCTGAGCCGCCAGCAGATCCTTCACCCGCTCATTGTAGATCTCCAGGTAGCTGGCGTGCGTGCGGTAGCCCGTGCCCGATTCCTGGCCGACGCGCATGCGCATGAACAGCTCCTCGCAAATGCGCGGTATCAGGCCCGGATTGTTCGGCGTGCCCATCATTGTGAACGTCTTGCCCGAGCCCGTCTGGCCGTAGGCGAACACGCAGGCATTGTAACCTGTCAAGCAACAAAAGAGCATGCGAATGCCAAGTGTTATTGCCAATTTAAAAAAAGGTACGAGGCTGCAGCAACTCAAACGTTGCATTGCGAATTGCCAACCAAATCGTTGCATGCAGTTGCAGCACTTGACAAGCATTGGCCAACTCGAGAGTTGCACTGCGAACCGTGACTGATGACTGGCATAATGTGGTAGGAGTTTTAATACATAATAATATCAGCCTATAAAGCTGCCTGGTAGAGGCGAACGAGATGTTAACTATTCAGTACTACTTTAACTAATGATATATGTAACAAAAGTTCGAAGAGACAGGGCAGACAGATCAGTAGAATACATTCTAAATATAACACCTTAACACTTACTATCACTAAATCAACTCATTCCTATTTATACTCGTAAAAATCAAATTGAAATGAGATATCTTAAAAGGCATTTAAAGAAAACAAACTTAGTAGGTGCAACAATAAGAAAGGGGGACAAAAAGAGAGCAACTGGGCGGAAGAAAGAAGTTAAAGGAATGTATTAAACGCAACTATGTCAGAGATTCCCTTCCCATATTACTTGGAGCTCACGTAAACAATTCTTGAGGTCGTATTCATCATATTATCGACGTTTGAGTGTTATAGGCAAAGTAGTCCGTCAATAAAAAATAGTTTGTACATAATCGTTTTGTGGTCTTACTTCTAATTCGAGTTCGATTAATGATTTGCGTAAGGTTTACAGCTTATGGTTTTAAGAGAAATCCAATTACATATTATATTATATTAGTCACAGCAAAACAATTCTTTAAAACTGGACTCAGGCTATAAACTTACATTATGTATGCTTATTTATTCATCTGTGTGCACAGAAAAAAGGCCTCTGTACATCTGAAGATGAGAAAGGAGATGCGACCGGGCCGAAACACTTTTACTGTAACTGCAGCTCAAGTGTCAGTCGACGGCGGCGAGTGTTGAACCCGCCCATTGGGCGCTCTACGCCACGCTTAAACATCTCAACAGCTTGTTGGGTTCCTGTCTAGCCAAGAGATGGCTTGACTGGGCCCCTTCGACGGCGTCAACGGAGACCGCCCAAGTGGCGCAACAGCAACAAAAGCTAAAGCAATTGTACTGCCAAGTCACGGCCTCATTTAGCCAGTCAGCCGCACGTTCAACGGCTATTCAAAGTCAGGCTCTGGGCAGCCCCAACGCGCCGCTAGACAACTGCATATCACTTGCAGTTTTAATAGATACACTTAAAAAAAAGGGTACCACAAGTTTATCAAGATCTATGCAACGCAGCAAGAGAATCATTATTAGTATAATATATATAGAAAAAGTGGGTCTAAACTATAAACTTAACGACAGCAGATTAAATGATCACAATTAAAGTAACCTGTTCAGCAAATACAAATGGTTTTACAGAAAACGTGTCTTAATAGGTCATCTTTAGATGCTGTTGTTAGCAGAGTTTTTAAACAAGTCATATTCTAGCTTGTCTTCTTGTCTTCTTGAAAACTTGAGTTCCCCTATTTAATCCATAAATCTCCCTTACTTGGGTTTTGGTTAATATACATATATAGAAAATGTAGTTTTTGTTGAATAATATTTGTCAATACTGGAAATCAGATTACCAAAAAAAAAAAATATATATATATATATTATAAATTATTTTTTATGGCAAGGGTATCAATGTTTCGGTATTGTAAAGTCTACAATTCGTTTTTGCATTTAGTTTTGTTTACGTATTTTTAACAGCACATGGTTGACTCGTGTTCATGCAACTTTTGTCATTCCCACTCGGGCCAATCTTGGACGGGTAATTTAATATTGAAAGCGTGCCAAGCAGCAGCAGCAGCAGCAGCAGCAACAGCAACAACAAGCAAACAATAACAGTAAGAGCAAAAACAGCTAAGTGCAGCAAACAGCTGTTCCATTCCGCTTGGCATTTTGTGCAGTTGTGGGCGAAAGTTATTTTTCGGCTTTTGTTTTTTTCGCCAGCAATAATAGAAATTAGACTTCTGCAATAGTTGAAGCAGAGTGAAAGCGCATAAAATATTACGCACTGATGGAAATGATTGCCAGGCAGGCACGTGTTAGTCGTGTCAACAATCAATCAGCTCTAATCCAGTGCCACTGCCAGTTCCGTTCATAACGTTCGCAGCGTTCACAGTAGGCCACCAACTGGGGCATTGTTCACCGATTGCGCTCAAGTATTATAGGTGGCAGGAGGGGTTGTGGGGGACGTAGCAAAGGCAGCCGGAAATTTGCATGTTCATTGGGGCAGAGACGAAACGAATCGTGCTAAAGCTTATTTTTAGACACGCATTCGGTTTTCGGCACAGCAAGAAACTCGGAAAAACGTCAGAAATAGACTTCAAAGACCGCAGAAAATGTAAACAAATCAGCGCAAGTGCCAGCGAATCGACAGCCAAATTGGTGCGTCTGTCTGACTGCCAAAATCAACGGCTTTCGAGGCAGCAAAGTCAGCCAAAGTCACGGCCAAGAGCTGAATGAGCAATTAGAGCTGGGCTAATGTGTCATTTGGCTGCGACCCTACAACAGTAGGCTGATGTCATCGCAGCGTCTGCCCCTTGCTGGCCCGATTATGCAAACAACTCACCTTCGTAGGCACAATCGACCACATCGTTGCCCAGATCGCTGTACACCTGCTCCTGTGTGGCGAAATGTGGATCCTTGTCGTCAAAAGACCAGTACGAATAGTCGAAGGTAAAGTCGTGATGGGCCTCGCGACCTGCATCACGTATGGACTGCAAGCGGGGCTTCAGCAGGCGTGTTTTCTTCGCCTCCATTTCCACAATCAGCTGGGCGTCCATATCGTATTCGCTGCAAGTAAGAACAGAAGAGAGTGCTGGGTTTCAGTAAGTCAGCTCAAGACATTTAATGCTTAATACCCTGCAAATGACCTTGGCCCATAAAGTTAATTAACTGACGCCGCACAGTTGGTGCAAATAAGACCTTGTTTGTTTGCCCCATTAACTGCCCATTTGGTTGGGCAATATAATTCGACCCGTCCATAAATATGGCTATTCTATGACGCTTTGTGTTATCTGAGTACAGCTGAATAATGGCCCGCCATATGCAGGTTTTCTAGCAGTCACATGATTTCTCATACAAATCAGGTTTGGACGCTATCGTTAAATGAAAACTGAAAAACTTGAATGGGAAAGATGAAAACAAAGGAAAAGCCGTTGACCAGCGTGTTCATATAGAACAATTGCTGCTGGAGCAACCGGTTGACTGCGACACCATTCAACTTTCAACATTCAACATTCAACTCGGTTCAACATGCTACACCCACCGCAGTTGCATGTGCCAACGGCAACAACAAACAAATGCCACCCAATTCAGAGACTTGCCGCGATGACTCAGTCAATGGCCCCGCAGAAAGACAGACGATGCGAGTATTTTTATTTATATACACTCGATAAAAGCGAGGGTCTTGTCATTTTCTCATGGAATACGTAATGCATTAAAAAATAAACATATTGAGTAATTTGCAGGTGGGCAGGTCCAAAAAAAAGCATAATCAATTTAAAAAAACCTCAAATCTCAAGAAAGTTAATACGTCACTAAAAAACGTTGCCTAAGCTTTTAAAAACTAGTTTGTACTTATTTAACAAAATAAACAGAGAAAGAAATCGTTGAAAATAAAAAGGCAGTCAAATCGAAACATTTAACATTTAAAATATTATATTAAAAAACGTTACGTAACGTGGACAATTAAAGCCTTAAATAGAATACCGAATAGACAATAGACAGTACGAATATTGATTATAACGAAGTAGTTTAAATTGGAAGGAGAATATTTATAAACGATTAAAACGATCAAAGTCAAGAACTGGCATAATTCAAAGCAAAATTAATGTTTCTAGTCTTAAATTATATAATAAACTGTACTGATTAATATGGAAATAGGCAAATATATAATAGAATATAATACATATGCTTCCTGTCTGAAAGGGTATTCAGTTTTCTGCAACACACAGTGAACTATTCTATCTCGTTTTATGTCCTCTATTTTTTTTTTTTTTTTTCATTTCCATGCGTCTTGTGCCCATTTAACGCAACAATTTTAGGTCGTTCCTCTTTTCTTATGGGCTCAATGCTCATTGCTGCTGGCGCATTGTTGGTGGGGCATGTTTACGCTCCACTTTTGAGCTGCAAGTATTTGCGGCTGTGAGTGGTTCTCTGCTCATTGGCGTCGAGTGGTTTTAATTCTTTAATCTGCTGGCTCGTTGTCGAGCATTTTGAGTCAGTTTATTGCGCATTCCCCTCCTCTTTATCTGAATCCGTGGCGCTGATTTGTTCCTCAATTCCACAACAAGCACGCACACAGACACAAAACCAAAGAAAACTACAAACACAACAAACAGTAAAAACGAAAAAATTAACAGCCCGTTGATTATAACCAAATTTCTGACTCATACCAAAAAGCAGAAAAAAAATGTGAATAAAACGCTAACAAAGTTCATAATGAATATGGAAGTTGTTTGATTTGCACTTGCGTGCAAAATGTATTCATAACTCCATGCATAATACTTATAAATTGCGATTGTCTATATGTATCTGTATGTGTGTGTGGAAAATCTGAAATACTAACAAGCTTAGATACATTTTGGAAGTGTATATACTTCATATTTAAGTGTGTATACACACTAACATACATAGCATGTTTATGTAGTTAGTCGTAATTTTATTTGGTTTGTTTTTGTCTGAGATACGCGCTCGTCCATGACTACACTGAGCGAAAATATTGGGGTCACACTCGAACTATAACTAATAGAAAAAAATATAGAAAATTATCATTTGGGAAGTCACAGTTCAGTCTTTTTTACCCTAAATATATATTCTTTGGTGAACCAATTTACTAAAAAATAAATAATTTTAATCTTCAAGACTAAGAATTAAATATAGCTGAACATATTTAAGAATTTTGCGAAAAAGTATTTCTCCTTGAACAAACATTCTTCAAACGAGCAAAAACAATTTTAAACGCCACATTGTAGACTTTGTGTATAAATGACTTGCTGATTTGTACACAGAGGCATGTGAGTACATATTATATATATATATAATACATAGGTTCTACAGAAATCACATTATTTGCCTGTATGATAATCGAATGTACGATGTATTCATGGCGAAAAGTCGTATATTATGACTCATTGGCCCTTTCTAAATGTGCATTATCACATACTATAAAAAGTTCACATTTTTCTTAGATTTTCCATCAATTTTTTTGTGGTTTTTTTATTTGCTTGCCTTCAAATAAAGCTAAATTGCTTTTATTAATAAACATAAGTTCAGATAAGATAGTTCATGTTCACAAACAAATTATAGTTCTAATTTATGTACTTTTTTCTTTGGTAAAATACAAACGCTTCAAACTTACAGGTATTTCTAAAAGAAGATTTTTTTTTTTCTTTAATTTTGATATGCAAACTTACCAATTACATTTGCTTAATTTGGATATTTCCTTAACATAAATAATAACTACTTATGACATCTTTATGCCTCTGATTAAATCGATAAAACAATATCTTATCTTCATTTTGTAACAAGACATATAAAAATAGCTTAACAACGTTTATTAAAATCAAAAATTAAAGTCTTAAAATCAGGGGCCGTAAATAATGCATTTTTGTAAACAATAAACCAACTTGAAAAATCTAGCTCAAGATTATTATTATAAAGTTATATTAATAAACTAAGCATAAACATATGCTTATATTAAATGTTTTTTCCTTTGGTTATTATTCCCCAAATATAAATTTTATTAGCTTAGTTTATTTTTAAAACCTTACAAGAAAATGTATCGTTTGGGGAATTGTGTCAAGATTAATATATAAGAAGTGATTAAAGTCTGAAAGAGGCTGTAGTTAAAATTGCGCACTGTTTAGTTTTTAAAATGCTTTACAAAAATATTTGAACTATTTTTCTGTAGTTTGTTGCTTTACTTAATAAATTATAAGCCAAATATTTTCAGTGTACTGGCATGTAAATAAGCACTGAAATTTTGTTTTCACGCTAAACAAAACATCCAATATGCATATTCACGTGAGCACATCTGTTTGTGCATGTGTGTGCATGTGTGTGTGTGTGTGTGTGTGGGTAAGTATTTGTATTTGTGTAGCTGGTAGCTGCTTAGCACAGTGCAGATGACGTCACTGTGTGTGTGTGCTTGGGGGGATTCTAGAGAGGTTCGGAGGTAAATAAAATTAGATCTTTTGCATGCACAATTAACACAATGAAAGTCATTAAGAGAAAGAAAAAAATCCAAATCATTTGCATATCATTTTGTTTGTTTTATAATTTTTTACTTCGGCTTTTTGCTGTTGTTGCTTTAATCGAATCGAAGTATGCGAGATGAATGACATCATTACGGCTTCGTCTTCGTATCTTTGTTGCTTTCTTGCTTTGTTGCCAAAACCTTTTCGCTTGATGTGCGTTAAAAGCCAACTAACTGTGCCAGAAGCAACCAGCGCGCCAAGATAGACAAGATAATCACAATACACAAAAGCACACACAGAAAAATATGTTTAATGCGGTTTTAAGTAGCCGTTGGGCAAGTTTGGGCCAACGTACTTTGGCAGCTTGCTTCATAATTTGCTGTTGTTGGCCAGAAGCAAAAACAAAAACACAAACAAAACAATATTTAAAGAAAAAGAAAAACTTGGCAACGTCAGCAGCGTAAATGTTTTTTTTTTTTGATATTTTTTTTGTTTTTTTAGTGAATGGTTTTGCAAAGGCCACGAGTTTTTAAACGGGATGCGCAACAGGCGAATCGAGGGGCGTACTCAAATGTGAACTTATCAGTTCTAACTAGAATTCGAAAGCAAATGCGAATGCGAATACAAATTCCAATTCGAATGCAAAGAACACTGCTTGGACCAGACTTACCGCGTGTTGAAGGGGCGAACCCTGACGGCAACCTTGAGCGACGACATTTCGGTGGTTGCTTTGCTGTTCTGCCGCTTCCACTTCTCCTTTTACTCGTTGTTGCTGTTGATTTTGTTTTCGCTAGTCCTTTGCTATGCACAGTTATGTTAAATGTGGGGGTGCGAGGGTGACGTACAGTTGGACTGTGCGGGCATTTAACTAAATAGCAGCAGCCACGTAATTTTGGTTGGTTTTTCTCGCTCACCACTCACCACACCAATTGTTCACAGTTTAGTTCGTTACGATATTTCGCCTTTTCTTGTTTTTGCTTCTTGTCTCTACACATGTATTTGCGTCGTTATTATTGTTGTTGCCGTTGGCCTTGTTAGTTTGTTTTTGTTTTCGTTGCCTTATGCAGCGTTTCATCTTGTGCGCTGCAGCCGACAACCAGCACAGCACATAATGATAATAATAATAACAATAACTGGGCACAATTTGATTCACTTGCGCCTTTCATTGTTTACTGCTGCCCGCAGCAGCAGCAGCAGCAGCAAACATTCACAATTGTGTACTATGTGCTCCTGCACCTGTGTGTTTCGTGTAATGTTATTAGTTTTGTTGTTTATTTCGTTGAGGTGGCAAAATTCACTGCAGCAAGAATTCAATTAATTAACACATCCGAAGACACACTTGACGCATTAAAAAAAATATTGGTTATTTTTGGTCTACTTTTTCTGTGTATTGTGCGCGTTCCGATATTGTTGCTTATGGAATCTTCTTCTTACTGCAGCAGCAAAGTTACAGTGTTGCACAATGTTAATGTTTGCAGCAGCAACTGTTATACTCAATATGGACATGTAAGCCACGCCTGTTATGCCTAGTATGAAGTTACCAGAAAATACTGCATCTGTGTCACCCATGCAAATTCTTCTGCCGTTTTTTATATCATTAAACACATGACGTGGAACAATTGATGGAAAACCAAATAGTTGCAATGAACTTTGAATCAGCTTTTCTTTTAAATATTGCATATTTTGTTGTAGATTTTAAAACCTGAAAACATTTTGTTTTAGTTTCGTTAAAAAGCACGTAAACGCAATTAGAGTAGCGTAGCGCAAAAAACGCAACGTATAATACTGCTTGTTTGTAGCAGCACTGCTTGACGGTGCAACCTAAAACGTTAAGTTTTAACATAAATTTTGCAAGCAGTCCACGGATGAATATTAGCATAATTAAGAATAAGATTTATAATTACAATCGAAGAACAATTTGTTAATACTCAATATTTAAATGAATTGACTTCCAAATTGTCAAGTATTAAATCAACAGTTTTTCCTTTATACCTACATATATTGATTCCGTCTTATGTTATTGGGGAATATGTAAAAAGTTGAGTATTAACAAAACATTTTTAAAAATCCTTCGTTTTTCCTCTACGATTTCCAGTTACATTTTACAATGAAAATGTGATTTAGTACATTTTCCAAGTCAATTACACTTAAATACTTACTGACATTTACTAAAGTTGTTTTTCTTTTGATTTTCAGGCTGTACGTTGACCGCTCTCGAACACACACACACACAGCTCTATATTTGTGCGTGTGTGTGTGTGTGTGTTTGAATTTGTGTGTGACAAAAGGCCGGAAATTTTCAATTCTGTCACATGCGTAGCAATATCTGAACAAAAAAGGTAAGTTTAAACCGGCTCAACTATGAGATGCCCTGTAAGTTTAAATGCAAATAAAATATTTGTGATAGGCAAACAAATTAATTTGTTAGGAATTTAAAAGTGGTTATTGATATGACTTAAAATGTTTCAGAGAAGAATACATATTGTATACTCTACATAATTTCTTTTGCCCTTATTTTATCTGGTACATATACTAGAAAGGCTTATCATACCCGATTATCCATTTTGTTATGTACAGGGCATAACAACAACAATATCTTTAAAAATTGTGTAAAATGTGTAAAACGGCGACAAAAAAGCGTCGCTTAAACCGGCTCAATCGCTTTTCATCAGCAGCAACAACAACAACAACAGCAACAACGACAACAACAACAACAACGACTACAACAAAAACAAGAAGTAAAGAAGTCATCATTCAGTCCGTTTGTCAAACTCTCATTTAAAGCTGCTGCAGTTTTCGCTTTCAGTTTACAGTTCACAGTTTTTAGTCGCCTTTCAAACTGTGATCAGCGCAGTCGCCTTTCAAGCTCTTTCAGCCAAGTGAGTAGCTTTAGAAACTAGAGTATGTTTTTGTACCAAGATCGAGATTCGGGCCGAGCTAACTTTCTAAATGTTAATGCCAGTGGCCACCGATCGATCAGCCAAGTGCGCGTCTTTAACGTCATCGTCACGCCCAACTTTGTTTAGCTTCCTGACTACGCATCGAGTGAAACAAAGAAACAGACGTCACTTTTGTTTAAAGTCGAAATTAAGTATTTTGATTTAAGTTTAAGCGCCATGGGCTGCATATTAAGCGTGCTGAGTTTTGGCTTTAACTGACAAATAACTGTTTAACTCTGCTGACGTCCGTTTATCGGTGTAATACCCTAATCAGATTAGAACATGTCGCAATCGCAGTTACTGTGAAAAAACACTTCAATTGAGATAGTAAATTTACAAAATAAACGCATTAATCGATTAAGGAAAGCTCGACAAATGTTGTTTAATTTGAGTTAAGTTTATTAACTATTCAAACTATTTCCGTAGTTGAGTACTGAGAGAAACTATTCGTTAATAAATGTGCTAATAATTTCCTTTTCTTAAAATTTATAAATTTATATTTATTTATATATTTATTTTAGCCTAATTCATCCGAAATAATAGTTCCATATTTAATTGAGTTTGACAATCTTTCTTGATTTGACCTTCCACAATTGAATACTCTGATTAAAAAAAATATTATTTAAATTTATGTTAAAGCTGTTTAATAGAATATCGACATTATTATAAAATATCTTATTGCTTTCATCTATTTTTTGGCCAAGCTGTTCATATAAAGATCTTTTAATTCACTAAAGCATATTTTTTGGAAATATCATTCATAAATATTTTTATAAAAAAAATTGTCTATTATGAAAAAAAATATTTACAAATATTTGTAAACTAAAACAAATTTGCAATTTAAATGAATAAATGAGAGAGTAATTTTAATTTAGAAGCTGATCGTTTACATTTCTGGATAGAATTCTGAAAGCTCTCTCTTAAAAGCCCCCAAAAGTTCAGATAAAAATATTAAACAACAAAGAGTAAGCTTGTAATTAAATAAACTTTTATCAAGTACTTCAACACTTAAATGGCAACTGTTTAAATTAGCATTTAAAGCGTTTGCCCAACAATAAAAATACGATAGGTTTCCTTAAAAGGGGCACTTGTGAAAACCTAAAGGTCTCTGTTATTCCAGGGGTATAGAAAAGCAGAGAATTAATCTAGCTATTGTGTAGACAGTTTCTCATGGCATCTTATTATTAATAACTTTTGGTTTCAATCAGCGCTGAGCTCACACAATCAACATAATCGCCAAGCTGGGCTTGGCCATGGCTAGTCATTAGCACTTCCCCGTAGTGCTCGGACCCAAATAGGCTTTAGGGAAGTACTTACTTGACTTCTTGCACTGTTATGTTGACACATCGAGCGAGCTTCGGAGCTTGGCGAGTGCAAATTAACGCATCTAACAGATACACAACACAAAAAATGCCTACAGTGGACAGTCGCTGTGTGGAACCGCACTCAGATCTAACAATGAGCCAATCACTTTACGGATGCGCCCAATTTAAGACCACTCCGAGCACGCAAATCCCTAGCTCGCAGCTCGGGCAATTGCTCAAATTGCGTAGATCGCCAGTCTCCAGACCCAGTCTCAGCCCAGTCTCTACTTGTAATGCCACACGCATACCAGTCAGTCCAAAGAAATCGCACAGATCGCTTGATTAGTCAGCGAACAGCCAGCGACAATCAATACGATCCGCCAGACCCGACTTCATATGTATATAGACTCTGTGCACGGGCGACGAGAGCTCAGTCGCTGTTCAACATTCGTGCTCGGAGCTTGAGATACTTATAGATAGGTTCACAGTGCCCAAAACTGATTAACTGGAGACCAAAGATACAAAACTCAATTGTGCTGTAAGCGTGATTTTTATTTGTTTAATTAAATTAAGCACCTCTATTTACAGTTGGGCAAAGTGAATGTGAAACTTAAATATTTAGTGTCTGTCTTATAAATGAATCCCCTGCCCAGTTTAAAGTCTACTACTTAAAGTAATGGGTGCATGTCTACGATACAGATCATCATACTTAATATTCAGGTTAAAGTGAATGTGAAAAGTCGAAAGACTACTTTACTATATATATGTATAGAAATCATATATATATACAGCATGTACATACAAAACTTCATAAGCTTAAAGTCTGGTTTTAAAAATTGCATAAGTTCCTTAAACAAATTTATTAAGTTTTTTGATTGTGACTTTGCAATTTTAGTTCAGCATTAAGAAAGATTTATAGCCTCAACTTTATTCAATTAAAAATGCTGTTTACTTTATTTTACAACAAAGTTGTAAGTGTTACAATATCTTAAAGGTTTTCATTATTTTTCATAGTTGCTTTTCATTTTTTTTAGACAACAAAATAAAATCCCTAAGTTCCTAATGAATGCTTGATATTTTGCTTACTTTAATTACATAAATATTGCTTTGTAATTCAAGCTCTTATAACTGAAAAACAACACAAAATAAATGTGTTTAAGTATAAAAAAGATTTAAGCTACGTCATCATAAAAGTATCTAGGAAATTCATCATCAATATAAAAATGCAACAAAATGCACCAAAAATCAATTTCAACCATATTTCAATTAATTAAAAAATGCTTTAAAATTGTTCGTAAATATTGCCCTACATTCTCTGAGAACTATGTTGCAATGTTTTCAAATCAACTGAAAGAGACTTAATTTCAATTTGTTTGCTTTAAGTTTCCTAATTTCAAATCCACAGTTGTGTATACAAAATTACAACAACTATTTTATCACTTAAGACACATTCCACGAAAACTTTATTGCGCAATGTTGTAGTTACAAAACATTAAAAAAAAAATAACAATTTTTACTGCAGCAACATTAAAGTATCTAAAAGCTGCTGGCAGTTTTCACTCAGACTCTCAGCTTATTGTCAACTTAATTGCGAAGTTTTTTAGGTTCGTTTTGAAGTCAAGGTCGATCTTTCGCTTGAAGCTGAAACGATGAACCGGTTTGACTTGGTCGCGACTTATTTTGTTTTGGCTGCGGTGCGCACCGAGCTTTTGGCCCGGCCCAAAGTAGTTGCAAAGCAATTAGCGCGCTAAGCGCAACATTTGCATGCGCTGCGAGTATCAACTCAAAGTAATTAATACATTGACTTGTGCTTTATGTCTTACAGCCTCCGATTCGCCCTCTCGCTGACAACATGAAGATGAACTCCGCGCTGCTTTTGATTGGTGCCGCGCTGCTCGGCCTTGCCGCGGCCACCGACGTGAAGCCATGCCCCAAATGTAAGCGGCAAGCGATTAGCCTTATTTACCACTAACCATCTTTTCAACCACTTAGCCAAGGCGCGAGCGTTGGGCGCCGGCGAGGTGACCATCTCGAATTGTCCCAAGAACAAGTGCATACTGAAGCGCAACACGGAGGCCAGCATCACGATGAAGCTGCGCCCGGAACGCGACTTTGCCGAGCTCACCTCCGACATACAGGGCATCATACTGGACGTGCCGTTGCCCTTCCCCGGCTACTACGGCACCAGCGCCTGCCCGCATATCTATGATGCGGCCGGCGAGAACAAGGTGGGCTGTCCCCTCAAGGCGGGCGAGACGTATACCTATAAGAACAGTTTTAAGATACTGCCTGTCTATCCGACGGTCAGTCTGGAAATCCACTGGGGCCTGGGCGATAAGCAGGGCGACGCCGCCTGCTTCCAGATACCCGCGAAAATCAAGGCTTAGAAGAGAGATGAGATCAGATGGAGTGCTTTGCATTTTAGCTTATAATTTTTATTTGTTATTATTAAAACTTGTGTTATGCATAGGTATTAATAACGATCGGTTAAGTACAGTTTAATTTGAATATGAATTTGATTTAAATTTGAAATTAAATTTAAATTTGAACTTGTTTCTTGCGTTGCACTTCGAACCGGGCAATATTGCGGCATCCAGCCAATGCCGCATTATTGCGCCTTGCGTCAAGGAAGGGGAACAACGAAAATAAAATATAAGATATATGCATATAGTGTGGTTATTTGCACGATAATAAGTTAAATGAAAGTATAAGTAAAATTGAAAACAACAAAAGCGAAACGTTTTTTCATTTACATTTAATTTTGCTTATTCATACAATAGATTTATGCATTTATCTGGCCAACGCGGCGTATGCGCGATTCGCGTGCAGATCGCTTTGGCTTTAATTTTCGTATACTCGTATAATTTTTTAATTGGGCCGCAGCATGCAATAAGAGACGAGTTCAGATCGCTCGAATGATGGAATAAATATCGTTTAATTGTTGTTGTTGCTTTTGTTTTTGTTTTTGCTTCATTTCGTTTGGTTTCTATTTGTGTGCGAGTGTGTGTGTGTGTGCGAGTGTGTATGTATGTGTGTGTGTTTATGTTGTTCATTTAAGGTTCAGAGTTCACTTTTTAAGTTCAAAGAATTCGCCAATTGGTTGCTGTTGCTGCTGCTGCAGTTGCTGTTTTTGCTGCTGCTGCTGCTGCTGCTGCTCCGCCTGGGCCAGCGCCTGCTGCAACTTGCGCCAGCTGTCGGCGGCATCGTTCGCCTCGAACTGCCGCTGCATCTGCCGCAGCTTGTATTGATGCTGCCGCAGCAGCTGCGTCAATTTGGCATCGTTACGTTCCGCAGCCGCCGCCAAAGCTTCGCCGCTCGGTGGCGCCAAAGCGTTGTAGTTTTTGTTGCTGTTGTTGTTGCCGTCGTCATCGAGAGAATTCGCATTGTTGTTGTTGTCGAACAACTGCTCAGCTAGGTTGTCCACATACGGTGTGGGCTGCGGAAAGAGTAAAAACAGATTGGACATGGCAATTAGACATAGTTGAACCCTTAGAGCTGAAAACATAATTCAATTAAATAACTTTTCTAAGGAGGCTAACTTTTAATTAATATTCAAAGAAAAAGAAATAAAAATATAAATAATAATTTTTGCTTCATTAGTTTTAGATGAAGTTTACATAATTATTTGAGTATAAAATTCTACGATTTCTTTAAGCTTCTTAATATGCATATATAATTCTAAGGTGAGAGCTTTATAAAAGTCAAACAAATACAACATAATTAACAATTAACGGGAACAACTTTATTCAGCCTTAACCATGCTCTAGAGAGTTATTAGAAATGGTCTTTAATAAAGCTGCCAAAATATATTTATATAAGGCACATATTGTGTATTGAAATATTTTTAAGGTCTATGTAAGAAACATAATGAATTTTCTATTCTTCAACATAGGGCTAAAGTCAAAATGAAGTCCCCTCTCTCTCTTTCTCTAACCAGTATCAAGTTATTATGTTATTTATTTGAATTAATTGCTAATGCATTCAATAAGAAATGGTGCACTAAAAATTAGTTATAATCGTTCGTCTAGTCACACTACACGACAAATTCACGTTCCAATTAATTTCACAATTAACACGCAGCCGAACATTAGCCCGAATGGCGCAATTTCAACTAGGGGCTGTTAAGTTGTAAATCTACATAAAGATACATGTTGTGGATAAGATTAGCTCGATAATGCCGCCAGCCATTGACTGGTTTATCACGGCTTAGCGTTGTTATTTCATCAGAATCAGCGGCATTAGCCACGATATCAACTCACCTGCTTAGCTGCAATTGCCGCCCTGTTGCCCGACCGCTTGCCATGTGCTATGCAAAAGATACAGATACAGATACAGATACAGATACAGTTACAGATACAGATACATTTACGTAGGCCGTATTGTCAGTCAAATTGCCCTTTCGGCTTTGACCTTTTACTTTTCAACTTACCGCCCCAGCACGAGTGTCCAAATTCCAAACAGGAGCCTGCAAAGTGAATAGAAAATTATGTTAACCAAATAAATCATCATCATTCTTAGCCAAGGCACTGAAGAGTTAAGCTCTACATGGAAATTTATTGCACCACCAGCTGCCAGCCGCCAACCGCCAGCCGCCAGCCGTTAACAGCGATCAGCGGGGCAGCTGGCTTAAAAAGTTAAAGGTTGCCAGGAAGTTGATGCGCTGTTCCTGTTCCTGTTCCTGTCGTCCTGTTATCGTTGGCTTACGTTTATTGCCATTGTTAGCGGTGCTCTGGCTTTTATATATAATGTCGCGACCTATGATAAATATAGTCCATTACAAAGTCGTATGTCACGGCGCGTAATAAGCGTGCACCTGAGTAATGTGTTGAAAGGAGCTCTCAGCTGGCGTGGCCCAGGATGTTGTAAGGGGGCGGCTACTTTTATGCAATGTCCTTGACGCTGCATTTCGTTGTGTGGCCAAAAACTAATCGCACAAATGGATGGCCCAGTCAACAGTCCACACAAAAGACTCTTTGCTTCGCTCACATGTCACACAACGAGGCGTCAAAAAGTCAACAGCTAAAGCAGCTGGGGCACCAGGCTAACTTTACGCAATATTAGCCAGGCCAGTGGCAGCAACAGCATCTCCTGGCAACAAAGGCGACGCAGATGTGCTGCACTTGCCGCTGCCTGGTCGTAAGTCCTTTGCATAAGCCATTGCCGGCGAGGGCGGGCCGAGGCCCTTTGATAGCCAATGTAAATGTTGGCCGACTCAATGAGCCCTCTATCAACTGACTCTATCAACTGTTGCTAGCGGCTCCATAGCCGCCATATGTCAGACGTGTAATCATTTGTCAATTACTTAAACCGTGGATTAATTGTTGACAGGCCATCAGAGATAGCCTCCTCATCGAGTGGCTGCCATTTAAAGGACCCGAACAGAGGGTGAGCGTTGGAAGGGACTTGTTCTAAGCGTCTAATTAACGTGGCCATTCACTTTAATAGCTTTGGTCAGTTGCCGTTGCCGTTGGCGTTGGCGTTGACCCTCTTCGTTTGAAATGCCGCTTAATGTCATTTTTTTAATAGCTACACAAAAGTCGCACATATAATTTAAAACTGTTACGCCATTGGACAATAAAGCTATTTTTAATTGTCTCAAAATACATTTGGACAGGCCAAAATCACTGCATTTCTTTAATAAGGCAGTTAAGCAAGATTCTTTGCTGGTTTTTTCTAACACTTTTAACTGAACCTGTTCTAAGTAATTGCTTTATGATTTTGCTGTAGACAGCATAGAGTGTATAATTAAAGCATTTTTAAGAATATAAAGGAATTTTACTACGCATTGGTTTTATCTGATTCTTGGACATAAGAACTTTGTTATAAAATTAAAAAGATTAAATAGATTGTTCATATTTTGTTTCTTCTTCTTCAGAATAAATAAACTTCTGAACTGTTTAGAAATCGGAGCGGATATGCGATGATCTCACATAACAATAGATTATTTATATCCTTCCCATTCTTCGCTTGATCCAAAAACTGACTTTAAAGGCACTGCAATTTCTTTCCGATGATATAGCTAATCGGACGTACACTCAAACCAAGTAGTAAAAAGAGCCGAGTAACATTATCTTCCCAGTGATTAATCCCTTTTCAATATTATCAACAATATTCAACCTGAACCTAGGCCAACCCAGCACAACCAACGCACTATCTGAGAGTTGGTTCAAAGGCAGTTGCCGCCGCAATGCAATCTAAACGATTTGACGGGCTCCATCTCTGTATGGCGTATGGTGTATGGTGTATGGTGGTAGCTGGAGGGGATAAGCATAACCCGAACTAAGCCACAACCACCCACAAGTGCAGTGTGGTAACAATTTGACGCCTGCAGGCACAGGCGGCACAGCTTGAGTGGTTCACACGATCTTTTTTCCTTTTTTCCTTTTTTTTTTTTTTGGTTTAGTTTGGCTTGGTTTGGTTTGTGCTGTGTCACCCGAAGTTGCTGTTGTTGTTATTTGGCACGCAATTTGGATTAATTTACGACTGCAATTAAAATCGTCGGGGCATTTGCAGGTATTTGGATGCCGTTGTTGGCTGACAACCGACGCAGGTGACGACGTAACGCAAATCGCAGAAGGCACAAGCTCGAAGGGAGGCGGCCTATCAAAACTGGGCGTGGCGAGAAGCCGACCAAAGAGCAAACAGGAAAATGTGCATAAAACAGATAATGCGCACTTACAATTTGAAACAACAATGTGGGCTAATAAGGTAGTTGGAATTTTTACGGCTATGCTGATATGCATTGCATTGATATCGCTGGATATGGTGGGGAATTCTGAGAAGACTCTGGCGCTGACACATTGTCAAAAACAAACAGGAAGTGATTATAGTAAACAATGAATGGGATTATAGTTTTCATAACATTGATTATCGCTTGATGAAATTGTGTATTTCCCCTCTTTGGGACAGTTTGTGTCCATATTAATTTATTGAAGCATACTTTTAGGCAGATTATTTAGTAGGGAATTTTTATTGAAATGAAAACAATGACGTAATGCAAATAATAATTTAGTAATAATTATATTTGTTTTAAGTCACCAACCAGATTAAGCTGCAAACCTATTTAAATAATAAATAGTATTAATTAAAAATAAAAAAAATCTAAATTATTTAGATGGCTGAAGATAGTGAATCTGTAATTGATTTAATTATATTTAATAAAGTTATATTTCTATATCTTATTGACAGCTACACTGGATCAGAAACATAATTAATTTAATTACTCTCGCATAATTTTAAACAAAAAGAAATATAGATAAGGTCTGAATGAAAAAGCCAACAAGTTTATTTAAATAAAACGAAGTGGCTCACTTAATTCTGAGAACATCCTCTTAAAAATAGTAAAGTTTAAAAAGCAATATCACGATAGCATAATAATAGTATTAACAATTTTTTGAGAAGCGATTGATATAGCATACTTTTAAGAGTCAAAAGCAACCAAATGCAATTTAATATTCATAGAATATTTTATGAATTATGAACTATCTAAAAATGTTTAGATTTTGTGGAAATTACTTTAGCTTCAGGTTAACACAAGTTTACTTAACTCAACTTAATATATACTTTTTAGCTTACCCGACACAGCCGTGAAGAGCACCACAAATACCAACATAGTCCAACCGAATTTCGTGTAGCACATATTGAACTAGTTTTTTTTTTTAGTTTTTAGCCAAGTAAGCACAGTTTGAAGTGTCAAAATAAATTGTTAGGATTTCCAAGTTTCTGTCACACTTTCAATTTCACTTTTAATGCACGTGCCACAAACTTTGTGCAACAGTTTTGTGGTGTGTGTGCTCCAAACACTTTTCGAATTGCCACCAAAGTGCGTTAGACTGGCGGCTTTTATAGCTCGCACGGCGTGCAGCATTTAGCCAAAGATAACGACAGCCAATGCGAGCGCAACACACGAGGCGAGTGGGCCAAACGAATAACGAACAACGACCCAACGGCAACGACGATGGGGGAGGATGGCGACGCCAACGCACGACGTTGTGAATGCCGCCAATGAGCGTGACGAGAGGGTCAGCAACAGGCTGACGCATGAGCGAGTTGGGACCTCGCGTAGGGGGAACGGATTAGGGAGTGATGGGGGCTAGATGTTAAGTGCTGCAACTGCCACGTGTTGCAAGTACAGCTAAACGCTCTAATTGGAGCAGACCGAACCCAATCAATTAAATGCGAACGAAAAAAACAGTTGTTTAATGCTCTTTAAAGAAAAAACGCAATCTGAACAATTGTTTATTCGCCTGTGGTGTACGGTGAGTTAATTGTAGGTGTAGATTGTTATACTTGTGTTTTGCTACCAAATACAACATTTCATCAATCATTTAGTTTCGAACGCAACGAGTATTGTTTAGTGTCAGACTTGTTTGATCCTTAGTGTTATAGCCCCAATTAGTCTGTAACGTGTTCATTGTGGGTTGCCATTTGACTGGACCGTTTGGCAGCGTGGCTCGCTTGAATCGTTGCTTACTCTAGCTTGGCCAGAATGTCGCTCTCGCGGAAGAGCACATACTCGCGCTTGTCGTCCATGTCCACCTTGGTGCCGCCATATTTGGGCAATAGCACGCGGTCACCCTCCTTGACGGCCACGGGCAGATGGCCGGAGCCGACAGGATTGCGGGCACCGGGTCCAACGGCGACGACCACGCCCTGCAACTCCTTTGGCACGGAATCCTCTGGCAGCAGTATCCCTCCTGCTGTTGTAGTCTTCACTTCGGCGCGCTGGATCAGAATGCGATCCAGCATGGGCACGACCTTCTTGATTACGCTAGCCATTCTTCTGTGAGACCAACAATGAAAAATATGTGTTATGCGAAAATTACAAATTTACAATACGATCTTACTAAAAAAAGTTATTTCTTACAAAATTAAAAAAGAACGATTTTTTTTCTATTTTACAGCCAGTTCAGTTTGCTTGCCAGAATCAGACTGAGGTTTGTTTAGGTTATTGAAAGTTAGCAGCAGTCGACACTCGATTTAAAAATCAGCTAGCCTACTTCGATTTTGGTTCACCCTAAAATGCACACAGTAGCGTTCATTTTTGGCTTCAGTGTATTTGTGTTCCGACCGACGACGGAAACCCGGCCGTGAACAGTGTGCGAAGCTACCGTTATGAAAAGTATGTGTGTGTGTGTGTGAGTCTATTTTATTGTATTTGCGCGTTGCTTTGATAAAATTCACACGCACTAAGCGACAGCGCCACCTGTTGTCGCTGTTGCGCACTAAGCACTAAGCTTATACCCTAAACGCATGGAAATTGGTTTAAGGGGTATGATGGGTTTGTGGAAGTATAGGTAACTGTCAAAAGAGAGTGACTCCGAGTGACTTTAATTTCGTTTAGCTAGCTTCGTATTTAATATGATAAAATTTATTACAAATTGATTTTTTTTTTGTGGGGATTTAAAAAGACAGTAAAAACGTTAGACCCATTAGTACATAGATTTTGATGCTATTTAAAAAAAATATAATTCAGCTTATGCTCTTAGCTTGGGAGTTATTCACGATTTTATTTTCCATAATGTCAAGCGCAGTAAAGAATGCCATCGGCAAGGAATTAAGTGGCTTTAATTACAGGGTATTTTCTAGTCGGACACAGCCCACACACTAACTTATTATATGTGTGCATATGTGTGTCCTGTCTGGCTTCCTGTGTAAATGATTGGAAAGGAGGCGGCGCTTTTTGTACTTTTAACAGTTAATGCTGGCTGTAATTTTTTGCTGGCAATTCGATATTTTTCTCTTGTTTCCCGATTCGCTCGTAAATCACAAATTTCACACTTTCTACGTCATTTTGCTGGCGGCCGTGTGTCAGTGGGTGTGTCTGTGTGTGAGTGTGTGTATCAGTTGTTGTGCGTGTGTCTCATTTTCCCATTTTGTTATTTCTATATTGTTCTATTGGCTTGTTGTTTTTGTCCGCTTTACGTGACGTACGTGAAAAGATATATTTTTATAACTTTTGGAAAACTTTGAAAAGTATATTAACTATCAAATAAAGTTTGTCGAACACAAATAAAATGTTTAACAAAAGAATTAATTATTGTTGCAATAACTCTAAATAAAATAATTGCCTTATTTATTTTTAAGGGTGGGTAATTTTGACATAAATCCTTAGTAAAAGGAAGATCTGAGAATCTATTTAATTTTCAGGGATGACAGAATTAACTTCGTCAAGAACTGAAATGTTTATCTTTTCTTAGGAGAAAGGATAAAATTTTAAACTGCACAAATTTAAAGTTTTAATATTAATATAATTGCTATCAGCTTGAGACTATACTAATGAAGAAAGTAACCCAATTTTTGAGAGAACACTTTTATGAATATAAATATTAAAGCACTTTATATCTTTAAAATTCTAAAAAAAGCCTAGCCAGAAAGGATCTTAAGGATATATTAGATTTTCTAAGTAAACGGAAAAAAGTTTAAGTTCAATTTTCCCAACAAAAACACAGCAGAGAAATATAAATAAATATTTTTTTTAAAGAGTATAAATCCTTTGAAGTGTATTGCCAATGTTATCGTAACCATACCTGTATTTTGGACATTGGATGATTTTTTGGATTTTATGGTGTTTATGACAAACTGTGTTTTGAATTTTCACGTATTACCAAAAAATGACGCATTTAGAGAGAATTTATGAGGCTGGGGCGTGAATACGTAAGCAAATGATATGCCTGGATCCAGTAGCCAAAGCTGAATTGGGTCCAATCACCGATTGCAATGTAGACTAGTGTTTGTTTGGGCCAGCACGTCCATTTGGCTGATTGCATTTTCATAAGAAATCTACCTTTGAGTGCTTGAGCCACATTACTCATACGCCACGTTGACACTGACTTGCATTTGCAGTTCGCGACCTTGGTCGATTATCAGCGCATGGCACGGCGCATGGACATGGTGCATGGAATATTATTATCATATTGCTTATTTATGCAGACAGCAAACGCAGTATTCCATTCACAGCTCCCTTTTTGCCGTGCCCAATCGATTTGTTTATGCGCATTTCAATGAATCCAAATTAGAAGTTTTGGCTTTAATCACGGCGCCGTCTCTGCCAGCTAAAAATAGCCCAAAGGACGAAACCCTAAAAGTTCCCCACCAAATAATAGTTAAATTAGTTATAATTTTATTGTACATACATATACGCATAGATACATTTTTATTAAGCGTTTATACATATTTGGTTTCACATTCAATTTAATTTAAAGTGTTTACGTTTTTGCAAAGTTCAATTCCATCAACAACAATCAAGTTTTTCTTGAGCAACTGTTTTCAGCTGTCGAAACGAAGTTTATTTTGCCGTTGTTTGATGTTTTAAAAATAACCAAACTTTTTCCAATCGCTCATCATTCAGCACAGCGACAGCTTGTATTATTTGCACGTCTTAACAAATACTAAAGAAAAGTTTAGCTGAAGTATTTAATTTTTAATTTATATAATGACATTTGCTTTATTTAATGCAAGTAAATACTCTGCTTGTTTCAAAAAGATTTTTTGTTTAAGCTTATAAAATATTGTATGTGGTAAATGGAAATATCATTGAGACGTTAACTTTTCCAAACTAAGGATTTACTTGTTTATATTTAGATATTACACAAAATCTGTTTTACAGAAATCGTTCCATTTGATTCAAAAATATATACTTACTTTTTAATATTTGTGTTAGTTTAAAGGAATGATTAATTACTATCAAATTTTAAAATTTCCATTTAAAGCGTGAAACAATTTTATCGTTTAACATATTTGTTAGCCAAAATTAAACATAGTCAACTGTTAAATTATAAACTTCTAAGAAATAAAACGTCTATTGCATTTGAGACCCCTTTGCTAATTTCAGAGTTAACATATTTACTAAAATATCTAAAATACAATAGACTAGTTAGGCACGTATATCGTGCATTATTTATTTTATCTATTAGATCATACGAAAATAAATAATAATAAATGCATAAAGCTGATTGCATTATTTTAGTTAATATAAAAACAAAAATTGTACTAAACGCTTTGGTGGCCGTAAGATAAACAAAAAAAAATTCCGTTAACAACAAATCGGTTAAAATAAGTTAGCACTCGGAACAATAAAAAACAAAGGTTAACAAGTGATAAATACCGATAGAAGGAAACTTCAAAAATACTATAATTAGTTGCATTGTGCAGCCCCAAATTACGAAACAAGTTGCGGCTTTGACTGCAGAAGGCGTTCATTAAGCGACGTCTAAAGAGAGCGAGTTAGAGCAAGTTAGAGAGAGAGAGAGAACAGAGTTAGGCATATTAAAAGTTTTGTATATTAAGTAATAACACTCAAACCTGCATTATCGTGTGTTTCGACTCAACGGAATCGCGTTGCGTTTGCGTCGACGATGAATTGAGCGTTGTGGTGCGGCGCAAGCGGTGCGACTCCATTTGGTGGCGCGAGTTCAGCGAGCCCTTCGAGTACTTCTTGCCCAGCAGCACGGCCTTCATATAAAAAAAAAAAGTCATTAAATAATATTCATAGTTGAAGTTGAACTCGTGCTTACCTTGAAGGCCTCGCGAAACTTGTGGCTCATCAGATTGTAGAGCAGCGGATTGATGCACGTGGACAGATAGTAGAGCACGCCCGAGATATATGTCATCACCGTGTAGAGGAACTCATGCTGATCGTGCAGCTGGGCGCCCCGCGCTGGCGCATAAATGGCAATCAGCCGCTGCGCGTGGAACGGCGCCCAGCACAGAAAGAAACAGATGACAACGGCGACTGTGAAACGAGCAGATAAAACGAACCAAACAATTGTATTTTGTTGTATCAACATTCATTCGCACTTAGGACAGACATTTCTACTTTTTCTACTTTTTTCGGGACACAATAAATGCGCGCCTCATAAATGTCGAGCATGCCAAATGACAGACGCTATAAATTGGCCAGTGAATGGCTGATTAAATGTGGCCGCTTAACGCGCCGGGGCAAGGGTGCTGGCGCAAATATATATAGCCAGAAATTAGGCATTTGGCTCACAGCCTGTGGCCCATTTTGCATAATTGGAGTCATCAACTCACCAAGCATCCGCAGCACACGACGCGTGCCATAATGATTGAGGCGTCCACGTACCGAGCTCAGCTGCGGCACGGTGCTGCTGGCCGACAACGAGCCGGAGCCACAGCCGGCATAGCGATAAAGAATCGTGTCGCTTTGGACCGCCTTCAGCTTCGGCTGCGGGCGTCGCACGCTGCCCGCGGCAATGGGCGCTGGCGAGCCGCCGCCAATGACGCTGGAACGGTACAGGTGGAGGCCGATGCACAGGTAGAGCACCAGTATGATGGACATCGGCGCGAAGAAGAAGATGAAGGTGGACAGCTGGAACGAATGCTCCACAATGACGCGGACCACAACGCACTTGTCGACGCCCGCATAGCTGTTGATGCCGAACTGGGCCGCCTGCGGTATGGCCGTGAGCACGGCCAGCAGCCAGACGAGGATTATGATGCGAATGGCGCGGCTCAGCTTGCTCATGGCCTGGCCCAGGAAGGGATGACAAATGGCCATGTAGCGCTCCACGGTGAAGGCCGTTATGGTCAGCACGGTCGCATTGGCGGACGTCTCGGCCAGCAGACCGCGACCGATGCAAAAGTACTCGCCGAACACATACGGATACTTGGACCAGATGAAGTACATCTCCTGCGGCACACCCGACAGCAGCAGCATAAAGTCCGAGATGGCCAGCGAGAACAGATAGTAGTTGGTGGCCGTGTGCATGGAACGATTCTTCTTGATCACAATGCACGTGCTGATGTTGCCGACGACGCCGGTCAGAAAGATGAGGCAGTAGATGACCGTGACGGGCACAACAATGGCCAAGGGATCACGTTGAGCGCCCAGCAATTGGCTAATTGTGGCCGCGCTTTGATTTGTGGCAGCTGCCGACGCTGGCGACATGTTTGCTTGAAATTTTCCTTAAACTGAACGCTTTTGTTTATGTTTTGCAATTGCTGGAATTCCGACATCCGTTGAACTGGCTCAATCTCCCTCTATGCTAATTATTATAATTCGATGTCACGACCAAAACTACAGCGGCATCGACTGAGACAATTTTTCAGCTAGCCCAGCGACTCAACTCGTCTCTAGACGCGCAACACACGCAACACATTCACCGAGATCGCAATCGAACCCAGAATCGTTTGCCAGACCCGTTGCCCCCACTGGACAATGGCTAATGGGCGCTGCGTTCACTTGATTACCACTGGCCAGTCGCATCTATTTGGCATTACTTAAAAGTGAGTGGACCGTAGCCCGTATCCGAATCGCAAACCCGAACCGCACGCCAGCGCGTTCTAAACTTATCTGATAAGCGCCAGCGACAATTTCATTCAGATTTCTATCTACAATGAGCTATGTCGTCGCTGCCGCTGCCTCTGCCTCTGCCTCTGTCGCTGCCTCTGTCGCTGCCTCTGTCGCTGCCGCTGCCAGAGACTCTGGCCTCAGCCATGTGCATACTCGTAGGAGCTTCGCTTTGTTTGTGTCTTAGCCACAATTTCTCATAGTTGGAACGCAGCCCCTAGACAACAAGAGGGGCAATAAGAAACCCCACGATGACGACGGGCAAAAAAGTTTTGCTCCATGCGTTTTGTCAGTGGCAAAGCTCCTCTGCTCCACGAAGCGAGTGACGAGTGACATTTTCTCTGGCCCTGTCATATATATTCATTCATTTATTTCATTTCGTTTCGTTTAGCGCCACACTAACTAACTAACACCCCGCTTTCCTTCCCGTTGGCGGTGTCAAAGTGCGTGCTTTGCTTCTGAAATAGTCGCAACAGTGTTGTCGCCTACACTTAAAATGCAATTGTAAAATTCATTAAAAGAAATAAATAAAAAAAATTATTGTTATTAAAATGTGCTAATAAAGTGTTATAAATGATAAACTTATATTCAATTTTCGTGGGAACCGCGAAGTCCATTATAAAGATCTTTTAAGGCGCTGCGAGCTCTTTCCAGGAATATAGCAGATAAGCTAAGTTTCTAACACTTTACAATTAGTTTAAATTTTGTAAACTTTATTTATACTAATCTACCATAAAATCTGGCTTATTCAACTCTCTTTTCCGACTGTAACTAGTTTTATGTGCTCTCTAAAAGTTGACAACACTGCGTTACGCACACAGAACAGGCAGACAAGGGAGAATGATGGCTGCGTGTTCTTCCCCGTCTGTGTATGTGTGTGTTTGTGTGTAAGCTTTGGGAAGTGCTTGCGCGCGTGCTTTAAAAGCTCTTAACAAGTGCAACCGCACTTTTAAGTTAGACCATAGAACTTTATTTAACTAACTCTATTTGAAATGCTCTACACTTGTTTAAGTGAGCGTGAGTTTAACGATTATTATTATTATTATTTTTAGGCGAAAAGTCTTGCATATTTATATAATATGTTAAGTTAGGCCCACAACCTTTAGAATCTCTGCTCTATTTCTCGATAGTTTTTAAATTGATTACTCAAAATGCATTGACATACAACATCAAATTTAATTTCAGCAGCTTAAACAAGTTGGGAGAATAAATATAACTTGGAACAATTTAATAATAATTAACTATAACATATATAGGAAGTACAAGGTAAATATACATATATAAATATACATTTTTTATAAATAGATCAGTAAAAGCTTGGTAAAAATTATATTATCAATAAATAGATCATTAAAACACTGGACGCTTATTCAACCAGCCTTCAGTGGGAATTGAACCCGATACTTGAAATTGCATCATTTATTTATGTAGACATTTACAAACGGTTAAAATATGATATATATATATATATATTTACTTTGAAGCACAGGTTTAGTAAGTATATTTAGTATATATTGTTATGTTTAACACGTATAAAACATCAACTTGGTTAGGTATGCCATTTATATATTTTATTGTATAGAGATTTTGTTGAAGTATCATAAACAAAATATCATATATTGCTTCTCGTATACCATAGACCATATTAATATGGGTTTACCCTATACCATACTATATACGATCAATAAGTTATCTTTATACTCACATATGTATATATATATGAATATTGTAGCGAGTTCTAATTTAAAAATAAAGTAACTAATAAACATAGTCGGATGTTGCCGACTAGGCAATACTCTGTTCACAATGTAGGGACAACTAAAAACATTCGAAAACGGCTTAAATAACTTTAGCAACATCAAAATTGATATACAAATTTTGAATTATTGACACTTGCTCAGGAGATAACTTCAATAAGAGTCCAATTTGCGTTTATACGCATAGGAACAGAAGAACATTGCATTAAACCAATATGCTCATTTTCTCTTCGTGAACAGATTATTAAAAAAAATTTCTTAATTTAGTTTCATTCTTTTCTTTTCAATATTACAGTACACCAATATTTGTCTGACAAGAAAACAATTTCTCTTGAGATCAACATTTGCTTTGAATAAACCTCGATTATTGGACAGTTTTTAACAATCCATATTTATATAGATTTGGCTGAAACATATGCCTTTACAAACATTTAACTTTTAGTTGGCATTGTATAATTCAAGTGTAGTTAGCGTCTAAGTAAACTTGTGGACATCGAAAACTCACTTATTCATCTCTACATTCATTCCACAATGGGCGGAAAAGTACATATAGAATAAATACATACATATTAGTTTATATATAATACATATATGTAGTATTAAGTATTTGCCTTTTGTAAATAAATATGGCTTCTAATGACATTCATTGATTTGAGACGAATATTTGTTTGAATACTTATAACACTCAATAAATGCATTGTTTAGAATGCATACTTTATATAATACTGATTAGTAGTTACAACTCACAATGAAAGTCTTTGACAAGCTCGTTTAGTTGTTAAGTCTAGCTTATGGTGTTTTCGAATTTATGCATAATACATTTTGTAAGAATTCTCTATATCACACAACGGAATCTTAAGAGATATTCGATACATTTATATATATATATATATATAGATGCCTGAAAAGTTAAAATGAAAGTGTGCGTTTTCCTCAGGTTTGTAAAAATTTATTTTGAGGTACGTTAGTATTATGACTTTTTGGCTTGCACTTTTGTTAGACTTGACAACGTTAAAGAGATATGCAAGTAATGTTTGTATCTTAACTAAGTTAAGGTGAATTTAAAGAGTAATTTTATATGAACTTAAAATAATTATAAATATTTTTTTGTTTTTTCACCTCAATATTAGAACATTTTGTCACACATTCTTAAGTTACATCTACAAATTAAATATAATATGTAACAATGAAGAAACTGTAAAATTCTGGGAATACGTAGAGTTTGTTTTGTGCGACTGGCTAATTATTGTTTCAGTAAGGAATAGCTTAAAGCTATAAGTATTTTTAAAGTAAACGTAGACTAATAATAAAATGTTATGAAGATTCGATCAAATTGCACTGACTCAGCTTAGAGGACTATTTCGATGATTTCGGGTTCATCCTCGTCATCAGTTCCCCATCCGGCATGAGGATTGTTCTCGTCTAGTCAGTGAACGAGCCTCTCCTGCTATAGCATCACCTGCTTCAATTCGGGAAGCTCCCGCTGCAGCATCTTTTGGGCAGCCTCATGATCAAGTCCATCAATGCTGCAAGCCACCAGATCCCGCAAATTGTGCGCATTCTTAGCCATATATTTAAACGATTCAAGCGTCAGCATCGAGCAGTGGCTTAGATTGAGGCTGCGCAAGCGTTTCAAATCGGACACAATAATGCTCACTGCCTTGTCATCTAATAGCGAACAGCTGGCCACGGACAACATCTCTAGTGCCGGACAATTGACGGCGAGCGCAGCAATGCCTTTGGTCTCCAAGCGATTGCAATAGTCCAATGTCAGACTCTGCAGTTCGGGCAGACGCAGCGCCCTCTTTAGAAAGCGATCTGTAAGATTGCGACAGCCGCGAACATTTAATTCGCGCAAGCCCCTTAAACGGCTGACAGGATAAGCTTGCTTGCCGAAGCCAATGAAGCCATAATCCGTGATCTTGATGCAGTAGTCAATCTTGAGCACACGCAGCAGCGTCTGGTGCTGGAATATTTTGGAGAGCGTTCGGTCTGTGGTCGCTTGACGGCAGTTGTCCAGGCTGAGCTTGCGCAAATTGGGCAAACGCTCCAGCAGTGTGCACATGGACAACTCGTCAATGAAGCAAACGTCCTCCAGAAATAGCTCCTGCAGCGTGTTGTTGACCGTCGAAGTCAATCCCTCGACCAATCCCCTGCCGGTCAAGGCACGACAGTAGGCCAACGTCAGTGACTCCAGGCAGCCGCTCATCTGGCGCAGCGCCTTCACGCAACGCACATCCAGCTGCACGCAAAACATGAGATCGAGGGAGCGCAGCGTGCCGTGCCATTTGTCGGCGACGCCAAGCAGTATTTCATTGGTCAGCGAAAGCATGCCGGTGAGATCCAGTTGCTGAAGCTTCGATGTTTCAGGAATCGAGTCAAGAATATCATCCAACAGCACAAGATGGCAATTGCCGGAAAGCTTCAGAATGCGCAGGTTGTGCATTAGCTCGAAGGCCAAACACCAGCGCTCCGTTTCGACGCCCGGCGAGCAGCTGAAGAAAAGGTCGACGCACTCCAGAGTGGCCGCATGATCATAGAGCACCTGGAGCAGAGCCGTCTCGTTGTTGCGACGATACTCGAACTGCAGGTGACGCAAACGAACCTTGTTTTCCACGCGACGCAACTGCAGCAGCATTAGCAGCTTTAGGGATGAGTCCAGACTAACACCGTCACACTCAAAGCCGTCAAGGTGCCGAAATTGCTTCATATTAATGCCATCGACGGTCATATTGACGTCATCCAAGAAACTGGTTGTAGCTATTTTAAGCATTTTCAGATTAGGCAACTTTCCATTCATGTTGCGAAACACCGGCGAGTGGCGCACTTGCATGCATTTCACCTCCGGCCCCACCATCTTCAAGAACTTGGACAACTCTGCACTTTGGGTTAAGTTGCGCAGTTCAACGTCCGCGAAACTCAGATAGGAAACGCCGCGTTCCACATGCGCCTTCATTTCCTTCAGATTGTCCTTGGTGATGATCACCTTGCCCTTTGTCAAGAAGTAGCGTCGATTAACCAACTCACGACAGCGCCAGGACACCATACGCATTTGCTGCAGATCCAAATACGACAAATATGCCATTATCTCTATCCACAAGTCATTTGGCAACTGCTCAATGTGCACCGGAGTTATCTCAGCTACTTCGCTCAACGACGTTGACAATCTCCTAGCAACTCCAGGCGACTCCATGTCGGACTCCACTTTTACAACCTGCAAATATTTTAAGATCGTATTAGATGCTTTTGAAACTATGCTTAAACAGAAAAAACGTAAAGATATAATATTAACACAATTTAAGTTCGCGGTACTTTATCGATTTTTTAAATTCACAATTACTGGTTCGATAACAGTATTGCAATACTTTACTAATCGAAAAAGTTGGTTCAGCAACGTCCGTTGAATATCAGTCTTGTACATAGAAAAAAAACAGTTTAAGCCTTCCATTTCTTGAGCTATTGTTTACAACCAGCAGATAATTTAAATTTAATTATGCTTAGATCAGTTGACTGTTATTATTTTTAATATTGTTTGTATGTGTATATATTTATTTAAATCTATATTAACAATTTGACGTAGTATTTGTAATTGTTAAATAGGTCAATGTTATGTTCTACGGTGTAGTTTTTGGTTTTACCACTCAAAAGGTTATCATATAAGAATACAATTCATCTTATCAAATCAGCTGCAATGATATTGATGCAATCTATGTCGGCATAAAGTTGCCACCGCTTAAGGTCACTTTGCACAGGACACTTGAATTGGTTGCCCGGGCTGCAGCCTTTTGCCGTGACAACACCAACAAGCAAGCTGGAGCTGTTTTCCCTAGCATTAAACTTGCGTACATATTAACGCATATACATATATTTATATACATAAATGCATATGTATGCAAATGTACACTCTTGCATCTTATGCACTTTGGCCCGCACAGCACCCACTCATTGACGCAATTGAGATTGCTGTGAAGAGAGTTAAGTGCAGAGTTTTTATACAATTTTCACTTACCTGTGTCTCAGCAGCGGGCCTGTCAAAGAATACAATCCTTCCACGGTCGATCCTCACTATTCCACTTGTGGATAAGTTATTTCCCATGCAGAAAACTCTACTTTTGTGAATTAACAATTGGAAATAAATATTACTGTCGCATTTGCGCCAGCTTTAAACTGCGTATTAAGTTATGGTACTTAATGTTTTAGTGGTTGAACCACCCTTTGTTTACGCTTGTTGCGTTTTACAATACAATTTTTGAGTTTATTTCACTTGTCCCTTTGATTCCATTTGATGTTATACTTAAATTGTAATTTTGTAACTTTTCTTATTCGACAGCAACCTGCTCGCTGCTCGAATTACTGAATCCAAATACCAACGAAAGAGCTGAAGGAAAACAACCTACGCACAGGGCACACGGCTGTGTATCTAACAATGAAAATCAAACTGCCAGATACTTTTTTGTGGGAGCTGAAAGATAAATTCCCCGTACAAACGCATGCTCTCATGCTCAGAGCGCTCGCTCACTCCCTCTCTCTCTCTCTCTGTCTATCTCACCCGGCGTGCGCTCTCACTCGCGTGGCCGACACTCCCTCTCGCTCCCTCACTCTCTATTTTGCTGTCCCATGTTTATGTTTGTTGTTTCTGACCTAGTTACAAAACGCAACAAAAAATAATAATATCAAATAAAAACAAGAAACTCAAATTCTGTACCGGCAGTGACCTTAGTTTGGTTGCGTAGGAACTGTTCACGATAGGTCTTTTCAGGCCCTAACATGAAAAACGCTTCTATACTGTGTAAATCGAATTCAGCTGATATTGTTGAAGAAATTCTTTCTGTAATTAAATTTATAATTCAATTAAGCTGCAAAAGAATCTTAAGCTTAATTTTGATTATTCCTAAGTATTATTATAATTAAGCAACAGAAAATGTTTTAAATTTATATCCCAATTGGATTTATTAGAGCTAGTATTTTTTAGTAAATTTAAAAAACATTCAAATTAAATCAGAGTGCCAAACCCATTTTTTCGGTAATTGTATTTTATTTACATTTGTCAAATCAATTCAGTTACTTTTTAATAATGATTTTTAATCCAAGTGCAATCAATGAGAATAAACAATGTAAGCCACTTGAATTCTTGACGCTGTTAACCGCAGCCAACTTAACGCAATGATTTCGTGCTGCCAGACTGTTCTAAAATGAACCAATAAATTCAATAAAAATGAAAACGCCTAAGGCGAAATAATTTGATTTCCCAATGAACAAAACATAAAAATATTATTTCAAAGTCAGCAAACATGTTGGGCCCATAAAAAGTGTAACATTAAAAGAAAGCACTTTCATAAGAGTAAGTTATTTATTTTAGATATGTAATCGAAATTTATATATGTTTCCCTGGGCTGCTTTGCCCGTTTAATTCTAACTCAAAACTTTACAACTATACCTGAGCAACTCGGACAGAGTTGGCGCTGCCGCCTCTAAGGATGCGTCTGTTTGCCCAGACGCAACGAGGGGCGGCGCATGCCGGACGCGTTCACTGCATTGGACAGACGGGGCAGACGTGGATTCACGGGTGGACCCATCAAGCGATCCGGCCCTTCCGATACGCCAACGTGTTCGCCATGACCTTCTATGGCCGGCAATGGCGAGGCGGGTGACCATTCTGAGCTGGAACTGGAACCTGGTGAATCGGAGCTACAATAAAATGCAACGTTGTTTCTTCGTAGTTACTGCGCATTGAAAAATAGTCAACCAACCTACCCAGCTGTGTATATGGGCGGCAGCTTCTTCTCGTAATTGCTTGTGCTTGGCGTAACAACTCCGGCATGTATCTCCTGCTGATAGAGTCCGTACAGTTCGCGCAACTCATCCGGAAGCTCGACGTTGCCCTCCTCGATTAGACGACGCTGGGAACTAATGATGTCCTCGCACAACCGGCGTTGCCGCTCAGCACGCAACAGCTGCAAATCACGCCGACGCAGCTCCGCCTGTCGCGCCAGCCGCTCTGCCTGCAGCGAAACTTTGTCCGCCTCCAGCTCGTGCACGCGGCAGAGCAGAGCGAGCAGCTCGCGCTCCTCATCGCTGGTTATACGTTCCGGAAGCTCCTGCGAATTAATTTATTCAATTATATATACTGTTTTTAGCTAAGATCCTGAAACTGCACACTCACATCCTCCAACTTAACACCTTTCTGGCGACACAGCTCCAGCTCGTGCTCTGTGTGCTCGCGAATTTCTTTATAGCGTCGCGTCTCCTTCTCTATAGCGGCCAGCTCCCCCCATGCGTTCTTCAAAGCGACTGAGCCCTCTGATTCCATGTCTATCAAGGAGATATAATGATATGTGAACAAATTAAATAGTAAGTTTTTATACTACTAAAATCATAATACATAATTTATACCCACCATCGTCACCAGGTGCATCGTAAAGCTTTCCAATGCGTCCCTGCCAATGGGAAATGATCATGTGTTGACGTTCGGCATCCAGTTCCAGGCCCAGCAGATGACTCTCCGCCTCGAGCAGCTTGCGTCTTAGTTTCATCTGCTGCTTAAAGGTCAGCACAATCTGTTCGCGGAGATAGCGCAGCTCCGTCTTCCGCTGTTCGTTGAGCTCCTCGCTGGGTGGCTGCTGAGTAGCTGTTGTTGCAGCTGCGGCGGCGGCGGCTCCGCTGCGCGGACGTTCCGTTAGCATCTTGGTGCGCAGGCGGGTGACCTCGTCTCGCAGCTCCGAGACCAGACTCTGATAGTGCTTGGTGGGAAAGTTCTTGAACTCGTCAATGTAGACGGAGCTCTGAAGCTTGGTGGTGATGCTATTTGCACGGTCCGCGTAAACCAGGGTATTCTTGGTCTCATCACGATGTTTGCTCTCGGGTGCGACGTGGGCTATCATGACCGTCTTGCATCGACCACTAAGCGCCTCCTTGAGCAATCGGGTAAGTTTCGAGTCGCGGTAATTTACGTAGCGGGCACCACCCGAAAGTGCATTGATGCAGTTACCCAAAGCCAGCAGACTACGATTAATGTGAGCGCCTTCCTGCAACCGCTTGCCGCGATTCTTGGTTTTCTTGGCACGCTCCGAGCCAGCCAGATCGGTGAGAAAGAGCCTGCCTTGTTTGGTGCCCATGGGCGTGCGCGTCTGCACAGTGATGCTGAGGAGTGCGTGGCTACGTGACGAAGTCTGGTTGGCCGCAGTGGGCTCCATGGTTCGCGCCTTGTTGCCCTTGACGAGAAGGCTGACGACCTCCTTTCGACTGGATGTAGTGATCTCGGAAAGCCCGGCCACAGTGATGCGTTGGCCTCGATTATCCTCGCGCAATTCCAACGGGCCACCAGGATTCAGCAGATCCCGTATGAGTTCGTTGTAGATTTCCAAGTAAGATATTGATACCTTAGACACGCTCTCCGGCCCAGCAGTCTCAATGTGTACAAAGATATCCTCAATGGCACGCACCATTAAGCCAATGTCCTGACTGCTGACATCTGCTTCGTATCCACCCATTCCAGACGGTCCACGGTCAGCTGTTGAGGGCTTCTTGCGCGGCACAGGCCCAAGCATTGTGTGCGTCTTGCCAGAGCCCGTCGCACCATACGCAAACACCGCCGCATTGTATCCATTGAGCACATCTCTGACTAGTGGGGCTGTGGTGGTTTTGTACACCTGCTCCTGGGTGTCGTTCTCTTTGAAGACATGATCGTAAGAGTATTTGCGAGGACGGCTCTTCCCGCCGTCGTCATACAACAGGGAGCCGCCAGAGATGACCTCTATGCAGCGCTCAGTAGCTTCCAGGCTTGGACGCACACGCACCGCCACCTGCAAAAAGAGTTATTCCTTGTGGCGCATTCTTTAGAAGCGTAACCATTTGGAGACTCACCACCAAACGCTCCTCTTGTGCGGGTTGAGCGGTAGTCAGTTGACGACTTTGCGAGGAGGTGCTGCCGCCGCTGCTGCCCGACCAGCTGCTGGCACCAGCGCTAGCCGCCATCTTTGATTAGTGGACTGTCCTTCGCTGACTTGCCACGTGCCTTGCCGTGCTGATAACCTGGCCAAAACAACAACAAGAACAGCAAATGCTTACAAATGGTGTCAATTTGTTGTCAACAATCGTAAAACTGTCATTAACTGGGTGTTTCCCAACTTCCCTGCCGCCCACCAACGCCTTCAATTCAATAAACAACTAGCTCTAATGGATTGTAAACTTTCGCGGCAAGGTCTTCCTGCCATGTACATGACTTGGCTTAATCGATGTTGCTGTTAAAGTTGGGCGGGTGAAAGTCCTGCGGGCTTTGTTTTCGGCTTAGCGTGCGCCATAAATCAAGCCGTGAACTTGAACACCTTCCCAGCCACTGCGTGTCTCCGCATGCAAATCAACGAAGGTTAACTGTTGAGTAGCTCGATGGCAGCTCAGCCAAAAGCCAAAAACCTTCGCTGAGCATTGCTAACCAATGGCCATCGACTTATGACTAATCCGGGGTCTAACCCAACCCAAATAGCTAAGAACTGTTTAATGTGCATTTCAAAAGAATTGGGTTGAATAGTGAGCCTAATAGCTTAGTTAGAGCATGAAATTATTAACAACAGATACAGTCAGATAAGTACTGAGAGTTGTAGTTTAGTTTTAACGAGCTTCTAATCGGTTCACCTGATAAAAAATTCAAACAATAATATTGTTTTGTTATAAAATTTGGCCAAACCAAGAAATTTTCTTTGTAATCGACATTTACGATTTCAATAGGTCATGCCAAAGCGGTTTAGAATGACATTCATTTGGAATAACAAAATGAGTTGCAACATTTTACCAAGTCTACAGTAATAATTATTTTTCCGTCACATTGTCGAGCTGACCTGACCTTGCCAGCTAATTATAAGCAATGTGAAATTTCACAGTACTTTGCCACATTGTCAGATCTACATATAGATTGCATTTAATTTTAATTATATGCACCATTAAGCTGCCCGATGCAAATTAAATTCTTATCTGCAACAACAATTGCCACATCACCAACAAAACAGCCCCTAGACTAGACCTTATCTGCCCAGAGGCAGGTGGTAAAGCCAATTGCTTTCAATTTGTCTGTGACCAACGTATTCCTGGGTTAATTTTCTTAAAAGCGAATTAATTATAAAGTGTGGGCCTGCGAAAGTTAACGTGCTTCGCACCAAAACGCGTTAATTATTAAATTGCTTTATGGCTACAAATCATGAATTTATTATGCGGTCCCCAAATTACATATAAACAAACACTGTCACCTCAATTGGGCGTATATTCACACATATGCATAGAAATTACAGGCCACTAAAACAAATCGAATAATCTATGGACACGCCTCTTTGCCCCATCGTGGCAAGACAGGCCTCTTCAATGTAAGCCTGAAGAAATGCCCAATAGATTGTCTGAGGCCCACGGCGGCATCCGGCAAAATTGACATGAAAATCGATTTATATCGCGTCCTCAAACCCCTTAAAAACCGCGACTTTTTTTTGCCGGCTGGCTTCGCAGTTTGTTGTTTTTCTGCTTTTTGCTGTTTTCTTATTCTCTTTTATTTATTTATTTTTTTTTGTTACCATTGTCGCTTATTGAATTTGTGTAAATTGCCCCCAGGCACGACAACCAGCGAACAAATGGACAAAGGTTTGCTGGTGTCCAGTTCAAAAGCAGTACAAGTGGGCGGGTGTGTATTAGTGTGTGTGTGTCAGTGGGTTCTGTGCCAGTGACTTTGTTTTTTGTTGGTGTCGCACGCTCATTGTGAATGCTTTAATATTTCGGAATGCCGCATTCTGATTTGATTTCTGTCAGGAGAGCTCCCGACAAACTTAGCCTAGATTATGCCTGGCGATAGCCACAATGCGCCCGTTCAAACCATTGGGGCGGTTGTGCATTAAGTGGTTAAATTATGTCTATATCGTTTTATTTTTTATATTCATAGTGGGCCTCATTAGTTGACTAGCTGTACGGCCTTTTCAGGCCAGAGCGCGTGCTTCAAGCGAGTTCGTCTATAAAGCGACATTTTTCATTTTCATTACTATTTGCTCTTGGGTAGATCTACCCACCGACCATATGTTGACAAATGGGTGAACGGTAAACGTATTTCACTAACATTTGTCAGGGAAAATCACTGAATCAGCTCATTTGTTTAGGAATACTCGATTAGACAGAAAGCTAACATATAAAAAATATTCTTTGATTTTGTAAATATTTGTTGATTACTTAATTATCATTAACGTCTGAAACAACGAGTATTATGTATGTAGTATGTTTAAATGTGCAACTTTATTAAAGGAGAAATAAATACGAATTATCGCGGGGAAGGGAATTAAAATGTATGGGATTTTTTCAACAAATTTTTAAAAAAAAAAAGAAATAAAAAATTAAACTTGAAAAAAACAAAAAAGAATTAAGAAAATTTAAATAAGGAATCAAACTATGATCAAAATGGTATCAAACATAAAAATCGGGCTAGTTTTGGCAAAGTTATTGGTTGGGAGCTTTACATGTCAAATTTTTTCCCAATTTTGGCGTGATTTTTGACAGAAAATTAGACCCCCTCAGAAATACTTTTAAAGTGGATTTTTATACTAATTTTGGTACCCGCAATCGATTAAAAATAAAATGGGACGATTCTAAATTTTTAAAATTTTTTTTTTCGAAAATTCATAAGGGGGGAGTACATGCTTTTTTGCCAAAAAAGTTGAAAAAAATAAAACCAACAAGAATAAAGAAAATTTAAATAAGGAATCAAGAAGGGCTACAAACCATGATCAAAATGGTATCAAACATAAAAATCGGGCTAGTTTTGGCAAAGTTATTGGGGTTCAAAGTCTGGGAGATATATTTCAAAATGGTATCAAACATAAAAATCGGGCTAGTTTTGGCAAAGTTATTGGGGTTCAAAGTCTGGGAGATATATTTTATAAGGGTTTGGGAATTTTTTCCCCAAATTTTGGCGTGATTTTTAACAGAAAATTAGACCCCCTCAGAAATACTTTTAAAGTAGATTTTTTTAATATATTACTATCGGGACTCGACTGTGTTATGGATCGACTGTTGATCTAGAATGTCGAAAAAGTAGCCTTTGCTTAAGTGCAGGGTTTTTACCAAATATTAAGTTCTATTCAAAGCAGCCAACTCACTCACAATAATTATATCCCTTCGTACACCACAGCTCTAGCAATTGTGATTGATGGCCAGCATTTGCGGCGAACAGTTAATTACTCGGGGTTCGTCGGAGGTGCGTCTGATGGCTATAAATAGAAAACAATCAAATGGAATGTGGCAGGCTAATCGTGTTAATACGTATTACACGAAGCTTTTCCTGGCCAACAATCGCAGCGCCTGTATTTTTGTGGTTTTCCTAACACTTGAAGAGCAAACTTTTAACCTTCAAGTTGGGCAATTAGCGCCGTTCGGAATTAAAAACTCCGGACGTTGAGGAAATCTATACAAAAGGGCTGTGCGTGCCGCAATCTCAAGAACTTGGCCCGACTTAAAGTGGGCCAACTTCTCCGCATTGTTTACAGTACCTAAAAAAGTTTTTCGCATATTTCGCACGTCTGCAAACAAAATGGCGGCGCTGGCCCCAATCTCAACATGAAATAATGTAATATTTTACAGTTGAGCTAAAAGTAAATCCAGTGCGGCTAAAGATGGCGGCGATAAGCGGGTCAGAAAAGCGCCTACAAGTAGGTCAATTATATGCGCAAACCGCTAAGGGACATCCACTCATAACCGTAGCTTGAACTTATCATCGATTATATGTGCACATGTATAAAACAGAACTTGATAGCAAAGTTTTCGAGTACCTCTGCAAAATGCCGCACTTACAAATGTATTTTCTTTGTAAACTATTCGAAACGTATGTTTCGACTTAAAAACAATATAAGGACACGTTCCACACGTTGTAAAGTTAACTCCGATAAAACTCGACTTGGCGCTCGCGTCAACAACGAACTGTTCGCGTGAACTGACTAAACTGAACTGAAAGGCGACCATTGGACTCTGGCCAGAGGCCCATTCTGGTCAGAACGAACGAAATTATAGGCGTAGGATATACCTGGTTGGGTGTTGGGGGCGGCGTCAACTGCCGGCAAGTGCTGTTTTTTTTTGTTTTGTTGTGTGCTGTGCTGTGTGTTGGCCGCATAGCTCAATCAATTTCTCAGTTGTTGTGTTTTCCATTCCACTCGTTTTCCGAATTGTTGAAATGCTAATGCGCCATTTTGCATACATTTCTTTGACGTTGGCCAGTTCTGGCCGTGTTGGGCTGGCCTGCCTTGGGTAATTTTTGGGGTGCATTGGTATACCATACAACCCCAAACAATACAACTAAACTATCAAAAAAGTGTAAATACTAAATTACGCTCCTTGAGTGGACTTAAGTATGTAAATTTTTCGAGGATCTATTAGTTGGTGTCTTAATTAAATTCGTAAAGAGACCCATCTAACTATTTTACGTTCATTTACTTTACGTGAAAAATATGGTTTACTTAACTTACCTTGCTTTTTCAATAGGTTTCCATTTGTCCAACTCACTATATGTTTAGGTTTTTGCTGCGACACAATAAAACCCAGTTGCCAGCAGTTGCTGGCCAGGCGTAGAAAGACCAGCCCCAAAGCAAAGTGGGAACATTTCCGCTGCATCGAGCTCATACCATGCCGCAGTGACTCCATTTTAACGGCATGGCTTTGATAACAAATGTTGCATGTAAAAACTGTCACATATCAACACGAAAGCGTTAATTTCCTTGTCTCGTCTGGTAGCATACAAAGTGGGCAAACCGATTCACTTTTCCGTGTGCGACATTGAAATGTAAGTTGTTTATGCAGTTCCAATTGAAATTTGATTGACTGTTATATTTGGGCGCCAGTTCGATGAGTGTTGGCATTTGTAAATATTTTATTGGGGCCAGTCGGGCACCCACGATGCCCGTCGATCTATGCGTCACTCACAGTTGCATGCCAAGGACTCGCATTTGCATTTCTTTTGAACACTTTCACCGGAGTCCGGATTTTAATAAAAGATTTTGCTGGCGTATGAACATCCGGCACGAAAAGGTCATGCGTTGGAGCTGTTCGGACAATGCCAAATTACATGGTCAAACAACGCAAAGGGGGCTTTGAAATTTTAAATTTTTATTAGCTATTAGACCATATAATGCAAGTGGCTGTATATTTTATAAATTTAATTTGATTTCTTGGTTGTAATTTCACTTTAACTAAATCTTTAGTATGCATAATCGTAAATAATGTTGTATTGAAAATAATTGTAGTAGTAAGTGTATATAAAAAACTCAATACCAACTGGCCAATACTTAAAAGCTAAAGGCTAACTGAAATTCGTATAACCTACGACACTGCGGATGTTGCGGGGAAGTAAAGGGTGGCGTGGTGCAAGCGCAATGTAAACAATGAAAAAAGAACCCAGCTAACAAAAATAATAGTAAGCGCTGGCAAATATTTAACGACTTTCAGACAAGGGACCAAATTCGTCTATATATCAGTATACTAGATAGGGTACAGTTAAATTTTACTTATTTTCTTGAATTTTACATTCCCTTGGGCTATTTTCAGCTATTAGGTTATTTAATTAATTTATAGTTTACGTTACGTAGAAAATAGCGAGCGTTCTCATAAAAATGCTTAGACAAGTGTTGCTGGAGTGTGTGTAAATAGGACTCTGTGTGAGTGAAAGTGTGTGTGTATGTGTGATGATAATTTATACATATTAAACTATATGCAGCTTGTTGCCATTCTGTTTATGCTAGTGGAATACTTTTTATAGAGCGTGCGCTGGGCTGTAGTTGTATAATTATCATTATCAATATGCGCAAATCGTTATCGTCTTAGTCAAAATGCATATTATTGTTGTTATTGTTAATTCCGTTGGCAGTGATTAGACACATGGCTCCACATAGTTGCCAGGGAACAGGCCAGTAACACCATCCATGACACCCTCCCACCAGCCATCGTCGTTCTTCTTCAATACGTACAGCACCGAGCTCTCCTGGAAACTTAGCTCATCATCCTTGTCGGCGTAGTAATCATAAATGGCCACCACTAAAGCAAAATATACGAATTTTAGTACAGTTTTAATGTACTTGTATTCTGTCATTTACCCTTCTCAATGTAGTTTTTGGGCACCCAGCCAGGTAAGTTCTGATCCTCTGGTACAATGGGCGCCAATTGAGGGCCAGTTGAAGTGCGAGGACGTCCAAAGTCCTGATGCTCATCCTCCGGTGGCGGCGGAGGCGGCAAGGGTGGCGATTGGGAACCAGGACGAGCGAAATTCAAGCTGAAATGATTTCTATTCAAAAACAAAAAAATTAAGACAAATGCGACTTATATTTATCGTTGTAGCATGCAATTTACCTATTGGGATTCCTGTGCGCAAGCAGATGACATTAAAAGTATGATATGAGTTATATACAAGTAAATATGAAGGGCGTGGTTTGTTGAGTAGCTTACCTGTTGATATTGCGGCCCAGTGTGTGCATGCCAATGTGGCTCTGCTCGGTCATCTCGTGCTGCGAGACGGTCAGCGGCGAAGGCGGCGCTGCTAAAGGTAAACACGAGAAATGTGAGGTTTATTTAGAAAATTGTATTGATCGAATTCGCTCTACTTACGCGGCATGCTGCTTCTGTCATCATAAGTGGTGGGCGGCGGCGGTGGCAGCGACTGCATCATGCCCGCTGAGGGCAGGTTCACGTGCGTGGCAATTTGCTGGCTGGGCGGCATGGGCAGCGCACTGTAGCCAGCGGCACGCTCATTGCCCGCCGCACCGCCACCAGTGGTCATGGTGGTGGACGAGGCCGTAGACATGCGTTTCGGATGTCCAATTGGATAGTTGGGTGCATAGTGCGAGGGCACTTGCGGTGGATTTACCACAGGCGGCGTGCGATACTCCCGTGAGCTCTTACCCAGCGTTCCGGTGTTGCTGACCGATTTGCCCAGAGTACCAGTGTTGCCGGCACGCGACATTTGCGGCGGCGTTGGTGGCTTTGTGGTGGGCGGTGGACCCACCGACAACGGCACCAGGGATTGCACTGAGCCATGACTCGAGCCGCGATGTTTCTGCCTGACAACATGCTGGGCTGAGGAGTTGATTCCATGCCCAATCTCATCCAGTATGGCATAGTCGATGGGCTTGCGTACATACTTGATGGGCTTCTCGGGATTAATGGGCGCCACTATCTTGAATTGGCGCGAGCTCACCTTGTTGGCCGTTAACACGCCAATCTCGCTACATTATTTAGATAAAAAAAGAGTTAGTGACCAGCATAAGTCGGTGTTGCTGTGGTGCTTGACATACCGTCTGGCTACCTTCTCCTTGTGTATGTGCACCGTCTGGGCAATGTGGTTCATCTGCGACTCCATTTCGCTGAGCTGCTGCGCCTGCAGGTCCAGCAGCTGCATGTAGCTGTAGGCCAGCGTGTTGATCTGATACGCAACACTGGCCAGCGATTGGGTGGTGTAGTTCTTGGTGGCCTCGAGGGCTGCCTTCTTATTGTCGGCGCGATAATAGGTGTCCTCACAGTAGTCGGCCACCCGCTCAAGATTGGTGTAGCTGTCGCGCAGGCTCTGGCGGCCATCGGGAATTTCGGTGCGTATCAAAGATGCTAATTCGTCCATTATGTTGTCACTGGCCATGGGGGCTTCGGTCAACATGGGCATGGATACTGCAACAAAAACAAACACACAGCAGTCTAAAATTGCATTTTCTTTTCAATTTTCGTAAGTATAAACAACGAGCGGAAGTAAACATTCGCAGCAGGGCGGTGTCGAGCGCTGACGCTGGCGCTGACGTCGGCAGAGACAGAGAGACAGAAAAAGAGATAGCGACGTCGACAGCGTTGTGCTGATTAGTAATTAGACCGAGCTGCGTTTGATGCTTTACACGCGAGTTGGCGGCCAACTTTCATGTGCACTCACTTGATTTACGACACGATTGCACTTGAAAAACGTTTTTGGTTGAATTGTGCCGCTTTAAATGCAATTAAATGCAGTTTCTGTTTTACATTTTACAGACGTGAAAAGAACGCAGAGTAAGTCACAGTGCTGTAAGACACGCGATTTCCTGGTACACAATCTGGTCACACTACAATTACATTGCGTTGCCAGATGATTTAAGGCTTCTTTGTAAAATGTAAACAATGCAAAAATATTGCCAGATGTATGCACTAAAATAGAAAAGGCTGGCAGCGCGCATTTCTTTTTTGTGAGTAATACATTTTTTTCGCCGCTTAGGATTTAGCATAAAAAGCACCAACTTTCAGTTCACAATGTCGCACCAAACAGGCATCAAAGGTAAGTAACAAGCGGCTGTTAACAAGTGCAATTATTTGTAAATAATATTATGTTATTTCCAGCCAACGAACATCTATCGAAAATATTTGGCAAGGCCAAAAATGGAAAAATACGAGTGATAAAAGTATCCATTGAAAACGGTGAGTGGAACCAGCAAATACACACACGCACGCTTACATGCATATACATACGATAATGTTGCTTCCGTTTACTAATTCGTCTGCGCAGAGCAGCTCAGCTGCAGCGCTACAGCTGATGTGAAAAAAGACTGGGAACGGGACTTTGACAAGCTATTGTCGCCGTTGCTTGAGGCGAGTGTTCCCTGCTATATTCTGTACCGTCTGGATGCAAAGATACCACTGGGTCATGGATGGCTGCTGATTAGCTGGATTCCGGATACTGCCAGTATACGACAGAAAATGGTCTACGCCTCGACAAAGGCAACGCTAAAGACGGAGTTCGGTTCGGCGTACATCACAGAGGAGCTGCATGCCACTCTTTTGGAGGAGACCACTCTGGAGGGCTACAAAAAGCATAAGCGTGAATTTTCGGCGCCGGCACCGCTTACCACACGCGAGGAGGAGTTAAAGGAGCTGCAGCGAACCGAGGTCCGCACCGAGATTTCAACGGAGACGCGGCACCAGACGCTGGGAGGCATATCCTGTCCACTGACAGAGGCCACTCGCGCCGCCGTACAGGACATGATGCGTGGCAGCTATGACTATTTGCAGTTTCGAATTAGCCTGGAGGAAGAGCGCATACATGTTTCCAACGCGGCAAATGTGGAACTACGAGATTTGCCGAGACAGGTCCCCGAAGACCATGCGCGCTACCATCTATATCTGTTTAAACACACCCACGAGGGAGACTATCTGGAATCCTTTGTATTCATATACTCTATGCCAGGCTACTCTTGCTCCGTGCGTGAGCGTATGATGTACTCAAGCTGTAAAGCTCCGTTTCTTGAAGAACTTGCTACTTTCGGCGTAGACGTAGCTAAGAAGGTGAGAATTCAACTTGAAAGCAAAGATCTTCTATTTATTTTTATTTGTAATGCAGTTGGAAATAGACAGCGGCACCGAACTCACCGAGGAGTACCTGCAAGACGAACTGCATCCCAAAAAGATATTGCATCGGCCAGCCTTTGCTAAGCCAAAAGGCCCACCGAATCGCGGGGCCAAGCGCCTGACGCGTCCTTCCAACGAAGACGAAGTCTGAAAACCCATCGAGTCAAATTATATATATAGTATATTCGTTTCGTCGTTTCTATGTTTCAACGTTTCCTAGCAAAGCATTTAACTTATTGCATGTAAATTCTGTGCTCCATTATCATGTTCTTCAATTGTATCTGAGTCATATCTGTATCCTTAGTTGCTCTAGGCATCAACTGAAACAGCGCATAGCAGTAGCCAATTTGGGCTTCCTATATTATAATATTGTCTGTATTACTTTAAAAGGACATAATTGCAATTTATTATTTAAATAAAAATGAGCTAAATTTACATTGGGTTGCTTTACTTGACCGAGTCCAATGTTACCTTGTCACCCACGCGAGTATCGTGCGCAGTAAACAGTTCGGGGGCATCCTTTTGGGCCTGGCTCTTGAAGGCTTGTTGGATGTCATCGTCCCGTTGCAGGCGCCATTTGTACTGCCAATAGCGCACCTCCTCCATCGAGGTGCCCGATGCCTTCATTAGCAACAGCGAAGCTGCACCCGCGACGCCGCCCATAAAGCCACCAATGATGCCGCCAGCAGCCATGCCCCGCAGGCCCAAGTTGACCTTGTAGAGGGCGCCGGTAAGTGAACCGGCAGCCAGGTACTCGTAGATAGACGACTTGCCGCGGTAAACGGATATGCAGGTGATGATGCCGCTGTCGGAAGAGATTAATGTAAGAGGCTGCCAAGGCATTTTATTAAAAGCAATCTTACAAGTACGAAGTGGTGAACAGGCCCACACGCCAGCCCCATTTAAAGCCGCCCTTGGCGAAATTTACTGTGAACTGATCCTGCAGTTTTTTCTGCAAAGTAAATGTGTACCTTGTTAAAGGTTCATTGCACCAAAACCAGAAATTTTACCTTGGCTTCAAATTGCGATTTGAAAGCCGTTGCTTGATTGTTTTCCATGAAGTTCATGTAGCTCGTCCGCGATTGTGTAACACCCCCGTAAAGGGCTCCGATGAGGAACCCCAGAAAGCCAGCCTGGTAAATAGAGTTTACCTCGGAGGAAACACTACCGAATTCGCTGGACAAATAAAGTTATAACGTAAGTAACAGCAACATTTCATTCAACCTCTCTCTTACTCCACTATGAACATTTGCTTTAGACGCTCGGAGCCGGTTTCTTCGGGTCGCTTGCTGGCCAAGAAAGATTTGTAGGTATTGCTCTCCTTGTCAACAATATCGTCAGCGCTGCTGCCAATGCCTGGCAGAATGCCGGCAATTAAGAACCGGCCACTTTTTGCAAAGAAACTCATGTGAAATCCAGCGTTAAATAACAAATAAGAAAAACATGCGAAGAGATAAACAGCTGTTGAAAGCTGCTAATGATGTGCTCAGAATATAGGGACGGCAACAACTACTAAAAGTTAATCGATTCATTTGCGAAAGTCCATTGAATTTAAAAGATTTAGTCGGTGGATAGGGAGCAACTTATAAAGCACAGTCGTAGCTAGCAGACCACAACGAGATGAACGCCAAAGTCAACCATGCCTAAAATGCTAATTTGGTAACCGCTTTTAATGTATCTTATAGACCATGCAGATATTAGAAGCTGCTAATTAAGCATTATAATTATTCCATATATCAAAGTGCATTAGGATATCAATTTAGATTCATATTTTTTCTGGACTTGTAATGTCAAGTGTACTTGGCATTTGTTAATATTGGATTGTGAGCTAATCATTAAAAACAATTCAAAAGAATATATACATTGCTAGTATTCTAATTTTTAGCTATCGATAATTAATTGGTCGCTTTCTAACACTGAGAAAGCATCGATACATCGCAGGCCCGATACCTTTATGCACGCATCGCTATTCCCAACAAAAACGCCGCAGCTAGCGGTGTTTGCAGATCTTATTCGTTTGCAATTTCATTAATTTATTCAACTTTATAGAGTATTAATACAAGAATTTGTTTATTTTATCACGCGCACAAAGTGCATTAAAGCGATTTGTGCAAAATGATGTACGACAACGAAGAAGGTAAGCAAATAATTTCACAAAAAATTGCAACGCACGCCGCTTGCCAAAAACGAAAATGAATATGGCGGCTGGAGCGCTAGCGTTCTTTTTCGCGTTGAATCAAATGGTGTTTTTTCAGAGAATTTCGATGAGGAGAATGCGGAGGAAATCTCACACGAGCTGTGGCAGGAGGCCTGCTGGATTGTGATCAACGCGTACTTCGACGAGAAGGGCTTGGTGCGTCAGCAGCTGGACAGCTTCGACGAGTTCATACAGATGTCTGTGCAGCGTATTGTAGAGGATTCGCCAGCGATTGAGCTGCAGGCTGAGGCACAGCATACTTCCGGCGAGGTGGAGACTCCACCGCGTTTTTCGCTTAAATTCGAACAGATTTACCTTTCCAAGCCGACGCATTGGGAAAAGGATGGCTCGCCTAGTCCTATGATGCCCAACGAGGCTCGATTGCGCAATCTGACCTACTCGGCCCCATTGTACGTGGATATCACAAAGACAAAGAACGTTGAGGGCGCAGATCCTGTCGAGACGCAGCATCAGAAAACGTTCATTGGAAAAATTCCTATCATGTTAAGATCGACGTATTGTCTGCTCTCTCAGCTAACTGATCGTGATTTGACTGAGTTGAACGAGTGCCCTCTGGATCCCGGTGGCTACTTCATTATAAACGGTTCAGAGAAAGTGCTTATTGCTCAGGAAAAGATGGCCACAAACACTGTGTATGTGTTCAGCATGAAGGACGGCAAGTATGCGTTCAAAACGGAGATACGCTCCTGCCTGGAGCACAGCTCGCGCCCAACATCGACACTCTGGGTGAACATGATGGCTCGTGGCTCGCAAAACATCAAAAAGTCGGCGATTGGACAGCGCATCATTGCCATTTTGCCGTATATCAAACAGGAGATACCCATTATGATTGTGTTTCGTGCCTTGGGCTTTGTGGCCGATCGCGATATTTTGGAGCACATCATCTACGACTTTGACGATCCAGAGATGATGGAGATGGTGAAGCCCTCACTGGACGAGGCCTTCGTGGTGCAGGAGCAAAATGTCGCCCTGAATTTCATTGGAGCTCGCGGTGCACGGCCCGGCGTCACAAAAGACAAGCGTATTAAATACGCCAAGGAAATTTTACAAAAGGAAATGCTACCGCATGTGGGCGTGTCCGACTTCTGCGAAACAAAGAAGGCCTATTTTCTGGGCTATATGGTGCATCGCTTGCTGCTGGCCTCGCTGGGCCGTCGCGAGCTCGATGATCGTGATCACTATGGCAATAAACGCTTGGATCTGGCTGGGCCGCTGTTGGCCTTCCTGTTCCGCGGCCTCTTCAAGAATTTAATGAAAGAGGTGCGCATGTACACACAGAAGTTTATTGATCGCGGCAAAGACTTTAATCTGGAGCTGGCTATCAAGACGAACATTATTACGGACGGTCTGCGCTACTCGCTGGCCACCGGAAACTGGGGCGATCAGAAGAAGGCGCATCAGGCTCGCGCCGGCGTCTCGCAGGTGTTGAATCGACTCACATTCGCATCCACTTTGTCCCATTTGCGCCGAGTCAACTCGCCAATCGGCCGCGACGGCAAGCTGGCCAAGCCACGTCAGTTGCACAATACACTTTGGGGCATGTTATGTCCGGCAGAGACGCCCGAGGGAGCTGCTGTGGGCTTGGTGAAGAATTTGGCACTTATGGCCTACATTTCGGTGGGCTCGCAGCCGTCGCCGATTTTAGAGTTCTTGGAAGAGTGGTCCATGGAGAATCTGGAAGAAATCGCACCCTCGGCCATTGCGGATGCAACCAAAATCTTTGTGAATGGATGCTGGGTGGGCATACATCGAGATCCCGAACAGCTGATGGCTACCCTACGCAAGCTGCGTCGTCAGATGGACATCATTGTGTCCGAAGTGTCTATGATTCGAGACATTCGCGATCGCGAGATCAGAATCTATACGGATGCGGGCCGCATTTGTAGGCCACTGCTTATTGTGGAGAATGGCACGTTGTTGCTAAAGAAGACACACGTGGAAATGTTGAAGGAGCGCGACTACAACAACTACAGTTGGCAGGTGCTAGTTGCCTCTGGTGTTGTTGAGTATATTGACACCCTCGAGGAGGAGACAGTCATGATTGCCATGTCGCCTTACGATCTGAAGCAGGACAAGGACTATGCCTATTGTACTACCTACACGCACTGTGAGATTCACCCGGCTATGATATTGGGAGTCTGTGCCTCCATTATACCTTTTCCCGATCACAACCAGAGTCCACGTAACACATATCAAAGCGCTATGGGTAAGTGAAAGATTCTATTTATAATAATAATCCATACTCTTTACTGATATCATTTTCTTCCTGCTGCACTATAGGTAAGCAAGCTATGGGCGTTTATATTACCAATTTCCATGTGCGTATGGACACGTTGGCTCACGTACTGTACTATCCCATGAAGCCGCTGGTTACCACACGCTCTATGGAGTACCTACGTTTCCGAGAGCTGCCCGCTGGCATTAACTCGATTGTGGCAATTTTGTGCTACACTGGTTACAACCAGGAGGATTCTGTCATTCTGAACGCCTCGGCCGTGGAGCGTGGTTTCTTCCGATCGGTGTTTTATCGATCATACAAGGATGCGGAGAATAAGCGTGTTGGCGATCAGGAGGAGAACTTCGAGAAGCCGCACCGCGGCACCTGCCAGGGCATGCGCAATGCCCATTATGACAAACTGGACGACGATGGCATTATTGCCCCGGGCATTCGTGTTTCTGGAGATGATGTCGTAATTGGCAAGACAATAACGTTGCCCGAGAACGACGATGAGCTGGACAGCAATACGAAGCGATTCGCCAAGCGTGATGCATCCACGTTTTTGCGTAACTCCGAAACGGGCATTGTGGATCAGGTTATGTTGACACTGAACAGCGAGGGATATAAGTTTTGCAAGATTCGCGTGCGATCCGTGCGCATACCACAGATTGGCGACAAGTTTGCCTCGCGTCACGGGCAGAAGGGCACGTGCGGTATACAGTATCGACAAGAGGACATGCCATTCACGTGCGAGGGCCTGGCTCCTGATATTATCATTAATCCACATGCCATTCCCTCGCGTATGACAATCGGTCACTTGATCGAGTGCTTGCAGGGCAAGCTGGGTTCAAATAAGGGCGAAATTGGCGACGCCACGCCCTTCAACGATGCGGTGAATGTGCAAAAGATTTCCACGTTTCTGCAGGAGTACGGCTATCATCTGCGTGGCAACGAAGTCATGTATAACGGACACACCGGACGGAAAATCAATGCGCAGGTAAGTCACATGGGAAATCCATGCTCCGAACGTGTAATTAAAACATTTTAATTCTTTTGTTACAGGTGTTCTTGGGCCCTACCTACTATCAACGCCTCAAGCACATGGTCGACGACAAGATCCATTCCCGTGCCCGCGGTCCCGTGCAGATTTTAGTGCGTCAGCCTATGGAGGGCAGAGCGCGTGACGGCGGCCTGCGTTTCGGTGAGATGGAGCGTGATTGTCAAATCTCTCATGGTGCCGCCCAGTTCCTGCGCGAACGTCTGTTCGAGGTGTCCGATCCGTATCGCGTGCACATTTGCAACTTCTGCGGCCTGATTGCTATTGCCAATCTGCGCAACAATACGTTCGAGTGCAAGGGCTGCAAGAACAAGACGCAAATCTCACAGGTGCGTCTGCCGTATGCCGCCAAGCTGCTCTTCCAGGAGCTGATGTCCATGAACATCGCACCGCGCCTGATGGTTAGCTAAGCGTGTGCCAACAAATTTTATCATTATAAGCATGGAGCTGTCTGTGCTGTCTTAGCAAATAAATAAATTCATAACTGTGACGATCTATTCGCCATGTACGAACGTATTTCTTGAAACTATTTGCCTGCCAGTGTCTTCTAAGTACATCTTGTAAGTGGAGCAAGTGTGCGTGCTGAATTGTTAAGATAGGAACGTGCTCGGAACCCCCAAATAGTTGGGCGAAAGTATGCATTAGGAGTTCACAAGCCGAAACCAATTTTGAATAATTTGGCAGTTTAGAGTAGATTTCTCAAATGAGTGTTATAAACTGTTTGTTGGACTGCCCTAACAACCTGAAGATGATCGAATTTCGGATATCGCAAAGGCGGCCCATATATCTCTTAATCCGTAAGTAATTACATATTTTATGTTTTACATTAGAGAGGGTATTGTGGTTTTCTTACACTATCTGTCTCTGTTTATTCGGGAATCTGTGGTTGATTCCATTTCACTGTGGAATTAAAAAATTATATTATGTTGAGAGTGACTGTGTTGATACAAATATTAATATAAAGAAGAAACAATCGATCACAAAAGAACTTCTTGTCTTAAGTATTTTTTTTAATTTCATAAGATAGTGGCCAATATATTCAATTTAGTCTTTACCTCAAAAATCAATAGAGATTTTTCGTATGAAAAACTTTTTTCTTAAACAAATATTAAATGCTTGGAATAATGCGATTTATTAAGGCTTAAATACATTGACACTAATTTTTTTGTTAATTATAAATTGTGAAGCCAAAAAATGCTTTTGTATGGCTTCAATCAAACTACATCGATAAATGTTTGCAAGGGTATTTTATTTTCGTCACTTCAAAAATAACTTCTTAATATTGTTGTAAGCCATTATGTAAATTTCCGATCGCTGTGGGCACAGTTTTACTTTTATGCTTACATTCTATACCATCTCTCCCATGAGAACTATCAGCAAACTAGTTTCGCAAGTGTATCTGCACAGCGGTTTGGAGATAGCTTTCCATTCATGTTTTCTGTTGCTATTTTTGCTTTCTATCAATTTGACGTAATGTTTGGCCTGCGGTCGGCGACGCTCAATGACAAAAGGGATTAGTTCTTTGTTGTGAAGTTGAAGCTTTGACTTGGCTTTAGTTGTGGCAACCAATTGACTGACAGTTATTAATTGCCGCTTGACGTGAACCCGGTGTGAAACGCGTGGAGTTTAAGTTGCGAGGGGAGCTTATGGGGGGATATGGCGCTGACGTTGACGCCCATCATTCAGCGGCAGCGGCGGCTGCTTTGTTATGGATAATTGAAATGACATGTAAATCGTCGCCCCAAAGCGTTCTGATAAGACCTTTCGGCAATTCTTAAACAACATCTGAGGTATTTGTTTATTTATTTATAGCGGCTTATACATAACATAAAAAATCTTAAAAGTTTAACTGCATCGTGGGTGCAGCAGCTCGGGCTCTCGGGCCCGTCCCCTCTCTTCACTTCTCGCCGTTGCGGAAAACGCTGATGGCAAAGAACTCGGGCAGTCGGTAGACCTTTAGGCGCTCGTGACTGAATTGACCGTTGGCGCGTGCCTTTACAAAGAAGATATCCTTCAGGCCCTGCTCCTTGCGACGCTGCTCCTTCATTACAAGTCGCTGCTGCTTGGGTCGATAGCCCTCCGACTTGTCCTGCAGTAGCTTTACAAATATGATGTCCCGCTCTCCGTCGCCTTCCAGCGTGCGTGCCTGGTAAATTACCTCGCGTGACTCGGGATAAATCAACAGCGGCTCAATGGGCAGCACCTCATTTGGCTCAGCTGGATACGCGATCAGATTATCGTCATAATTCGGAACAGGTGCTGCAAAAGATGTGTGGGCGTTTAAATCGGCGCAGATGAGAAGAAACAATGCTGAACAAAAGGGCTGCAAGTTGAGAAAGTAATTAATTAAGACGTTATTAAGGTTTATTTAAGCATCACATTAGCATTCCCTTTTATTATTTTAATTAACGTTTATTGAGTAATATTTATACGCAATATTTTGTGCCTTAGGATTAGTGATTTATCAATAATGCAATTTTAATTCAAAATAAATAATCCCAATTAGGATTTGAAGATGAGCTGTTTTTAAGGCATTCTTTATTTCAAAGCTTCGTTTATGTAAACTTTATTAATTGATCATTGAAATAACTTTTAAAATACATTTTTTATGATAGTCGCTTCAATTCGCTTTGAAGTTTTTTTTAAAAATATATGAATGAAGGCTAAACGATCTGTTAATCGGTTTTGATCTAACAAAAAGATCTAATTAATTTAATATTGTATCTCTCAAGGCATTTGTATAAACGTCACACGTATTAATTAACAATTTATTGTTGATTTTGCACTGATTAACTTGAGTCCCGTTTCACAATTACCGTTTTGAATTTGTACAGCGGCATTTTGGCTGATAAATCGCTGCACGCTTATTAAGCTTAAAGCAAATTGGATTCTATAATTTAAGCCGCTTTACGCTATGCCAAAAATATAACAGCCGAGTGCCGACTGTCGACTGGTGTCTGTTGTCTGCTAACTGTTGGCTGGCGCGTTCAAAATTGTTCGAGTCGTCGGAGTCAGCGGCTTCGACTGTTTGACTGTTCGACTGTTCGAGTATCAAGCGCGGCGCGCAAATGTTAAGCGCAGACTGGCGCGCGACAAGGCCAGGTTACTTCATTTACCAAGTCCAAGTCCAAGCCGGAGTCAAAGCCGGCGACGTCGGCGTCTGCGTAAGCGTCGTCATCGTCAAAATTCTGCCGAATGATTGTAAATTGAAGGCAAACAAATCGGCTAAGCAAACGCTAAATGCTTTTGGGGATGGGCCTGCTAAGGAGCTGCTGCTGCTGCTGCCGGTGCGATCAAATAGCAATGCTAATAATAATATTATTATTGCTATTAATTGTTCACTAGGTCGTTGCTGCTTAGCCGTGTCAGAGAGTTCAATGCTGTCGCTAGTTTATCAATAAGCCACGCTGCGCTTTTTCAAGCCAGCAGCAGCTGCTTTTAGCCGCTTACATTTATAAAAATAACAACAAGGCTTGTCTGTTAATTTTATGCTTTTACGCGCAATGATGTCAAATTTATTATTATTGCCAAGTCTATAAAAATGGAAAAAAAAAATACAAAAGCAAAAAAGAAAACAACAAAAAACTCACGTAGAAATGTTTAATTAGCAAATATTTACGCTACGCTGAAAGCTTGGATGGGTCTGTTTGTCTATTGTCTTTACGTAAATTATGATAACATTTCTATGTTCTGTGGTATTATTAGCCAAACGAATGGCTACTGTGAATGACACTGATGAGTTTCGCTGATTGTTGATTGCAATTGAACAATTGCCTGTTGGGCTTGCTTCTTCAAGCAGAAGCGTTTGTTAGATGTCAAGTTTCTCAAGATAATTCATGAATATTGATGATGTGCGAGCTCTGGTAATATAAGCATTTAATTGGCCACTATTGTAAATGAATAATTTCATAACATTATTATTATTATTATGATGCGTTTATATTGACAGTAGACTTGTGTGGCAAAATCTATTTTAAAAGAATGTCCAGCAATATTGGATGACAGTGTACATTCAAAAATATTTAATACCGAAAGGGCTCTGAGCAGCAACTGGACTGTTGGCTGTTGGGAGTGCATGCGAATTTATATTGCATTCCAAATATGCATTTGCAGCTGCTGCGAGCAACAAGAAGCATTTTCAATAATTTTCAAGTTTCCTTTTGCAAGCAACAACAAGCAAGTTGTATGCTCCGTTCACTCAAGCTAACAAAATATAAAGTTTATGCAAAAGTAATATAATACCTAGCGCGTTTCCATATTAAATCCATATTTCACATTTCTGCTGTTAGTCAGACATTTAGATACTAATACTTTTACACTATCGTAGACCTTCAAGGGCTTCTGGGATTAAACTGGCCAGGTGATTAAATTAGGCTTTAATTCATATTTATTCTTGCTCACTTGTAAAACTAACAATTTGTGAGTTATGGTTAAAATATTTTAATTAATCATACGCACCGTGGGTTACAATGTTTGAATTGCTGTAAACTACTTTCCAGTAGCTGAGTAAAAAAAACTTGTTTAACAACATTGTAGACACTATCTAATGATGTGTACGCAAGTTATTGAAAACCATTCATCAGCGGACAACGAGCGAGACGTGGGCCAAACTAAAAATCAAATCAAAATAGACCCGGGTAATTGAAGTAGCAAGACAAAGGCAAACACAATACTTTGAGGGGCGCAAGCTGACCAAGGCCACAAGCGAAATTTAATCGCTTTAAATGTGAAATTATTTCCCAATAAAAACAGCGCAGCAGAAATGAGCCACAACTTCAATTTCGAAGCACATCACATAATCAAAACATTTGTCGCTTGATTTCATTTCATTTCATTTCATTTTTCTGCGCGCTTCGAGTACCAAATCGTGAGTTTTTAATTGCAACAACGCATCTCTCACCTGTTTTGCTTACGGCTTATTGCTGGCTGTGGGTGCTCTTCTGAATACATTCAAACTACACTACACTACTACTACTCACAACTCACTCCGCTATTTTGATTTGTGCTTTCGTTTCGAGTTCGTTTTCGTTCTATTCGCCCAGAAGCAGACGGGCCTAATGAGCCCATTCGTATGCGTGCCGGGAATCGTGTGAAAGGTGAATACTTATCGCGTATCGCTCTGTCTCCGGCTTCACTTAGCGTTGGCTCTGGCTTTGATTTGGCTACCGTTTCGCAAATGGCACGAAAAGTGAAAGCCCCTCATTTGGTGGCATCTGTGGCGCCAGCACTGGCCACATATTGTGGTTTATTTGTCTCGCCAAGCGATTAGTTGGAGTCAACAGCTTGCAAGCCAAGCGAGAGTCTAGTGACTTTTTATCTATTCGTAAATTGTGATTTTCAAATGCAAATGTATTTTTTACTTAAACTGAAATCAATTTATTTCATTGATTACGAAACAAATTTGATAGTCAAAATATTATGGTCCGCTAATTTGTTTACTTTTTTCTCTAAACATATAAAAAATAATGCTTTTGTGTCTTTATATGTTTAGTTTGTCAAAGGGATGTAATGGATTATATATACATATATTAATTAGTATACCTAAATGACCCAACTTTATATTCTTCTATTTAAAATACGCTGCTTAAGAGTCACACATAATTTGTGTTTTAGATAAAACTCTTTTATTATTTTATTTTAATAATATAATACGTGTATGTATATTGCTTTACTTATAATATTAAATTTTGCTTAAAGCTAGAAGAATATGCCCTTATCTTTATTACAGCACAGTCGTAAAATTTTATCTGCATCGATTTGCATTTTTTATTAAATACTTAAGCATAATAAATATCCATTATTCTGCGTCGCTTAAGGCCTTTGAGGAGTAAATCAAACCAAGTCTTAAGTTGGTACAATAATTTGTGTATTAATGTTTTCAATTGCACTTGCACATTAATTATACAATTAATTAGTAGACGGGAGAGCAAATTATGAAAAGCTTGGGGTTTTCTTTTATTTTTATCGTGGAGGAATATAATTTATAAATGGATTTTTTTCATGCCATTTGAATTTTTAATTGCACAGCAAGCAACAAAGAGAATACAATGTACACAATTTATGCATGCAAATAAGCCTTTGGGCCATTGTAGTCGTAATAACTTTAACGTTTTGCAGCTGCAACAAGAATGATGAGCTGCTGCCAAAACACAATGTAAATATGGCAATTAGTTTATAGCACTCTTTTTTTTGTTTATTATTTGTTTGCTTTATGTTTAACACCATGTTCACAACCTGAAATTGCATATGAGTTAAGCCCGTTTAGCTGTTTGTCTGTCCGCATGAATTGATTGGTTTTTACACTTTAATATGTGAAAATTCAATTAATGCCAATAAATAAAGTGTTATCACTTTACTTCTGCCCCAAAATAAAGTTAAACTATTACTGTTGCCATCTTTCTTTTTATAGTTTAAGACAACACAAAATACCATTCGTAAGTTTTTTAAAAAAAATACCTATCTTAACTTTAACAAAGGAGAATCCGCATGTTAAAAAACTTTAACAAGCTTTTCTTTAGTGTCTTTTGCAATGTGTTCCGCACTACGTGATAAAATTGAAATATTGCCAAGCCGGAATATGAAAGCCAAAAAAAAGGTGCTTAACTATAAAACATAAGAGAGGAGAAAGACAAGCCAGTGCTGTTTTAATTACCATAATTACATAACTGCACACACGCACACGCACTCGCAGAACCGCACACATACAATGATAATATTGTGGTTGCCTATAAGTATGCAGCACTTTTTGAGGGGATTGAAGGGCACAGTCAGCAGAAATGGTGAATTGTGGGTGCCGAGCACAAGCCACCCTGTTGCTGTTGCTGTTGCTGTGCTGTACTGTGCTTTTATTGTCCTCATCGCATAAACTTAAATAGTTTTTACCAGCCACTTTGCGGCTTTTAAGTTATTTTGCGTGCGGCACTCTTAAGTCGCCTACACAAGCAACGGGCGGTTCTTTCGAGCTCGACTTCGTCCCCTTCCGTTGCTGGTTGCCTTTTGCCAGTTACCGCGGCAAATTGAAGTTGACTTTTGTAGTGCGGTGCGGTAAGGGTTGAGGCGACCACGTACTTACAGTTTTCCGTGGGGCGCAAAGTTCGAATGTTAAACTAGTTGTCTTCCTAATTAAATTGCACGTCCAGTTTAATATTCACCTGCCTGCCGTAACCCATCAACTGCACTCACAGCAATTTACTTAAAAGTTTTAATTATTCCACATTAGATGGGGTCAGCCAAAGGTGAATACACACGCCCACACCCAAGCCTGTCCGCTGCATAATTTGCATGCCAGCCAAGTTGAGTTTATGCTTCCTGTGGCTCCTGCCATACCTTGGCACTTGGCGGTTGCTTTTGCAAAACATGGGCTAAATGTTTTGCTATTAATTTTCGTGCCACCTGGTTATTAACCCACCAACACATAGGCACCTTCGGTGCAGGGTACAGGGCATGCAGTTTGGCTCATTATTTCCCTGGCGATTGGCTCACGCTTTGAGCAGCGTTTTGAGGGGGTCTTTACCATACTAAATCAGAGCAGTAAGCCATTTTCTAGCACACATTCTTACATTTATAATTGCAAAATTACTAGTCTTTAAGACGTCAAGCTTTTTGGGTTAATTGGGTTGCCTTGTTCAAAGCAGAAATTGAAACAGTTTCAATTTGCATGAATTCAATTGTAACAGGTATAGGAAACAGGAATTACAACGGTTTAAAGCAACTTAAATTGCTCAACATTGCTGCAAGCCTTTTTTAACTAAAACAAAAATGATTGTAAGTGTAACTGTGACTGGCCAAGGGCGCTTTAAAAGCGGATTATACTTGTCTAAAAAATTCAGCTTTTAAACGCTTGAACATCGATTGCGACCGATTAAGAGCCCTTTTAATAAACAAATAAATTGACATGCATTTGAACTATAAAGTACCATTTTTATATTTCAAATTTAGCTTTTATTGTTTAAACGCTTTTAATAAATATATGACGCTTTACTCAAAGCTACAATCATCCCGATTTACATATATACAATTTTTAGTTTTAAGAGTTCACAATTATTTAAAATTTGCTCATTTACATACAAATAAATAAATTGAATGTAAGTCCTCTTTATGAAAGTGTCAAAGAGTTTAAATGCTCGCTTTCTTGAAAACAAATTATTTGTGAAATCAAATTTAAATGCATTAAATATTTAAATGAAAACTGTGCGCAAGTGAGGATGTTGTTGTTGATATCGGTCCTCCGCATACCCTTTAGGGTTTGTTTAGGCAATAAAAAAAGCATAAAAAATAAGTGTGTAAAAAATAAATAAATTTTTGCTGCTAAGAAAATGATTTAGGCCAAATTTATAACTGGAATATAAGCATCTATTATGCCTTCTTTTGTTACCTACTACAATTTCTAACTTAATAATACCTTTGATACCCATTTTATAGGTTAACAAATTTCAATTGCTGCTATTCAAGCTAGCCTTTTGTTTTATTAATTACATTTTCATACAAAAAAATACATATTTCTATATAAATTTTCTATCAGTAATCAATTTAGTTAATATTTAAAATTGTATACGAATAGAAGGGTTTCATTATTTTCTGTATTATATTTCATGTTTATTGTATGTTAGTTTATACATTCATTTGTCTGCGCTTGTTTGCTTTCATTATATATCCTGCAAATTCAGGACATGCATTCTTTTCATCCTTTTTCCTGCTAAACTGCTGTCTGTTAGGTTTAATGCGAGGTTATTTATGTGGTTTTAAACTGTAAATTATTTCCTGGCAATAATTGTTAATTTGTAACGCATACAACACAAATTGATTTGTGATAAGCAAGATTGTAAACAAGTTGTTAAAATATGCATTAACGAGGAAAACATTGGTACATTTACACGTAGTATTTGTTAGGAAAACAAACTAGAATATGCACAGAATAAAATTTTAACTTTATTGACCTGACGCCCAATCGAGTAAAATGGCCAAGTTACACGTGCGTGCCTATCAAATTGGCTTTGGCTGGCAATTTCAATTTCATGTTTGGCCACAAGCTCCATTGTCGAGCGGTCCAAATGCATTTGGCTTTCATAAATAAATAAGTCTGTTAAATTGTCCACGCTCCACAGGCTCAGCGCTGTTGTCCTGGGACGGGCGGGCTATCCTTGGGCCTGTCCTGGTTTCTGCTTGTTTGTCACTTTCTTGGCATTGGATTTGAATGTTACTTTTCATGCTCATCACGTGCCCCAGTCCCAGAGCTCGGGCCGAGTCAAAATTGTCAGATGTTGGCTGCTGTTATCCCCGCGGCTCAAGCGGACATTTAAGCAGCTTACCGAAAATACGATTGAATTTACCATGAATTTTATTTGACAAATGCCAGAATAAAAAAAATATATATAAATACAAAAATACAACGCATTATGTTGAGGAAAGGTTTCGGGTTGAGTTTTCTAGGTATTGCTTTGCCATTTCCAATTGGCCACATTGTAAACTTTTGTGCCCGGCTCTAACTTGCTTGTAATTGATTTTTGCAACAGTTTTGATTTTCAATTAAGCGGCGTAAAGGAAACCGGCAAAAGTTGCCGGATTTCACCAAAAAAAAAAATGCAAAAATAAAAAAATAGCTTAACTTTGATTGCAAATTTGTTTGCCTCAACCAAAGCAATTTTTTTATTGAGTCCTGTCCGTCAGGATTTTTTCCGTGTGATGTGCTGCAGTTGCAGTTGTTTTGCTGCGCTCTGTTTGCTGTTATTCTCGTTTCTGCCGCTTCGCACAACATTTTTTAGACTCTCTGTTTTTTTTCAAATGGAATTTTTTTTCTGGCTATCTGCATCTTTGCATGAAAAAAAGTCCAGAAACGGGTAAACGTGTTGCTTGCAAATGTTTACAGTTTAGTTTGAGAGCAGATGCTATAAAACAATTTGATTGCAAAATCAACAGCCGACCATTCAGATCAACAGTATTTTTTCAACATTGCGATGCATATTGAAACTCACAAAAATTAGGCTGCAAGAAAATTCCTCAATTTTCTTTGCATTAAGCAATATTTGACTACCCTTCGACGTTTTGGCTTACTTAGCTTGAATAGTTGGTAGAAGTTTGATTGATATTTCATTGCCCCTTTAATTGTTTACTTTGCAAAATAGTTTTTAAAATTCAAAACTTTCTTATATGCTTTCTTTGTTTCACAGAAATTAACAGTCAAAATCAAATATGTTAAACTTTTTTTTTTTAGTGCCCAAAAGTTAACAAAATAAGACTTAAAAACTTTTGTTTAAAATGTGCAATTAAAGCTTTCCGAGTTTATAAAAACGATTTGCTTTTTTTATATGCTTCCTAATTTAAGCAATAAACATTAAATAGTTGTTTGTGGCATTTTAAAGGATTTTTATATGCTGAATATACTTTATATAAGTAACATAAGTGTCGGAACATTTAAGTAAATCAATAATGACAATAATATACAAAGTTATAAGTGAATATTTCTTAAGAAAATATTTCTTAAGCATTTAAGCAAAATCAGGAAACATATGTATGAAATTTATGCATGTACAAAGAAAAATGTTTATAAATGATTTAGGTTTATTATATTATAAAAAAACTACCTTCAACAAACTTAACATGAAAAAAAAACAAGGAAATTCAACGAAGAGAAATATGTGCATATCATGTGTGTGTGCGTATTCGTGAGTGTGATTGTGTGTGTGTGCACGTGCTAGGAGTTACAGGCGCATTGACAGGAAGCATATATATATATATAGCTGATGGCACTTAAACGGTGCAAAAACTATAACATATAAAAGCAAACATCGCTTGGAGGCACAGGGAATGGTCAGGTGGCGGCTGAATGCATGGAAAGTTTGCAGACGAAGCAGCCGGAAAGTTTTTGGGGTTGTGGAGGGAAAGCAAAAAGATAAGATGCGCGTGCTGAGTTTTATTGATGGGCAGCCGAAAACTTGGCTGACATACATAAACTTATCCAGTGGTGTGCTGGGCCAACTGTCGCCAACTGTCAATTGTTAATTAAATGTATACGTCGCAGGACGCAGGACTAGCTTTTGGGTAGCAGCTGTTCCTAAGCACACTTGATTGGTGTAATCCCGCCTGCTGGATATCCTACTACGGTTTGTCAGTCTGTCACAAAGCAGACATATAGAGAATGTAGGCGGACGCAATGCGTGTGATCGCCTTGTGTTAATATTGTAATTGCTTTCGACATATTTATTGCTTGTAACCAATAACTAAATTGACATATTTGATTGCATTTGAGTGATTTATGTGCTTTAATGGGTGCGTATGGGTGTGTGCCGGTGTGCCGATGTGTGTGTGTGTGTGTGTCGGCTTGTGTTGTGTACAATTATAAATTGCCCATATAAATGGCTGTTTTAATTAAAGTTATAAGAATTTTTTGGCTTTCTCCAGTTTAGTCTTGTGCAATGCCAATAATGTTGAGAATATCTATAAAGATATTGAGAATATCCAAATAGAGATTGAGTGCAGCGAATATATATTCCTCGGGGCTGATTGAGTATTTGTGGTCGCCACCCATCATTAGCTGTGTGTCGTAGATAAGGTAAATGGAAAAGAGCACAGCGCCAAGTGACGAGTAGACCAGGGTGATAATCTTGCCCCGCATGAACATAGCCGCAATGCCAAAGATCAGCAGGCACATTAAACAGGCAACGAGAATGCCGCCCATCATTGTGAAATCGTACTTGGTCTGCAGGGCAAAGAGTGTGAGGGCCAAGCAAATGGCGGCCGTTATGCCAATGGCCAGAAGCACCTCCTGGGGGGCAAAGCGACTGGCCGAGACGCCCAGCAGGAATGACTCGGACACTGTAAACAGTCCCAGGAATATGAAGTTGGTCGGCGTCTCGCGGCGCACATTCTCGCAGCAGATCATGCACAACATGGTCATCAGCATCACGCCCACAGCCACCCAAAAGAGACTCGGGTTTAAGGCGGCAAAGTTCCTGGCGTCCTCACTGAACACAAACAGAGCAACGGCACCGAACGTAACCACCAGCTGACCCATCAGTATCAAGTACACCTTGCGTATGAATCCACGACGGATGCTCTGGTTGTCAAAGGACAAGTTCTTCGGCTGGCCCTCAACATCGCTGTAATCGCCATAGCCAACGACCACTCTTGGCTGTTGCCCTTCGCGATGGGCAGCATATTGGTAATGCGGGCCTGTTTCTTTCATTTCCATAATATCTATGCAGAAATTGCAATAGCAATTTCCAACTATTGCGAAACTATAAAAAACCTCTAGAAAAAATCTAGAAAAAGTTGAGTAAGTTGTGATTTGAAGTCTGATTATTTTATTTTTGACTACTGGGGTGAATGGATGTGTCTGAGTTCAAAGTAACAATATCTTGATTGTTGCTCTAGCAGCGAGCTAGATGATTGAGGTGACTGTAACTAAATGATACACAAAAAACATTTTAAAATCTTTTATTCATTGTAGGTCTAATGTGGCTTTAACAGAATTAAAAGCTGCGCTAACTTGACCTTCGCCAACTGATAAGAGGCTAGAAAACAACAACAGGTGTGCGATTTCCCCATACAAACGATTTGAATATGATTATCGAGCAATCTCTTGCTTCGTGAATAACTCTTTCTCTGTGATTTTTCTCTGGTTCTCACTTTCTGTCTCTCTCTCTCTTTCTCGCTCTCTCGTTTCGCTTCTGCGCGCTGTGTTTATTCAGCAAAAGTTCTTTTTTGTGCCAATACTTTGAGCTTTTTTTTGTTGGTTTTGCAAAATGTGTTTTAGTATTTTCAGCGCCTTTGTCGGTTGGAGTGGCCAAAGGACTTGAAAATTGGTCCAGATAAGGACTGTATTTGGCAGCTCCTGATTGCCAAGCCGCACAAATTGGCGTATTTTTATATGGTTACCTTACCGTACCTTCGTATTTTTAATATATATGAAAAATATTTGCTGAATTTTTACAATTATCTGTTAACCTTTTCACAATTTATGACATGCTAAACGAAAGGGTATAACAAAAAAAATTTAGTTGACAGTTCTTAGTAAAAAAGCACAGCCCGAAAAAATTGGTGGAAATTGATAAGTTCAAAGTGCTCAACTAGAGCCAACCCTATAATATTAAAAAATATATTGAATATAATATTAATTTATTATACTGAGAGTTGAAAAGATTTTTTTGGGATATGAAAGTATTAGGCTAAAATATAAATAAAAGAAATAAAACAATATATATTAAAGAGCGATTTTGCTTTTATTTTAAATGCAAGAATAGACACTTTGTTTTTGCAACAATTTGCTTTATTAAGCTCCTTTATTGACACAAGGACACAGGTAAACAAAAGGACTTGGCTAGATCAATAAAAATCAATTTAAATTTTATACAACACCTTTTGGACACTTTGATGTGTACAGGGTATTAAAAATATTGTGATAAGCGAATAAAAAATGTTCATATGCCGTCTGTCAATTGCCAGCCTTTTGTTTTGTGCCACACATCAATCAAAATGCCATTTAGGCAGGCATGCAATGCGACCCAACGGCCAAAACTTTAATTTCGCTGGGCTCAGCCCAAAATTGTTTGGCTAGGTGGCCCGGCACGTGTTGCGTTTAAAGTTAGCTTAAAGCCCCAATAGCCTTTCAGCCACTGCCAGTGAACTATCAACAAGTCTTATTTTTTTGCTAAGTTCCTTTTCTTTTCCCTTTTGCATAGTCATAAGAAGGTCGTCGGTGGAATGTAATAGACTAATGAATACCCTGTCGATAAGTTTAGTATACATAAGATAATTTTCCCTTTAAGATATGCGTTTCTAAAGTAATGTTGAGAGAAAGAACTCTTTAGACTGCTATATTTTTTTATTTTTACTGTGCAGGCAGCGCAACTTTGAGTACAGGCTAGCTAGCAAACAAAAGAAAAAGTGCGTCACGTGTTGCCCTAATCCCCGCGGCTGACAAAACAAAAGTTGTGCAGCTAAGCGCGCCCACAAGGGCGTGGCTGGCAGCCATTCAGGCAGCAGACCAGTCAGTTAGGCATCTATCAACAAAAACTACACTTTAAAACTTTAAATGAGTTTTTGTGCGGCGCAAAGTTTGTGCCGAAAATCACGAAAAACCACATAGACCAGATAAGAGGAGAATGGAAATGATGGAGGAGCATGGCAGAAAAAAGAAAAGAAAAGAAATGAAAAGAAAAGAAAGGCAGCCAAAACAAATCGTTGACATTTTATCGACCAAATCCGAAGGCGAGGCGTTAACAATCCAAGCCCAAAAATTGAAAATGGTCTTAGCCAAAGTTGCGATAAGTCTTGACCAGAGCCAACACAAATACAAACACAAATACTGAGTACATATTTTATGTAGTATACGTAGAGCAGCTTTGGCAAAAATAGAACACGATGTGGCTTAACAAGCACTAAAAACTAAGTCGCCAGATAGACAACAACACAAACAACAATGACCACATCATTATGGCTTGCTTTCTGACCAAAAACCCCAGACTCCATGCCAACTTAATCCATGCAAATAGAGAAGAGAAATTCATTTTGCGGCTTTCAACTTAATAGAACAAATTGTGATGCAGTCTCTCAGACAGCTGCAAAACAAAATTTCTGCAGCACTCTGTGTGGAAATTAGTTGACAAGTTCACGGATTTTTTTTTTGGCTTTTTAAACATCCGTATGCTCTGTAAGTATGTAATGTATGGCACAACAACTCCAACTATGTAAACTCTTGACTACCCATAAAAATTCAAATAAATCTGTTTGCACTGATATCAAAAGTTTTCCATCTGCGTAATAGTTAATGCTTCTTTTGATTATTGTTATGTTTTACCGTGGTATACAAATTTTATCTGGTCTCCTTTCGTGTTGCTTGTTGATTTTGGTGCTTATTGTTGTTTGGCAGGACTTGACTGCTACTTCTGCTTCTGTTGCTTTCACTAACGCTGAAGCCATTAAAATTTATAACATGGCGCAGAGCCAGAAAGTTCAATATCAACATCAACTTGAGCAGTTTTTCATTTGTTTTGTTGCTTCGACTATTGTTATTCGCCAAACTCATTAAATGTTTTTCTTTAGTTATTCTTTTATACAAATTGTTCTAGTTTTGCTTTCATTAATTAAGAATCAGCAAACAATGTGCACAAACTTTTTTGTCTGTGGTCTTTGGTTGTAAGTGCGTTTCAAACATGGCTAAAATGGCAACAGTCGAATTAAATAGCGGTTGGACCGTTGAATTTTTTTCTAAATGACAAACTTTGACATCGTATATTTGAACTTAGCAGAAATCGCACTAATTTGTAGTTTGTGAAAAACACAAAAACACTTTTGCCAAACTGCAAACGAAAATAATACTTAGGTTAAGTGAAATTCATATAAACTAGAGCGCTCATTCATCTTATTGTAGAGCTATTAAATTTGATAAACATTCCATGCTTTCACAAATTTAATGCCACTTTGGTTCATTGACTTAAACTATGTAAACGTTTATAGACTGTCGCTTTTTAATGTGTTGCATTTTGCCAAAGGGCCCCAGACATGACCACGCTCAGATTGCATTCAATATTCGAGTATATATTCAGCTAGACAGTTGCTGCTGCTGCTGCTGTGTAAATATTATTCAAGCAAGCAAACGCATTTGTCAGGACACCAAGCCAGCGTTGGCAACAGAGTGTCTATGAAGGTCTTAGCCATTTAGCCACTGGCACATCAAGTGCCTCAATCAGTCAATGACTCTATTTTGTTCTGTGTACTCAAATAAGTTGTGCCAAAACTGTGCGACCAGCACTTATTTACTTTTAACATATATCTTTAGTTATGCGTAAAGAACTCATAAATATATATTTGATATAATTACCTGGTGTTGCATATATATATATATTCTGAGTGGCAGTGCATAAACATTGTTTAATGGAATTTCATTTGCTGTTCTGTCATGCAAAAATCACTCTTTTCAACTGCCTGTTTGTGTTTTTGCAGACACTTTTATATTTTCCATTTGCGGTAAGCTTCAAACAGACAGAAAACAAATTGACAAACAAACGAACTGTAACGGAAGATTTTTGTAATTAAATCAGTTTACTTGGAGGTTTTTTAAGCTTGCTCTAACCTGGTCGGTTTATTTTTTTAAATTATTTGGTAAGACTTGAAAGCTTTGCCAATCAGTTTAGAATTTTAAAAATGCGCTGGTCGAGTAACCGATAACAATTGAATTTATGAGTTGTATTAAATAAATTGTTATTTTTAACAATTTATTGTATACAATCATCCCTTTTTTGTTTTAATAAGCTCTTTAGTTATGCATCAAAGCATGTTTCCATTGTGTTGTTTGACAACACATTTGTGTTGTGAAAAGTGTTTAACTCGTCACTTAAAAATGATGATGCCGTTGGTTGGTGCTGCGATTTCGTAAAGTGTGAAAATGGAATTCAAGTGCTTTGGGTTTATTCTATTTTATGTAAATATAATAAAAAATGCTCTAGTAAAGCAAGTCGCGCGTATGTTTGCATGCATATTTTATTGCATACTTTCCGGCGAGGATTGTCAAGCGACCTCGACTGCTTTCGGACCGCTGCAGGTTGGATTGCTGGCCTGGCACCCGCTGGTCTCTGTGGAAATGCCTTTGCATTCAAAACGCATAATTAAAAAGTTTTATTTTCAGCACTCATTACGCCGGTGCGTAGTTCACAGTGTCCTCATAACCATCTACAGCTACATCCTACAGATTCCTCTTGGCCAAACATGCAGGAAACCTTTTGCAGCTTTGTTCATCAAATCTGATACTCTGCAACTGCTGTAAATAGCAAAAAAAAAGTTTAACGGTTTTCAATGTAGCTAAATCTGATATTGGGTTACATGAACTGTTCCACCAGCCAATAAACGCGAAATTTTAGCTTCTACCTACCTTCTAATAATATAAAAATATCGGTAACGAAGTCTCGCAAAAAAACCAATGCTCAAATTGCAAAAACTGTATACCTTAATGCCTAAAGCAATGTTTTTTTTTTAGTACTTTCAACTCTTGCAATACCCTATAGTCAAAGTGAACATTTTACTGTCTATATTAAAAATATTAAATCTACAATATTTAATTTGTTTTATATGTAAAGTAAATTATAATAATTTAAACGGTTCGGCTACATTTTCACATACCTCAATTGCAGCATATGATGATCCATATGACTTCTTTTTTCATTTATGGCTATGCATCCACCCTTTTAATAAATATATGTATAAGCTGTTTACAGTTTCAGCTTTGTCCTTTGCTTTCAACGAAATCGTTAAGCTTTAGGTAACAAAAGCTCGTTATTTTGTCCACGCTGTCATATAATAGTTGCGTGACACCCACAGTCAGATGCATCCATACAAGCATCCATACACACATGCACAGTCTGGTGTACACAATGAAATTCTTTGGTAACCATAGTTGATATTGTTTGTTGCTCATACGCAACGTTGTCGCCTGGAGCCTTGGTGCATTAATTAGGTAAACGTTTGTGTTGAAGTTGCATGCCAACATGCGAGGCTATCGCCGTTTGGCTTTCTCCCTGGCTATTAAAACGCTCAAATCGAATTTTCAATTAAAAGCAGAAATTATTCCGAACCGCAAACGAACGAGTTTTTGGCCAAATGGCATTTGGCATTTTGTGCCCGCACAACTTTTTTTCGTTTCCAGACTCGTAAAAGTGCAAGCTGACCAAAAATAAAAATAGGGTTCAAAGCGAGAAAGCGCCCTGCAACACATTCCATAGCTGGTGGGAGGACGCAGCAGTTGGCCCAGCAGGTGTCGCAAAGTTTGCGCTTCTGTTTCCTTTCGCTTTGTTGCAGTTATCGTATTGCATAAAAGCCGGCGAGCTGACAAAGCTGAAGCTGAAACTGAAATCTGCGCCCTGCCAACGGCCAACGGCCAACGGCCAACTGGCAGTCGGTGAATGGGGAATGGCAGCTGCGACACGCGCGGCTGCGTTTAAATTGCAGAAACAGCCAGCAGCGCATAACAAAAGTTTTCGCCAATGAGTTAGACAGGCAAAAATAGATTGTAGATAGGCGGCTGCTGGCGGAGAATTGAGGGAAACTTCACAATGATTGGGCGGCTGCAAGGTTTTGGGCCATTTACAAAACTACTGTCATAATTATAATGAATTATGAAACAATAACTGTGCCCCTAATGGATCCGGCCCCAGGCCATGCACACATATACACACACTCGCCTCTCCTGTTTTTTGGCACTCACGCAACTAATTGACAAATGATGATAAAGTGTCTCGGCCGAACCCCAAACGACTTTACTTCATTTTATAAAATTTTCTTAACGCGCCTCGACGTGCCGATGCCCCCGTCAGACGTGGTCTCGTACTCGCTACCAAAATGAAGTAAAGTAAAGTAGTCTGTGTTTTTGGTGTCCGCGTTGCCGCTTTTTACATGCGAATCTGATAAAAGCGTTGTTGTTTGTGCCGACGGAAACGGATGTTAACTGCCACACCGAATGGACACTGACATGACTGGCATAAAATGCGCCCGAGAGTGGCATGACGGGCAGGCTGGAAGATCCGCCGTGTGCAAAGTTGTTTTCATGTTCTTACTTCAGCTTTGATTATATACTTTATGTCTGCTAATAATATATTTATCAACAGGTCGTACTACCATAAATATTATGTTTAAAATTTAAAAAAGTCATGAAAATCGGCAAGGATGCTTAAGTAATTTTCTATTAAATTTATTTGTAGTAGACGCCAGCCTAATTGAATGTTGCTTAAAGTGTATTTAAGATTCGTAGTGTGTTCCTTTTTCCCTTCTCGTTGATTTATGGAGCGCCGAAAAATCTTTTCACCTCTTGTTTTAAAGCGTAAAATTAACAAGTCTTTTACATGAAATATTTAATAAAATTTCTGACCCTCAAATGTTGACCTTTTGCTTTATGTTGTTTTAATATCCATTGTCACATCTTTTATGATCCGGCGTCATGTTTCATTGTTCAATAAAATGCGTACGTGTATGTTCCCTATGATTAAATAATGCTTTTAGCGGGTCAAGATATACCAGGCTCTCATTTGTTATGTACATTATGCGCCGGGCATAAATATTTTAAAAGCGCTAAGAATAAATTTAAGGCCTGTTATGAAATATTTGTATGCAAAATACCCAATGCAGTGTTGGCTGTCTAGCGTGAAATGTGGATAGTTAACATGCCAGAGGACATAAATTTTGGGTGCAGACAACTAAATACCCTGCACATTATTCAATAAATTAAAGTTTCAAGTTTTCAGCTGACAATAGAACGATGTTAATGTGAAAATATCAAAATAATATTTAAAATAGTATTTTGTGCAGTGTTTTGGTTTAATTCCAATTTTAATGTTTTTTTTAGTTAAACATTTTGGCAGCCCTTCATTTGGCGCGTTCATTACCGCGCTTAATGTTGCAATCTCCCAATAAATCTTTTAGCCTCTATTTTCTTAGCATTTGCATAATTTGCAGGGGTCCGCCGCACGTACTATAAATACATTCCAGTTTTTATATATTCCCTTTTGTGTTGCTGCTTTTGGCGTAATTTGTTTAATTAAAATTTTGCATTGCCTAACTTTGATACCTTTTTGTGTCTCCTTTTTTTTTAAATTCTTCACTGCCGTATTAAATTGCAGCTCATTAAGCGGGTTTCACTCCAAGGTGAGTCCAATTTACGCAGCTTATTCATCCTGTGAGGCTAACTCTTTAATGCCTCAAGAGACTCTTAAAGCTCGAGCGCTTTAGCCAATGAGTTTCGCAATCTCTCGAGACCGCATGATTTGCAAAAGGCCACTTATCAGGCTACAAGTACTAGAAACAGTTATGGTTACAACAACAACTTATCAGGCATGTTTCGGTATATCAATTATGCGCGGCAGAGCTGATTGACTGATTGTAAATCAAGCATAGAGTACGCATTAAGCTGCTTGAGCGGCCTGCGTAACAAGATATTCATGTCATCTGCTGTACAGAAGTGCCAGACAACTCTCACCCCCCGTCGAACCTAATTGTGAGTCAATCCTGCGCGTGCCTAACATTTAATTAACTGCACATTGCAGAACATTCTCAATTGCTCAGTAGGAGACAATGCACAAATAGCGAAGGGCATTTCTCATGCTTACATGAATATGTTTCGAGCCTTCAACAAACACAGCCCCAAAGCAAACTACAATGCTGCTCAAGTGAAGGGAAAATATATTATCCCAACCCAATTTTATAACCATTAATAAATATATTGATAATTTGTAGTTCTATTTTAAAAATCATTTGTTTTTATTAGCAAAGTTGATTCGTAGTATGAAATGATTATAAAAGACTTGCTTGCCAAACGAGCCAAGCATTTTTGCATATGAAAACAAATCTGTTGTACTTACAATATAATAGAAATTTGTCTTCGAGTATTATCAATATTTTTAGGCAAAATCGTTAGGGTTCCAGGGCTTAGGAATGGTGCCGGTGTTTATTAAATATTTTATCATATCGGGGCCCCTACGTTTCTTTTCAGCCGCATCCGCCTTGGCTTGCTTTCGAGCCTTGGCTGCGTCGGCCAGGCCCTTGTAGTAGCGTTGAGTCATTCGGACAGGTATGGGATCACCACTACCGGGAACCTTTTTCTTCTCCCCATAGGGGAACGAGACACCGCCAGGTGGGCCACCTGGGCTACCACGTCCACCTACGCGCATCGGGCCACCCCTGGACCGGTCATGGGGATCCCTAATGTTACCGTGCGGACCTCCGCCCCTATATCCAAAGACACCGTCCTCAAACACTTTCTCGCAGGGTGCTCCAAACGCTGTGCCCATGAAGCGGCCATCCGCTGCACAGTCAACGGCACGCCAGTAGGGGCCGTAGTTGATTGGATACTTGTGTGGCGCAGTCTTATCTGCCACGATCGTCTGGGTTTGCATGTTTGTGGTGCGGGGCGTGTCCAAACCCTTTGCCTTTACCATGTGCACGGGCGCGGCTACATCGAAATTGAACTCCAACTCGCTCTCACTGGTATCCGTGAGCACCAGATGATCCACGCAACTCTCCATACCACGGCGCTTGCACTCCTTCTGCAGTGCGTACTCCAGACACTTCTTTTCCAAGAACTGGCGGCACTCGCACATCATAACCGAGTTGTGACAGATGCACTTGCGGAAGCCTTTGGCCTTGAACTTTCGCTTGATCTCGCTCAGCGCTTTAGCGAGATCGCTCTTGACCAGCTTGAACACAATGGGATGCATCTTCACATTGGGGTCATCAAGAGCACGTAGTGTTACAAAGATTTCGCCGTTCTTCTTGCACACGTTAAGAGTGGGCCCCTGGCAACTTTCTTCCTTTGCAGCTGCTTTCTTTTTCCTAGAGCTATTGCTGTCTTCTGTGCTTGTTAAGAAAAACTTCATTAGCCTTGCAATGGGCCTGCGAATAAGACCTGGTTGCCAGCCATATTTCAGTGCCTCGTCACTGGACGACCAGTTCCAGCCGTGACGGCGTGATACGAGCCCCTTCCGAGTCATGCATTCTACGTGTGATGGGCCAGCAGGACGATGCGTTTGCTTGGCCGTTTTAATTTTTTGCCGCGTTTGTTCTGAACGCTCTTTGATAAAGGATTTTCTTTCAGGCTTTTGGCAGGCACCTCCCTTCAGGCGGCTCTTTGGAGCCGCTTTGGATTCACATTGCTTTTGCAGTTCCGATTGTACTATTGCGTCCTTTACATTATTTAGATCGCGTAGCTCAGAGAAAACACGCGAGAGAAATGGACGCGACTCAGCTGGGCGCTGGTTTAAATCACAATAATCTTTGGGCTCTTCTTCTTCTTCTTCCTCTTCAGTTTCGGTCACCGGCTTTTTATCCATTCCGGTAATGTCCACACACATTTGACGTACTCGACAGAAGGCACACAGTTTTCCGTACTTGCAAGTGCATCGGCATCCGCTTTCTTTCTTAACATGCATTTCCTTGGGGGTATTCTCACAGGGTTTCCCCAAGTAATTCTTAATGGTAGCTGGTGATGCATCCATGAAATCAAACAGCATTTCCTCCGCTGTTCGTTTCCTCTCATGGTGATCCTCACCATTTGGCATTGGCTTTAAACAGCAAGTTGGACAGGCAGCGAATTTCGGAATCCACGCCAAACTGGTCAGGCAAATGGGGCAATAGCGCTGAGCTTCCAACTGTTTCTTTCTCGTTTCACTGATCGGACCGCCTCTTGGAGCTTCAGATTTACGGTCTAAGTTTTTCAATTGCGTATAACAAGGTGGGTACGGGCCTATTGCTCGATCATTCTCCTTGTATTCACAACGCCCGCTGCAGGGATCAGGCTCGGGTGCTCTTCGGCAAGGCGGCCTTAAAGGCTTTGGTATTCCAGTTTGCATACTTATCATATTAATAATCCGTTCACATTCGTCTGCCATTCCCTGTAAATAAAGGCAGTGACTATGAGCCATAAGGAAGCTGTTAATTATCGATGAGAGAGCTGCATACCTTTATGTCACAACAGGCGGCATTCGCAGTTGGGGTATGTAGAAACGTGGGCTTGGGCTTATTGACATCAATATTTGCGTTTCCAAACGTATAGGTTCCAAACTTTAAAGCATCGTCGTCCTCCAACTTCTCCCATGCGCTTACACAAGGATCGCAGCTGGCGGTACAAGCTCGCTGGGACTCGCCCAAAATAAACAATATGTCTTCCTTGTTGATGCTGGTATCCACCTCGAGACGACAGGCGCCACTGTGGAAAATTATGGTTTTACATTTGACCATTTCAGCCTTGGCTAAACCTCTACTTACATTGGCCTCTCAACACATGTCACACTCAGGCGGGAGAGAATCTCAATTGAACCAACTGTGGTCGCATCCCGCGATAAGACGCAGCTATCTACGCGTTCCACTGGAGGCATTGTGTCGGTTATGGCTTCAATGACATCGTCGGGAAAGAACACCTGTCCTACGCCGAAAACAAATCCGCTGTAAGTCACTGTTATCGGTATTCCACATTTCTCGAGACTCTTGCGCAGGTCCATTGGATTCACAGTGACCCGAATACCAGCGTTGTCTTTGAATTCGCTTACATTTATCCGGCTGGGTGTTATTGGTACCGACGAACCATTAAATTGTAATTCTACTTTAAGGTTCTTGGGATCATCGATATCCACATTTGCCGACTGAATGCTCGTCACAATCACATCAAAGATAAAGGTACAGGAATTCATTATTTGTTATTATATATTATTGTTTATGGGGAATTTGGCATAGTACATAAAATTTGCAAAATTTTAAAAAACGTATAAAAAAGTAATGCTTTGTGAAAAATTATATAAAATATGGTTGATTTGACAACTAAAATGTTGTGAATAAACCAAAATGTAGATGTGAAGACATTCTAAAATATATGTTTTAAACAAAAGCTACTTTGTTTATATATGTATATGCTTTTTAGATTGCTCCTGTGTTCAACCCAATGGCTCGTTATTGCCAATCTACCATGAGAAGATCATAATGGAAAAAAGCGCCCTTTATCAGGGTTATATCATGGCCTTAGTGGTGCACTTAGTAATTTATAATTTATGACAGATTTACAAATACAATGCTTAAGATATTAAAAGAAAAACAGAGATCATAATTGAGTCCATTCTGTATGCTTCCTCAAAGAAAATACGCATTTGAAAGTAACGGAAGCTTGAGACATCAAATTCTCCAACGGCAATCGTATGGATTGCAGCACTGCGTGGGACAAGGATTGCAGCATGGGTAATCACACGCATATCCTTTTCCGAGGCGTGGCACGAGCTCAATGGGAGGTGGGCAGACTTGGAGCAGGGCGCGTCGTTTTCGTTGTGCATCGGTTAGTCCGTCGTGGCCCACGATATGACTGTTCTTGAAGTAGCCGCCGTGTTTCTTTAAATACTTCATCATGTTGATTTCTGCATTTTTCAGGTTTTTTGCCTTTTCTTCTGCTTTGGCTTCCTCTTGTTTTTTGGCAACTTTTTGAAGGCGAGCAATTGTTCTTACGGGAATTATCTTATTACTTTTATTCGCATCTTTTGATTTTTGTTTTTGTTTTTTACCCTTTAACTCAATCTTTCCATCCACAATCACTTCCTCTCCGGGCGCTCCTAAGGCTGTGCCCGTGTACCGACCACCGGCAGCACAGTCATAGGGGCGCCAGTAGAGGCCGTGATTGATGGGATAAGTTGGCGGGACTTGTGTATGCTCCTGAGAGGATTGGGTGCCATGATTAACTGTTCGTGGTTTTGGTGGCGATCGCTGCTGCGGCATCCCAGCCGGCGGTGTCACATCGAAATCATATTCCATATCGCTTTCACTGGTGTCGGTGAGCACCAACTGACTGACACAGCTCTGCATGCCGCGACGCTTGCACTCCTTTTGCAAAGCGCATCCGAGTTGCCGCTTTTCGTGGTAGTTGCGACAGACGCACATCATCAAGGGCTTGTGGCAGGTGCACTTGCGATACCCTTTGGCCTTAAGCCTTCTCTTGATGTCGCTGAGAGCCTTCGCAAAGTCGCTTTTCACAATCTTAAATTCAATGGGCTTCATAGCCACATTTGTGTCATTCACTGCCCTCAAGGTGATAAAAATTTCGCCTTTCTCTTTGCGCACTTGAAGAATGGGGGCCTGAGTTTCCGTCTCTTCTTTTTCCACTTCCACACAATTGTCGTATACCGATTTTCCCGGCAAGTATTGCAGGAAAAACTTCATGATCTTTTTAATAGACTTGCGAACATAGCCGGGTTTCCAGCCATGCCTGCGGGTTTCCTCACTTGACGACCAGGCCCAGCCGTGACGGCGAGAAACAGTTCCCTTCTGTTTCACACAAGACTTGTGTCCAACCTTGAAGGGTGTTCGCTTGGGCTCGGTGATTGTTTTCGTATAGTTATCAGTTTGATATTGTTTGGCAGCTTTCTGAATCTTTTCGACCGTTGGCTTATTGTTTTCCGTATCTCTGAATTCTTCAACAACTTCTTTTGGTTTATTTTTATCTAACACTCTTTTGCCGCACTCCTTGTTGTGCTGCGATGATAGCCTGTCTGCTTTGATGCTGTACAGATCACGTAGCTCGGAGAATACGCGCGCCAAATGTGGTCGACACTTATCTGAGCCACTGTTCTCCACGCAAAAGTCCTCGGAGGAACGCGGCTTTACCTTGGGGCACGAACGATTCCATGGCGCATCACCCTGAAAGATATCGGTGCACAGTTTGCGTATGCGGCAGTGAGCACAAACAGTGCCGCTTTCGCAGGTGCAACGACAACGCGGTGATTGATCAGCCGCCGCCTTTTCCGCAGCAGCCTTCGCGCAGGGGTCCACACAGTAGTCATCAACGGTCAGCGGTGGCTTGCCCAGGTATTCTAATAGAATTTGTTCCGCTGTCAGGCGCTTCTTGTGGCGTTCTTCGATGACTGGCATTGGCTTGACGCCGCAATTGGGGCATGCCGCAAACTTGGGCAACCACGACATATTCGTCAGGCAGACGGGACAAAAGCGTATGGGCTTAATATTTGGTTGAGCCTCACTATTGATTGGTACGGGTATCGTTTTCACATTGCACTCATCCATTTTGGGGACCTTTACAGTATTCTCGTACGAAAAGACAGGTCCACCCGCTGAAGTTGGTTTTTGACGGCTGGGCGGCTGCATCGGCTGAGGCAGGCCAGTTCGCCCGACGATGGAGTTGACAATTTCTTCGCATTCCCGTGCCATTTTCTGCAAAAATATATAAATGAGACCTAAGAATGCTGCCAATGGAAGTTGATTGGATTTGTAGCCACCGTAATTTCACAAGTAGCGGCATTTGCTACCGGGTTATACAAGAAAGTTGGCGTCATTCTATGGGCCCCAGCATTGGTACTCCGATATCGTTGAAAGTCCAACTGCAGACGCTCATCAGCGTCGTCTTTACATTGAATATCATTGCAGGGATCGCAGGGATTGGCGCAACTCTGGTTTTCACCCATAACAAACATTATGTCACGCGGATTGATGCTTTTGTCCATATTTTGACGACAAACACCCTCTGTTGCCCTGAAAAGGTTTAAAGTGATTGCTTGCCTGCATGTTCCCGTATGTTCTTTGCACTTACCTGGTATCGTCATTGCACTTTGAATACAGACGACAGACTACTTCAAGCGTGCCGACAACTTGACCATCCCGCTCAAAGTCGCAGCTACCCACATGAGTCACTTCATTCATGTTCTCCTGAATTTGACCAATGAACTCCGCAGGAAATTGTATTACTCCAGATCCCAGGACTTCGTTGTTGGCTAAAACCGACACTGGCATCCCGCATTTTGAAATGCTTCCTTTTAGCCGGCTTTCACTCAGCCGGAAAGCATAGCCAGGTTTGTTTTCGTTATCCTTTACATTAATGCGACTCGTTGTTATTGGTATAATAAAGCCAGCAAAGGAGGCATTGACTTCGATGTTGTCGGCATCTGTAATTTGGAAATCATTCGCTTTTAAACGAGTCACAATAATTTCAACCAAAAAGTCACAATAGTCTGCCATGTTGCCGAAACACTTAAATTTTTATAATAATCTGGTCTACACATTTGAAACACGAAAGATTGACTAAAACTCAAAGTTCGTTTATTGACAACGTTACTCACTCAAACGGTAGTCTGATAAATAAATAATAAATTATAAATATATATATATACATAAATAACAGTACAAATGTTAAAAGTTACACCGCACATCTGTGCTAGGCCTTTGCATTAGGGTTCGATGGACGGGGAAACCCCCCATTTTCATCATATATTCCATCATGTCAGGGCCCTTCTTCTTTTGGGCTTCCGCCTTCTGTTTAGCTTCTGCTGCGGCCTTGGCCTCATTCTTGATAGCTTCATAATATCACTTTGGCATGTGCACGGGAATCGTTTTACTTTTGCCAGCTTCAGGTTTCTTTATGGCACCGGGAAATGATGGTCCACCTGGCAGCCCAGTTGGGCCACCACGCATGGGTCCACCGGGCTGCCTACCCCAAATAATCTCGCTTTTTGGCCGGCCACCAGCAGTTGCAGACTTACCATGCAGACCACCGCCCCTATATCCAAAGACGCCATCCTCAAACACATTCTCGCAGGGTGCTCCAAACGCTGTGCCCGCATAGCGATCTCCAACAGCACAGTCGTACGAGCGCCAGTAGGGATCGTATCTGACGGGATACCTGGGACGCAACTGCCGATCGTTCGCAGCTGTCTGCGTATTCATGTTAATGGTGATTGGCTTGGGGGGAGTCGGTTTGGTTATGCCCGACGGCGGTGGTATATCGAAATCATAATCCTCATCACTCTCGCTGGTGTCGGTGAGCACAAGATGTTCCACGCAATTCCCAATTCTCCTTCTGTTGCACTCCAACTCCAGCGCGTTCTTCAGTTGCTTCTTTTCCAGGCTGTTGCGGCAATCGCACAACATGACCGTCTTGTGGCAAGTGCATTTGCGAAAGCCTGCCAGTTTGAGTGCCTTTTTGATATCGCTTAGAGCGGCGGCAAGTTCGCTTTTAACGATCTTAATTGTAATAGGCTTCATTCTAATGTGACTATTATTGGCTTGCAGTGTTACGACAATTTCGCCCCTTCTTTTGGACAAGTTGAGGATGGGCAGTTGGCATATCACTTTCTTTTCAGCCGGCAACTGTCTTTTATGCTCTGGTGTGTTATACAAAAAGAAATTCATGATTTTCTTCATCGGCCTAAGAATGGCCCCTGGCCGCCAGCCATGTTTGCGCGCTTCATGGCTAGAGGTCCAATTCCAGCCATGGCGATGCGAAACAGGTTTCCGAAGCCCCCCGCAGTACTTGTGTCCTGTGCCCACTCGTCCTTTGCTCTCATGCTTAACCATTTGTCGACTATTAACGGATTGTTTTTTCTGTTTTTTACGGCCAAATAGGAATGATTTTCTTACCGCGTATGTACGGCGCTCAACCTTAACTCCTTCCTCACTGTTCAGCTCTGATGGATTGTGAAGGTCGCTGAGACCGTTCAATGCACGCAGCTCTGAAAATACACGTGCCAAAAATGGTTGCGAAGGGTTAGATTTTACCATATCCGATTCGTTGGTTTGTACCCATTCCTCAGAATCCGTGAGCTCCGAAGTTTTACTAGACACCACATATTCTGCATACTGCTTGCGTATTCGACAGTGGGTGCAGGTCTTAGCATTTTGGCAGGTGCACCGACATTTAGGTTGCTTTTCCGGTTGTTCAGAACTCTCCTTGTCAAAAGAATCCTTACAAATTTGATCAGCGGTCGCCGGCGGCTTACCCAAATAAGCGATCAATATGTTATCTGCAGTTTCTCCCTTATCCTTGTCGGATCCTTTATAGGTCGGCATGGACTTGGACTTTGCAAGCGGCTTCCCCGTTTCACTAATTGGCATTGTTAGCCGTTCCCGGTTACACATAACGCAGCTCACCCGCCGACTTGGTGCCAAGTTTGAAAAAGAAGGATATTTTGTATAATTGTTGCTTTCCGGGTGTTTGCTGTGTGTTATGTTAATCAAAGTGCGCTTGACGATTGAGTCAATAAACTGCTCAAAGTCTTGTGCCATTTTCTGTTAAGTAGATAAGATTATTGAACTGATCGATCACAGACCATTTTTTGTACAGACCATCTCACAACAGGCAGAATTGCCCCTCGGGTCGTTCTGAAATATTTCCCTGTTCTTTACTTCAGTAATATTGAAACTGTGATAGCGTTCAGGGTCCAATCCCTTGTCTTCCTCTGGTGCCCAATCCCTTCGTTCCGAATTGGCCATAACAAACAGTATGTCTTGTGGTTGAGTCCTTTTATTTAAATTATCCCTGAAAGAATTTAAAAAATGTGAACTCTGAGCTGTGTATGCATGTAAAATTTTTAGAGTTTACACTTACTTTGTGTCTTCGCATTTAATGCGCATACGGCAAAGAAACTCCAGCGTTCCAACAACATTACCGTTCAGCTCAAAGTTGCAGGTGTCTGTGTATAACTGTTCAGACATGCCCTTGACAATGTTATCGATGAAGTTGTGCGCAAAACTTATGTTGCCTGCGCCGAGAGCGAGATGTCCGTAGTTCACTGAAATCGCCATTCCACATGTTTTCATCGCCTTGCGAAGATTATCTGGTTCCTCTTGTAACTCAACTTCTCTACCGATCTTAAATTCTGATACATTGATGCGGCTTTCTGTTACAGCAAGACTTTTACTATTGAATACTAGATCTACTCTCAGTTTTTTGAGATCTGTAATCACCACTTTTGGCGACTCAAATTTCGTTACTATAAAATCGAATAAAAAATTACAGGTTTCCATTTTATAAAATTACTGATTTATCGATACGATTATCCTTTATCCAAATTTGTAATTAACCTATGAAGGCAATTTATTTGAAATTTCGTTTTTGTACTGAAAATGTAAATTTAAAATGGATTGTAAATTTTTATTAAAAAAATTTCGAGAGAAATGTTCACTTAAACGTTACACTTACAAAACTAATAAATTTAATATAGTCTGTGAGCAAAGCAAAGCAAAAGCAACTTAGATGTTAAAAGTTTTTAAAAGAAATAATTTTTTTGGGATTGTTAACAAATGGCTTTAGTTAAATAAAATAAGAGAATTTTATAATAATGTTGAATTGATGAAATATTTAAAACTAAACGAAAGTACGAATTAAATAAAGGGTCAGCCTGATACGCCCATTTGTGTCCTGTCGTTAAACTTAAAAAAATGTCAAGAGATCAGGACTAGACGATAACTTGAGCCCTATTGGCTGTAGGCCTGTAGCCTAGAAACTATCCTTTGCATAAGCCTATAGGTTTAAACAATATCAGTTTCAGTGTTGAATTAAGAAAATCTGCAATATCGTACAGTATCTATCATACTTTTTTAATGCATTTATATATTTTTTAGATGCATAACTAAATTAATAATCAGGGCTTTGATGATTTGTTTGTTCATTAACATGGCTTTATATATTTTAATAGCTTTACTCACATTGCTTACACATTCTTATATCTGGACTTAAGTCTGGAACATCAACGTAATACTATCACATAGAATAAATTAAATACATTAAAAGCTAAAAGCGTTCACGACAGTCCACAGATTCCTAGCAATAGTAAGGACGCGGGTTGTACTGTTGGGTAACACACGAATCATAGTATTGCCTTCCACACGGGTTGCAGTAGCAAGCATCACACGGGAAGCAGCCCTTGCCAAGTCGAGGGATAGTGTCCAGCGGGGGCATGGGAACTTCAAAGAGTGCTCGACGCAGGCGCTGTTTGTCGGTGAGTCCGTCAGGGCCGATAGAAGTGCGAGCTTTATGGTTCATCAGATATTTCTTCATGTCTGTGCCTTTCCGTTTATCTTTTGCCGCCTGCTCCTCGGCTTCTCGGGCCCGTTTTGCAGCCTCTTCGGCGGCCTTCATGAAGCGTTTGGGCATTTTTACTGTGGCGCGTTTGTTTTTCACTTCCTTTTTGACTTTACATATCGGCCATGTGCGTTCTCCTGGTGGTCGAACACGACCTCGCATAGGACCACCAGGTTTGTCACCCCAAATGCTCGTTGATTTTGTCCTGGGACCTGGATAAGCTGACTTACCGTGTGGTCCTCCACCCTTACAATGAAAGACGCCATCCTCAAAAACTTCTTCAAGGGGCCTCCCAAATGCCGTGTTCTCAAATCGATCGCCGGTGGCACAGTCATAGGCTAGCCAGTAATCGCCTTGTTTCATTGGATACTTTGCCGGCACTTTCAAGTCGGAGGGACTTGTCTGTGTGCTGTTGTTCGCAGTCTTTGGCTGTCGCTTTAGTCGAGTCTGTGGCAGCAATGGTGTCACATTCATATCGAACTCCAACTCACTCTCACTTGTGTCTGTCAACACCAGCGCATCGGCGCAACTTTCCATGCGAAGAGCTTCGCACTCTTCGTCCAGTGCGTTCCTGAGTTCGCGCAGTTCCCTTACATCTCGGCAGGTACACAACATTATCGGCTGGTGGCAAGTACACTTACGGAAGCCCTTTGCTTTTAGGCTTTCCTTTAGTTCCCTTAGGATCAGTGCCTCATCAGATTTGATTATCTTATATGTAATGGGGATAGTAGGGCCCCCGCCCAAGGTTATGAAGATTTCACCATTCTTCTTACACACGCAAAGTGAGGGCAGCTCCATTTGTTTAGATTTTTCCGATATCTGCTCTGCACACACATTTTTAGCCTTTGCCGGGTCGTTAAGAAAATGTTTCATTATCTTTAGAATGGGCTTGCTAACTGCTCCAGGTCGCCAGCCAAACTTGAGCGCCTCTGGGCTGGAAGACCAATCCCAGCCATGTCGACCCGAGATCATGTTTCGCTTAGCTCCACTTTGCTTTTGCCCTTTTTTAGCCTGCTTATGCCCTTTTCTCGCCCGTTCTTTCTCTTTATTAGGCTGCTTTTGTTTGAAGGGTTTGCTCTTTGTATCTGGGACAGGTTTGTTTTCTTTTTTTGAAGATCGGTCTTTTTTAATGCCCAGCTGTATCCATGAGTTCTGTTTGCTTTCCATTTTAGAATCTGCTGGCTTTTGAAAAGTTGGATTATCGTACATGACGCGTAACTCAGAGAACACACGTTCTAGAAACGGGCGACTATCGTCCGCTTTAGCCAAGTCCATATAGAAATCCTTTTGGGTATCATCGCTGACCGAAGACTCGGGCTTCGGTATATTTTTTTTTTCGGGCTGAAAGATATCTGCACACAATTGGCGCACTCGACAGTGGGCACACAGTTTGTTGTTTTTACAAGTGCAGTGGCACACTTCTTCGAAACTCTTCTGAGAGTCACATGGAGTTTTACAGAAATCGTCAGTTGTCGCTGGCAGCTTACCCAAATATTTATTTAAAATATTATCCACTGTCAGCTGTTCCTTTTCCGGAGGTTTCTCAGTAACCGGCATTGGCTTCGTTGAGCAATTTGGACATGTTGCGAATTTTGGAAGCCAGGACATGCTGGTCAGGCAGACGGGACAAAAACGTATGGACGCGATCTGTGCTTGACCTTCATCATTGAGTGGCAAGTCTAAAACAGGTGCTAGACTCGGGCTCTCCACCTTTTCAACTGTGTTGTCGGGCGCCATCCGTGGGCTCAGGCCAGTGCTCTTCAGAACAGAGTCAACAACATTCTCGCACTCTGTTGCCAATTTCTGAAAGTGCGTAAAACAGAATTAAAGGAGTTTCGGAGAAAACGCAACTAAGCAACCTACCTTCAGCTCACTTTTGACGAAATCGCCAACTGGGTCATGTTTGAAAAATTCCATGGGCTTGGGTACGTCTGGTTTGATGCTTTCATAGCGATAAATGTCCAACTTCAGGTAATCATCGCCCTCCTCTGGGTTCAAAGCATCTGCACAAGGATCGCATGGGTTGGGGCATGATTGAGACTGGCTTACAAGAAACATGATATCTTGCTCATTGATGTTTTTGTTTACATTACAAGAAAATTCTTTCGAATTTTCGTTTCTAAAACACACAGTTAATAGTGGTCCAATAGTCAGGAAATATATACTTACTCTGGCTGATCAACGCATTTAATAATAAGACGACAACTGAGCTCCACAGTGCCAGCAGCTTCGCCGCTTTTTTCAAATTTGCAGGACTCCTGGATGAGCAGTTCTTTCATATCATCTGCTATTTGATTAGTAACTTTTTCTGGCAAAATGATCGTGCCGTTGCCGAGAGCAACATCCTTGCAGCTAATTGAGACGGGTATTCCACACTTCACGAGCTTCTTGCGCAGCTTGCTGGGTTCCGCGTCAAAGTCAATGCTTGAGCCATCCTTGAACTCGGTTACGTTGATGCGACTTGCGGTTATATTTAATGTTTGATTAAAAAATGTTACTTGCACTTGTAATTTCTTTGGATCTTTAATTTTAACGTTTGGTGACTCGAACTTCGTCACAATGCTTTCAAGCCCAAATTTACAACTTGCCATTTTAATACGGGTTCGGTTAATGTAAAGATTCCATTCCTTTTTATGCAATTGGTAATTTATTGGAAGTTTTATGCTTGCTTATTAAAGCGATAATAATCAAGCAACGGGATTTTTAAAATTAAGTAATAACACTTTTATTAACAAAATTTTGGAATAAACGTGTATATAATGTGTGCGTTCAAGTAAAATATATAATGAATGCAGCTTAAACCAAAATTACAGGTACTTGTAAGGAACATTTACACAAAACCTACTACGATGAAAAATACTATTAAAAACTTTTTGAAACATTTAAATGTAAGTTTTTTTATTCGACTACGAACTGTGTGAAATTTCTCTTCTGCTTACCCGTGTTAAATAAAGCGTATATATGCTTTTGCAAATAAACAAGAAAGAAACACCAACTAGGCTTAAATGTAATCGAAAATCATATTTATCTGTAAAAATAAAATATCATCATTTTTAAATAAATACAAATAGTTTTTATTGACGTTTTTTTTGTTATTATTCAATATAAATAAGAATATGGATACCATTGTTGGGTTTGTGGACTGTAGTTAAAATTATTATGGTATTGATTGTAATATTGGGCAGCAAATGGATTATAGCTCGGACCTTCGCTTGCCATTACTTCAAAGGAAAGTGGAGGTCCTTGGTGCAGAGCGCGTTGTCTACGTTGGGCATCGGTTAGTCCGTCGGAGCCCACTTTGGGTTTCTTCTTAGAGAAGACGCCGTGCTCTTTCAAATATTTCATCGCATTGATTCCCATTTTCTGCTTAGCTTGTTCAATCAATAAAGCTTCCTCTTTGGCTTGAGCTGCTTTTTTGGCAGCTATTGCGAAGCGTTTAAGCGGTCTAACGGGAATAAACTTATTAGCACCGCTTTTTGGTGGCGCTGTAGCTCCAGGGACCTTCTGTCTAGTCAGAAAGCTTTCAGCTCCTTGTCCACCACCGCGCATAGGCCCTCCAGGGCTAGCACCCCAAATACCTTTCGATTTGGGCCTGCCACCTGGAGCGGCCGATTCGCCGTGCGGACCGCCACCCCTCAAGCCAAATAAGCCATCCTCAAACACTTGCTCTCCGGGCGCGCCAAAAGCTGTGCCCGTGTACCGATCACCGGTAGCACCGTCAAAGGCGCGCCAGTAGGGGCTGATAGGATGGGTTCGCTTGGTATTTAACTCTTGTTTAGAAAATTGGGTGCCATGGTTAGCTGTCGGTGGTTTTGGCGGCGATCGCCGCTGCGGCACGCCAGCCGGCGGTGTCACGTCGAAATCGTATTCCATATCACTGTCACTGGTGTCGGAGAGCACCAACTTATCCACGCAACTCTCCATGCCGCGGCGCTGGCATTCGCTTAGCAGCGCCTTCTCAAGATGCCTCTTTTCCAAGATGTTGCGGCAAACGCACAACATAACTGATTTATGACATGTGCATTTGCGGAAACCCTTGGCCTTGAGGTTTCTTTTGATTTGGCTGAGGGTCACGGCAAGATCGCTTTTAACTACCTTAAACACAACGGGTTTCGTGTTCACGTCCTGACTATTCGCTCCGCGCAATATTATGGTTATTTCACCATTCTTTTTGCAAACATGCAGAGCTGGCAACGGAGCCTTAGCTTTCTTTTCGTCCTCCTCTAGCTGCTGGCATGCATCAAATGAATTTTGGGCTGGCAATTTATACAAAAAGTAATTCATAAGTTTCTTAATTGGCTTGAGAATGGCGCCAGGTCTCCAGCCGTACACGAGTGCCTCCTTGCTCGAGGACCAAGCCCAGCCGTGACGACGAGAGACACGGCGCTTTCGCTTAGAACAGGCCTTATGTCGATGGCCACAAATTCTTTCACTGGTCGATTTTCTACGTTGATTGGCAGAAGTCGTTCCTTGTTTGGCAGCATAGGTCGCTATACGCGGTTTCGTCACCCCTTCCATATCTTCACAATGCGCAGTCGCAGCTTTTTCCTTGGTATTGTTTTTTACGTACAGATCGCGTAGCTCGGAGAAAACTCGAGCCAGGTGTGGACGCGGATCTTCCGATCTGCCAGAAGTTACACGAAAATCGTTGTTTAAATTCGACTCCATTTTGTTTTCCTTGGAAGTCGGCTTGATATCGGTCTGGAATATATCGGCGCACAGTTTACGTATTCGGCAATGCGTACAAAGCTTGTTCCGGCAGGTGCATCGGCATCTGGCTTGAACGTCTTGACGTGTACTTTCCTTAGAACTTTTAGAAGAGGCTTCTTCACATATTTCGTGACAATCTGCCGCCGGCTTGCCCAAAAAGTCGATTAGTATTTGGTCAGCTGTTAGTTCCTTTTTATCATGAAATCTGGCTAAAGTCGGAGCCGGCTTCACACCGCATTTTGGGCAGGTGGCGAACTTCGGCAGCCACGACATATTGTTCAGGCAGATAGGACAGAAGCGTATAGGCTTGATATTTGTAATACCTGGTCTGCTTGAAGCACTGAGCACACGCTGCTTTTCCGATCGACCTGAAAAGCAGGGAGCACTCAGTGAGCTATGTGGGGTATCCTTCTGGGGATAATAACTTGGCAGACCGCAGCGACTGCTGAACTCATCAGTTGTTGTTGAATAAGGCGACCGTAACGACTGACCTCGGCTAGTATTATTGAGAACTGAGTCAATAACCTGCCCGTAGTCGTCTGCCATTTTCTGGAAATGGAAGTGTGTGGAAATGAATCGAGCTGTCGATGAGTATATTCTACTCACCCTCATCTCACAGCATACAGAACTGCATATTGAATTGTTTTTAAATATTTCACCGTGCTTGGGTGCACCGGCAGTGGAACTGTGATAGCGGGTCAAGTCCAAGTTGAGTAGTTCATCGGCTTCCTCTGGTTCCAATAGATCTACACATGGATCACAGGGTATTTGAAATTGCTGCGGAGCTCCTAAAATAAACATTATGTCTTCCTTGTTCATGCTTGCATTCAAACTGCATTGAACATTGTCTTCAGGCGGACTGTAAAAGAGAAATCATTGACAAAATAGAAACGTTTAGCTGAACCTAAGGTTTACTAACATTGGCTGGTCATCGCATTTTATTACCACGCGGCAAAGGAACTCAAGCGTACCAACAACCTTATTTTTATCCTGCCCAAAAGAGCAGGTGTCCACGTGCATTAAATCAGTCATTCCATAATCAATCATTTCAGTAAAAGTGCTTGGAAATCGCGTAGATCCGGTGCCGATTTGGAAACCATTGTACTTCACACAGAAAACTATGCCACATTTCTCAAAAATGTTGCGCATTTTTTTCGGCGTAAGGCGAAATTCAGTGCTTGACCCTTTTGTGAAATCGTTTACATTGATGCGGCTCTTTGTTAAGCATATAAAGGTTTTATCCAATTTGGCCTCCACTTGCAATTTTTCGGGATTTTGAATATTCAAGCTGGGCACCTCCAATTTGGTCACAATAAGGTCTAGGACAAAGTTACACACGTCTATTTCACCCATTTCAATAATATTTGCGGTTCAAATCGAACACACAACAATTTAAAATTGGTAAATACAGTCTTAAAATACGAATTTTGCTTGTAAAAAACAGTAAAGCTTGCTTGTGACTAAACTAAAACTTAATATAAATCCATATATAGAAATCTGAAGCATATTTTTTTAAAAGCCATGATTACTTAACAAAGCACATCTGACTCACATGATTTAATATTTTTTAAATTAATAAGTACTTTAAAGATCAATATGAAATAAATATATGCGATATGTTTAATTTTTTTCATTCATTTTTAAAGAAGGCTCTTAAAATCAATAAGTGTATATTTTCCAACTTAAATTATGATACAAAAAAATAACCAATTCTTTAATAAATCTCATCTTATTTTACATAGAAAAATTAGAGAACAATAAAAATAGTAAAAAAAAGTCAAAAAAGTTTAATGACTTCAGTTCCTCTCAAGACTATCTGGATTGTTAACTATCCTTTGGCTTTTCCACTGTACCGTCTAATACTGTACTTGGGTGCCCTGTAAAGGCTTATGTCCTGTTAGTCTTCTACGTGACAAATACATGAGCTTCACCATTCTTAGCCACAATAGCAGCATGGATAGCAGCACTGGCCGCCACAGGGGTTGTAGCCCTCGCAGGGATCATAGCCCCTGCCCAGCCGGGGCATGCTGTCCAGCGGTGGAATGCACATCGACTCGAGTTCGCGACGCCTGCGTTGCGCATCGGTGAGTCCGTCCGGCCCTATGAATGGTCCAACTGGTAGCGGGGCATTCGCCCCAGGGTTATTAGGGTCCCACGGCTTACGTAGGGCGCGCTTATCCCTTAAATATTGTATTAGGTCAATGCCCTTCTTCTTGCGATCAATCTCGTTCTGAATTGCATCTTTGGCGTCTTGGGCAGCCTTCTTGACAGCTTCAATGTAGCGTTTAGGCATTCTTACTGGTATGAGTGGGCTCTTGCCTCCGGCGCCAGGCTTGCGCTTAGCACCGGGGAATGACTGTCCACCCAGACCACCCAGACCACCAGGACCACCTCGGCCACCTCCGCGCATTGGTCCGCCAGGGCTTTCACCCCATATGCCAGTGGTTTTTTCCCTGCCGCCGGGACAGGCGGAAAGTCCGTGCGGTCCACCTCCGCCATAGCCAAATATTCCATCCTCAAACACAGGTTCACCAGGTGCGCCAAACGCTGTGCCCGCGTAGCGATCGCCTGCAGCGCAGTCATAGGCGCGCCAGTAGGGACCGAGCTGGATTGGATACTTGGATGGTACTTTAAGATCCTTTGGGTTCGTCTGGGTGGAGTTGCTAAAAGTTTTGCGCTTAAATGGATAAGGAGGTTTGGCTAAGGCCGCTGGCGGTGACACATCAAACTCAAATTCAATTTCGCTCTCACTGGTGTCCGTGAGCACCAGATGCTCCGCGCAGTTCTCCATGCCGCGGTGCTTACACTCCTTCTGCACTGCTTTCTCGAGCAGCTTCTTCTCCATAATGTTGCGGCAGACGCACAGCATCAAGGTCTGGTGGCAGGTGCACTTGGGGAAGCCCAAATCCTTAAGCTTCCTCTTGATCTCTCTAAGGGCAACGGCTAGATCGCTTTTGACCAAGTTGAACACTATTGGTTTCATATGTATGTTTGGCCTATTGAGAGCTCGCAGTGTAACTGAGATTTCGCCATTCTTCTTGGAAACGTGAAGAGTGGGCGGTAGACCCGACTTTTCGTCATCTGCTGCTTTTGCCTCTTTGCACTTATTGATGGCACTGCTCTCCGGTGAGTAGTGCAGGAAAAACCTCATTAGCCGTTTCACCGACTTACGAACGGATCCCGGTCGCCAGCCATTCTTGGAAGCCTCCTCGCCAACACCCCAGGCCCAGCCATGATTCCGTGGAACGGCGCCTTTCCGCTGTGCGCAATGCTTGTGGAAACCGGCACTATTGCGTTTAGAGAGCTTGAGTGCCTTGCCAACTTTGCGATGCTTTTGCTTAACGGGCTTTGTTTCAAGATTCTTTTTAGCTGTGAATCGTTTCTTCGACGACCATTTCGCGCACTCGATTGCCTGCTGCGGTTGTGATATGCTGTCCTTGACATTATATAAGTCACGCAGCTCGGAAAAGACTTGGGCTAGATATGGCCTGCACTCGTTTTCGTTTTTCTTCAACACACAAAAGTCCTCGGAGTTTTGTGGCTTTACAATGGGACATGCTTTTACATTTTTACTAGCTTGAAAGATGTCCGCGCACAGCTTACGAATGCGACAGTGGGCACAGAGCTTTCCAAACTTGCAGGTGCATCGACATTGGGTGCCCTCCTCTTCTTGTTCCATAATTTTTGACGTGTCACAGGGATCCATGTTGCAATCGTTCGTATGGTCCGCGGATTTGCCCACAAACTCTTGTATTATTTGTTCCGGTGTCAGTTTAGCCTCCTTGTGACGTTCCTCAAGCATCGGCATGGGCTTGACTCCGCACTTGGGACAGGTGGCAAATTTAGGCAGCCATGACATATTGGTCAGGCAAATGGGACAAAAGCGTGAATCCTTAATCGACGGCTTTTCCAGATCACTGATTGGCACAGGATTCAATGCTGGGTCGCAGAAATCTGGACCCTCACCCCGGCGTGCTGGAATGTACGAAAAGCATGGGCCCTTCAGTTCACTTGGCTGAACGTCGACATAACTGATGGCATTGGGACAGGGACCATCTTGATTCTCTTGTCTTCGGCAAGGCGACTTCAATGGCTTCGGATGGCCAACTTCCTTGTTAATTTCGTCAATCATCGCCTCGCAATCCTGCGCCATTTTCTAAGAACAGAAACGTTTGCATATAATCAGCAAAGAACTACGGCTAATGCCTTTGCAACCCACCTTCAGCTTACAGCAGGCGGAATTGGCTACTGGATTATGTGTAAAAATATCCGCAGCCCTAGACCCACCAGCAGTCGAGCTACGATATCGCTGTAAGTCCAGTTGCAGGCGATCATCGCCTTCTTCTGTTTCCAATACATCTAGACAATTTTCGCAACGGTTGGCACATCGCTGGGACTCGGCCATGATAAACAGGATATCCTGCTTCGCAATGCTTTTGTCCATGTTGACGCAAGGCTCGCCCTCACTGCGAATCACGTTAGGCATGAGACCTTCTGTACAGAATCTGCGATTATTGTACTTACTTTTGCTTCTCGTCGCATTTGATGACCAGCCGAAAGAGCACTTCAAGTTTGCCAATAACTTCGCCGTCTTTCTCGAAGCTACCGCCCTGCACTTGCATTAAATCGGACATGCCTTCCCTTATTTCATCTATGCGATCTTCCGGTAATCTTAATTGACAGTCGCCTATGACCTTGGAGTTGTACGCGACCGTCATTGCCATGCCGCACTCTAGAAGATTCTTGCGTAGTTTCTTTGGCGGCATCTTCATTTCGACTCCAGCTCCAGACTTGAACTCGGTCACGTTGATGCGGCTCGCTGTCATCGGTACTCTAATGCCTCCAAAATTGGCATTAACTTGCAATTTGGCCGGATCTTTAATTTGGACGACATTACTTTCCAGATGTGTCACGATAAGATCAAGGACAAAATCGCAGGCAGTCATTTTAAATGTTCTTTGGTTTGTTTATTTGAAAAGAGATTGCCGGTGTTTGTTTTTGAATATTTTGTTATGTTTGTTTTAGATACCACTTTGAAAGAAAAACTTAGAAAAACCACTGAAAATTTTTAAAACTAATAACTTAAAATTTTTCTATTACAACATATTTTCAAGCTGCACTTTAACCCTTCTCAAATAAATTTAGATACGTCAAATCAAATGCTACTTTGATGAATAATAATATTAAACAATTATCAGTCAAAATAATTACTAAAGGTTTCAATTCCCAACGAGCAGTGGCAGATAAGATCGATAAATGATCGACCCTTTTTTTAAAAATGTCCAAAGCCTTAAGTAATGAAAAAGCTCTCCTCTTTCCACTTAGTTTCTCTTGAGATCCAAAATCTTGTTCCAGCTGTAATCAAAACTACAAAGCTATGAAAGTTTAAAAATACATATGTATTTTTATTGTCATATCTAAATTGGCTCGCTTTAACATTAAATATAGTGTATAAAAAGATGAATTGAAAAAATCTGTTGAATGCCGATAGTTTAAATGCCTTACAAAAGTATGGCAGGCTTGAAAGTAAAATTAATTGTTCGTCTTTTTAAACAACACTTTGGTTTTACCTATTCCTAGCATGGTTTGTTAGCTTAAAATAAAAAAACCAATTAAATAGTTGGAAGCATAAGATAAAATTTAATCACAGCATTGCCTATCGTTAATTATTTAAAATATAATCCAAATATTGTTTTTGATAATTGTCAACTCGTAATGGCGAGAAAATTAAAATGTGTACCACTCATCTCTGAGAGGCGCAATACACGTTATCTGTAATCAGCTAATTGTAACAACCGCAGCCACCAAAGTTATACCACTGTGGACAACAAGAATTGCATTGGATGCACGGATCGTAGCCCTTGCCGAGCCGGGCCAAGCTTTCGAATGGCGGCATGCAGATCTGGTTAAGTGCACGACGCTTGCGCTGTGCATCGGTTAGTCCGTCAGGTCCGAGAACTGGGCCAGTTTTAGTCTTGACCTCCTTCTTGGGCTCATTTGGGTTCCAGGGCGTGGGAATAGCTCCTTTTTTCATTAGATACTTCATCAGATTAATGCCCTTTTTGCGGCTTTCAATCTCGTTCGCAACTGCGTCTTTAGCGTCTTGGGCAGCCTTCTTGACAGCTTCAACATGGCGCCTTGGCATTCGAACTGGAATGATTGGACTCGGGCCAGTAGGTTTCTTTATAGCGCCAGGAAAAGCTTTTCCACCAGTACCGCCGCCTATGCCACCAACTCCGCCGCCTCGTCCGGGTCCACCACCCCGTCCGGCTCCGCCGGCTTTTCCACTACTGCCTCCGCGCATGGGACCTCCAGGACTCACGCCCCAAATGGTTTTTGCTTTGCCCCGTCCACCGGGAGCGGCCGACTTACCGTGCGGACCGCCACCTCGGTAGCCAAACAGTCCATCCTCGAACACAGATTCACCAGGCGCCCCGAACGCTGTGCTCATGTAGCGATCGCCAGCAGCACAGTCATAGGCGCGCCAGTAAGTACCAACCTTGCGTGGATAGGTTGGTCGAGCTACTCTATCCTTTTGTTCCGTTTGTGTAGTCATATTGATTGTGCGGGGCTTTATGGCCAGCTGCGGAATGCCCACGCGCCTTGGCGGTGTCACATCAAAGTCATACTCCATCTCGCTGTTGCTGGTATCTGTCAGCACCAGATGATCGCCGCAATTCTCCATGCGGCGGCGTTTACACTCTTTCTGGAGTGCTGCTTCGAGTTGCTTCTTTTCCGCAACTTCGCGGCAGACGCACATCATCAAGGTCTGGTGGCAGGTGCACTTGCGGAATCCCTTATCCTTGAGCTTCTTCTTGATCTCTCTCATTGCTACAGCCAGATCGCTTTTGACCACCTTGAACACAATGGGTTTCATGTGCACATGTGGATTTTTGCTCGGACGCAGCGTTATATATATTGAGCCGTTCTTCTTGCACACATTCAGAATGGGCAGTTCTTTTGCGTCCTCTTCCTCCTCCACTCGCCGACAGGTGTTGAATGCATTGTTTTCCGGTGAGCACTGCAGGAAGTATCTCATGACGACACCTGCGTAGCGACAAATGGCACCTGGTCGCCAGCCGTATTTACGGGCTTTTTTGGTCGACGCCCAATCCCAGCCGTGTCGTCGGGAGACGTTACCCTCTCTTTTAACGCAAGTCTTATGGCCAAATTTCGGGATAAGCGGTGGGCGATTCACATCAGTTCTGGCCGTATATAATTTTGGAGCTAGTTCCTTTGGCCGGTCTTCTTCAGCAGGTTCAAACTTAAGAAGAGACTGGGCACAGCGCTTGCTTAGTGCGCCTGCCTTAGTCGACTCTCGTTTAGTGTACAGATCTTGAAGCTCGGCGAAAACACGTTCCAGATAGGGACGACATGCATTGGGCGCCATATTGTCCTGCTCGATTACAACACAGAAGTCCTCATGTGCCTTGGGTTCAACTTTTGGGCAAATACCCTTGAAAACGTACTCAGGATTAAACATATTCTCGCATAAATTGCGAATCCTACAATGAGTGCATAATTTGCCATTCTTGCAGCTACAGCGATTCGCAGTTGTACACGGATCTTTTGGCTCAATCTGCTTCTTTCGGTCCTTCTGCACTTTTTGCTCTTTCTGCTCATTTTGCTCATTTTGCTTATTCTCAGCACAGGGATCTATGCAGAAGTCATCAGCTGTGCCCGATGGTAATTTAAGAACTTCATTAATGATTTGATCAGCTGTAGGTATTTCATCTAACTCCTCAATTGGTGGCTGGGCTTTGGTGCAGCATTTAGGACACGGAGCGTATTTAGGTAGCCACGACATTGGAGTAAGGCAAACAGGACAGAATCGTATTGGCTTAATGCCCATCTCCTCTGTATCTCCCAACGGAACAGGTATATTGTAATCAATCGCCTTATTCGTATATGTTGGCCGGTTACTGTTCCAGTCTGTAAAAACGGCATCATCATTTAACGGCGAAGTTAGGTGGTCTAACTTCTTGACAACCGAGTCTATAATGTTGCTGTAGTGCGTCGTCATAGCCTTCACCCCATCGCAGACATCCACGCCAGCAGTTTCACGAGGTGGTTCAGTAACACGCTGGTTTAAGCTAGGATACCGAGCAATGTCTAATTTGAGGCGTTCATCGCCCTCTTCTGGCTCCAGCTCATCCAAACACGGCTCACATGCCGGTGGGCAGACTGTTTGTTCACCCACCAGAAACATAATGTCAGGTGTATTTATGGCTTTGCCCAGGTTCTCTATACCTACTGTATCACAGGGTCTGTGGGCGCCAGCACAAAGTCAAACGGGTGCAGCAACAAACAAGGAATACAGTTATATTAACTTACTGTTTATCGAGCGTTATCTCCTCGCACTTGACGATCAGAACGAACAGCAGCTCCACTGTACCCACCTCAAGATCGCGGCGTTTAATATCGCATGTTGCCGAGTGCAGAAGATCGGTCATTCCTTTCTGAATGCGGTCAATGAAGCACTGGGGAAATGCGATCTTTGCGTGGCCCAAATTGAGTCCAGTATAGCGAACTATCACGGACATACCATCATTCTCAATATTTTGGCGCAGAGTTGCCGGATCAGCTTCGAACTCTGTGCGGCGTCCATTTTGGAATTCGGTTACATTTATGCGGCTCGATGTGATTTTTACTGGTATCTTGTTGAAGTTGACCGTTACAGTTATGTCATTTGGGTCATCTATTTTATCTTTGTACAGACTTAAGCGTGTTACAATAACGTCCAACAGAAAAACCAATTTCTCTGGCTCTTCCTCGGCTATATTTAGCGACATTATGGTTGCACCTCAACAGCAATTTTTTCGCGCCGAATAAATTAAATTAAAAAAAACTAATATAGGAAGTCAAAATTGATTTAGTCAACAACCAGTCTGCCTAACAAACTAAAAACACTAACTGACTTCAAATTCTATTTGTCTACAACTCATTTTCATATGAATAACCTACTGTATGAGTTAACTTATTGAACAAATATCTGGTTACAGTTAAAACAGTTAAAATCAGAATCATCTTTCTCAGTTGTAAGTGCAATGGCCTGGGTACCTACGAAAGTTCCAAAAGCCCAAACAAACCATTTCCAACAGGGCCCCAGTCGAATTTAAGCGCGTTAGCTGATTTTAATAAGCTTTTAAGCGGCTTAGCACGCAATGCGCAGCCTACACTCATCATACCCATCACATACATATGTTGGGGGCTGTCGAGCCCTCAAGTACGCTACACGATGCACTTATCTTAATTAAGTTCAATTTTAATTAAATTGACTCCATTCATTTGGGGCTTATCACGCTTCCGTGTTAAATAGTTGCATATGCAAACAACTGAAGCAGTAAAACATGCGATCTCCGCAAAGAGGCCCAAATCAAGCACATGATACTGGCACATTAAAAGGGCACAAAGGCAAATGTAGCCTTAAAAGTGCTTCTCCTAAAATCAAGTTATATATGGATGATGGTTGTCTACTTAGTCTAAAAGACTTTAACCGATTATCGTTTGGCTTAAAGTAAGCTATATTTCGTTTACCTTCATTCAATTAAAGCTAAAGCTTTTTTGTCAAAAAGCTTAACATAGATATTCGCAAACGTAAAATTTTTTATTGTTTAAAATATGACTTTATAATATTGGTTTAAAGCCATATTGTATTAATCCTGATTGCCAGGAGAGCATGTTTTGTACAACTCGCAGAATAAAAGCGGCCAATCTTCTCTTGATCGCAGACTATGCGCTCGAATCAGATGTTTCTTCGAAATCCTCCTCAAGCACTGGCCTAGCCTTGGCTTGGCACCTAGTACAGCTGGCATATTTAGGCAGCCAGGACATTGAGGCGAGGCAAAAAGGACAGAAGCGTGGGGGCTTGATGCCTATCTCCGTCGCACTGTCAGCTATAGGAACGGGGATCGTTCGCGACCAGCCTGCACAGCTCTTGGTCTTCGCTTCCCCGCTCACAATATATTGTTTCTCAGTCCGCAGCGGAAAGCATAAATGCGTAATTCTTTGCATAACCGAGTCGATAGTATTTTCGAATTGCGCTACATGTGTTCTTAAGACGGAGCACGCAGCTGTCCTACTGTCGCAAGTATTCTCAGAAAGCATTGCTCGACGCTGGCCTAAGCTGCGATAGCGACTTAGATCTAAATTAAGAAGCTCATCACCCTCTTGTGGCTCCAGTTCTTCCAGGCACGGCGCATCTATCAATGGACAGGGATCCGTCGGCCCAATTACGAACAAGATGTCACGCATACTGATGGCCTTTGCTGTGTTGAGCCATGGCTCCTTACGCTGCCTGTGGAAGGTGAAAGTAAGTCTGCTGTGAAAAAGTGTTAATCTTGAGCGATGCTAGCTTACTCCACGGCCAACGCTTGCTCCTCGCACTTGGTAGTCAAACAGCACAAGAGCTCCATGGAGCCCACCTTTTCCTCGTTGTTTATAATGTCACATGGGAAGGCCTCCGTCACATCGCTCATGCCATTTATAATTTGATCAAGAAAGCTTTTGGAAAACTCCATGGTGGCATTTCCTATCATTCTGCCACCGTAGCGAACAAACATAGGCAATCCACCCGCGAGAAGGTTACCGCGCAGCTTATTGTAATCCGAAGTGCATTGGATTGGGCGTCCTTCTAGTGCAGTTACATTTATGCGGCTCGATGTGATGTCGAGAGGCTTTTTGTTAAACGTGCCAGACACCAATAGTTTCTTAGGGTCATCAATTATCAAATCGTCCACCTCTATGCGAGTGACAACAGCGTCAAATAAAAAGTTCACTAGCGGCATGTTTTTTTGTAAAATTGACAACAAATATAATAGTTAAAACTTCTTAATATTAAAATTTCTTAAAACCACAAATATAAAAACCGTTTAATACAAATATCAAAAATTCCAGTACACAATTTTGTTCGAGAGTAAAATTAAAATAAAATGAGTGAAGATTGAAATAAATGGAATGAAAGGAAATTCACACAACGAATACTACGTTTATAATTAAATACATTAATAGAACTTGGCTTATGTATTAAAAGCCAAATTACACTTTCAAGACTTCTTCTTAACTTAATTGCATCAATAATTCTTTTTGAAGCTATTTGTTTATATGGAAAGATCCGGTTAAATGTAATATATATGTATGTAAATAAAATATAAATTGCACAATGATATTTTATATAACAAAAGTGATATTTTATATAACTTTACTTTGCTTGGCATCACCTTATTAGCGGATCCTTTTGATAGGGTCAGCTAATAACCTTAAATATCCTGTTGCGTGCCCGTGAAATGTGTCAGTGCACAATAAGTCGCCTTTAACTTTGGAGGGCAATGCACTTGCCGACCAACTAAGTCCCTGCCAGGACCCCAGGACCCCATTACATTTATCACATCTGCTGGCTTTGATTTGCTTTTAAGCGGCTTAGCACGCAATGCGCAGCCTAAACACACCATTGTGCTACATTAATTGACATCATGCACATATTTTAATTAAGTTCAATTTTAATTAAACATACCCGTTTTATTTGGGGCTTATCCCGCTTCCCTGTTAGCTTGTTAAACTTGCGATCTCTGCAAAGGGGCCTAAATCAAGAGCTTGATATACTAATTGAAATATGTAGAAGGGTTGTTTCGAGCCACACTAAAAGAGCTCTAAGGCAAACTATAGCGATGTTATTTGTACAACTAATGAAATGTAGCTTAAAGCTGGTAAACCAATAGCAATTTTGAATTAAATTAAAGATATTTAAGCCAATTGTTATCTACTGTCATTTTAACAATGATCGTTTCTATGGGAAATTAGGCAATTAGCTTATTAAAATGGGTGTAGAGAAGCAGAAAAAGCAGAAGAATAAGCTAAGTACACGCACACATGGATAGTTTGAAATTGGTTACTTATCCCCATTTTTAAAATGTTTGCCTTACGTGTGAGATAAATTCGTTGAAAACTCATCCACAGGACATCTTGAATTTACCTTCACAAATAAATTGCTCACTTTGAAAACGTGGCAAATCTGGAAGAATTGTTAGGGCTGCATTGTGGCCTTAAAATCAAATATATATATTTAAAAATGAAAAACGTACATTTTTCTAACACATACGGTAAAATATATTTCCACAGATAAAAGACAGGACAAAAACAATACATCACAAGGATTTGGTGATTGGTTCTCTGTCTCGTGGAGAAGGCACAAAGCGTTTCTGGGTTTTGGACTTCCGTTCCTGGCCGGATGATGCACAATTCGAATGGGTACAACTTTTAATGGGACGTATTTCTTTGTTGTCGACTATGATGCAATAGTCCCCATTGACATAGTTCATTTCTTGAGGGGGCTCAATGGTTTTTGGGCTCAAAATGTCTTCTACTTTCATGCGAACGCGACAATGAGCGCAAATTTTGTTCAACTTGCAGCAACAGGGATTGGTTGTCTCCTTCGTGTCCTTCGTCTCCTTCTCGGATTGGGTCGAGCCGACTACAGAAGTGTCCTTTAGATACTGCTCCATGATTTGGTCACTGGTCAGCTGTTCCTTCAGTTCGTCTTGAGGTACTGGCACTGGCTTGGCCGAGCACCTGGGACAGCAAACATAGTTAGGTAGCCAGGACATTGAGGCGAGGCAGAAAGGACAGAAGCGTAGGGGCTTGATGCCCATCTCCTCCGCCAAGTCACCTACAGAAACGGATATCGTTCGCGGCCTGCATGCTCGCCTCGGGGGCACGCTCGGTACATGGCCCAAATCGTCAGGCAGCGGGGGCGAGTATAAATGGGAAACCGTTTTGATAACCGAGTTGATAATTCCTTCGAATAGCGCTACCTGAGCTCGCAACAGAGCACACACTGTTGAGCTGTTATTGCTCGTATCCTCCAATTGTACTTTTAGAGACTCTTCAAGGCTGCGATAGCGAATTAGATCCAACTTAAGGCGCTCATCGCCCTCATCTGGCTCCAATTGATCCACGCACTGCGCATCTTTTACTGGAATAGGGTCCGTCGCACCAACTACGAACAAGATGTCATCCTTATTTACGGCCTTTCCCAACTTGGACCACTTTTGTTCACTTTGCCTGTGGGAGTAAATAATCGATGTGCTTTAAAAAACTGCTGATCTCGAGGGATCCTCACTTACTCCAAGTCTTTAGCTTTCTCCTCGCACTTGATGGTTAAAAAGCATAACAGATCCATTGTGCCCACCTGATTCCCATCACGGTCTAATATGTCACACGACAATACGTCCCTCACGTCGTTCATGCCAGCTTCGATTTTGTCAAGAAAACTTTGCGGAAAAGTGATGTGGGCGGGGCCCACATTTCTGCCACAGTAACGCACCAATAAATCCAACCCACTCGTTCCAAGGTTATCGCGCAGCTTTTCGGGCTGCATCCGGCATTCGATTGGCTTTCCTTGGAAGTCTTTCGCGTTAATACTATTTCCAGTGATGTTGATGGGCCTTTTGAAAAACTTTAGAGATACCGCTACTCTTTGTGGCTCATCGATATTGTCCGTGCTCAGCTCAATGCGAGTCACAATGATGTCAAATAAAAATATCACTTGAGTCATTTTCAGCTAAATTTACGACAGTGAATATTAAACATTTCCCTCACAGCACAAAAATTTAAAAAAACATGAAAGACAAACAAATAAAATCGTTTAAAATAAACGGAAAAAAACAAGTACACAATTTGGTTCGACAGTAAAATTAAAATAGAGCGAGTAAAAATGGAGTTCAGCAGGAAGACAATTTATTTAAATGGTTACTGGGTTTTTTGTATTTCAGAATTCTTATTCTGTTCCCAAAGTCTTTTAAAGAGTCCTTCAAGCGTAACCAAAAATAGGAATTAAAGCCGAAGCCCCAGCAGCCAGTGCTCGTTTAAATTAATTAAGTTTGGTACTTTATACGATGCCATAAAAATATTCAGGCAAATAGATGGTATGTGTATTCAAACTATCTGGTAGTATAGAAGAAGATCACGTGGTTATGGCATTATAGTGTCATAGCATAACCTCTTAACAGCAATTGTAAATTTCTTGTTAAAGATTATCCTCACTCCTTATTAGCAAATTCCTTTCAATTCAATAACCTTAAATATCCTGCACGCCCATCAAATAAGTCAGTGCACATTAGGTCGACCTCTACTTTTGGAGGGCAATGCATTTGGCGGGCAACCACATCCCAGAAGCCCTGCCAGGACTCCAACCAATTTAAGCGCGTTATATTTATCGCATAGGCTGCCTTTGATTTGCTTTTAAGCGGCTTAGCACGCCCACCACATATGTTGGGGGCTGTCACGCCCACAAGTATGCTACATTATTTCACATCAGTCACTTATCTAAATTAAGCTCGGAATTAATTAAATTTCGCGCTTCAATTTGGCACTTATCAGGACGAACGTATTACCCAGCTATGTGTGAGCAGGATCTACATCGGAGATTGAACCAAAACATTGCACAAATTTATAAAACATTTCTGGTGTATTTTGGGTTCTTTATGGACGCTTTGCTATTTGCAAAATAGCAGCAACATTAAAATTAAAATAAAATATGTTTTCAACATATCAACATCTGCTTTAAATTTAATTTAATTTTACCTCATTACTTAAAATTTTCCATTTATTTAAAGCAGCTGCATCTGCAGCTTCTTCGTATTTAATGCTTAGAAATTTTTGGGGAGTTGAAACAATTAGCTTAACTGAATTTGGGTCATAGTTGTCAGGAGTGATAAATGTGCCTACTTGGTTAATATTTGGTAAATTGAACCCTTTAACCCTTCTTTCAGCTAAGCTGCCACTTAAGCTTAGCATAATCTGTTTGAGTCTGTGCCGAATGACTTTCAAACTTTGGTCAGGAATTTATTGCTCATTCACTTAAATTTATTTGTACACATACATAAACATGTGTTTGTCGTAAATATTTGGCCATGTAACAAATGTAATTGCTTTGGCAGATTAATATCTGGCCATAAAACAAAGGCCAGGCTTTTGTGCAGTTGGAAAGAAGCTAAATTGCAAGCAATTATAAAACTTGAATCCTGCAAACATTCCTTATGCTACATGTGTACAAATATTTGTAAAATTTTGCAAAATATATTTCTTAGCATAACCAAAAACAAACTAATAAATACATAAGACTTTGTAAATTCTTTGAATATGAAATACCAAAGTTTTATATGCAACCAAACTAGAAGATTCATTCTCTGTGAGAAAAGCGACTGCACTTCAATCAGCACAGGGGAATAAAAACAGCCGGTTGCAAAAATGTGTTACAAATTAAAGCTTGAACAATGGGAAAAACACAAACTTATTTGCCAAAAAGTAATAATATTTTCAAACTTTTCAAGTATCGATTATTCTTTGCATTAAAATGACATACAAAAATACATTAAACTGTCATGTTATGTACCAGAAAAGTTATTCAGGTAACAAACGTTAAGTTCGTGCTAACTTGTTTGGAGGCTAGCCTCAAAAGTTTAGGAATGGGTTGAAAATAAACCCCTCTTGGAAACAAAACCCCTCTGAAAATATTAGTGGACTAAGGCAGAGTTACACTTTTGTTTTTATTTAAATATCTTGTGTTACAAGTAACTAATTTTTCCCCATAGTGCACTGCGCTATCGGATGCAATACTTGCGTCAAGGTGGATGTGAAATCTGCTATATGTGTTTACACCACAAGTACAGGATGCTGAAATGTTTTCCCTGTAAACAGTCGCACACTTTCACTCTGCACTTTTCACTCTACTATTGACAGAGTCCAATGCGAATGGCGAAGTGCAAGGCTGTGGCTGTGGTTTTGGCCAGCCGCAGGCATTTTCTGCTGCTGGTAGACAAATGGGCAATGCCATTAAATGCGTTTGAAAAATGCGGGCAAATCATTTAAAGCGCCCACAGTCTTACCAGCTTGCAAGCTTGCCAGCCTTGCTGGTTTTCTAATAAATCTGAGAATGCTGAAACTGACGTGGCTTAGAACCGTCAACCAAATAGAAAATGTTGCTAGTTCAACTCGATTCGGGTGAACGCAGCGACGCGAAAGTTTGCAAATATGTTTCGACGTTGACCCCGTCAAAATATACTATATACATACAATATATATATATATTATTTTTTTTTTTATATTTATTTGTGAGTATATATATAAGTATACTTGTTTGATTTATATTTAGCCAAGATCCAGGACGTTCTATGTGCTGTGCTCGCATTACCAATGTTTTTCTAGCATTTGCACGTTTTATTGATTTCAATTTTCCACATATTAGCTTATATTTTGGAGATGTGTACGTGACATGATTTGGGTCAACCCCAAACATAACAAATTTATTTTTTGTAAGTCCATGTAATACACTTTTTAATTTTATATTTGTTTTAAAGTTTTTTAGAACACATAAATGTGCATGAAACGCAATTTTGTATATGTACGTTATTTATAGAATTTTAACCGCAAAAGCTGTTTATGAAAAACCAGTGCTGGACTCCTTTTTTTATATCCCAAAAATACCACGACCTACATGCTGACTCAATGAATTTTTGGGATTAGTCTTTTATTTGTCGACTGCCCCAAGATATGAGCACTTTTTTTGTGGGGTATCATCTGTTTGGCTTATGTGGGTAATGTTTTTCATTAACATTTTTGCTCATTTCAATGTGCTGCGCTCTCGCATTGCCTTAAGGTTATTTGTGCGTTTTATTTGACTCCTGCTGTTGCCGCAGACTCTGTTGTATTTTAAGCCGAATCACAGTATAATATCAACATTGGCTATGGGATATGTACAAGTATGTTGCCATTTGTACGCACAGTGGAAACTCTATCTTAAGTTTAGCTAAAAATCAAATAAGCAAAAAAACAAATTGTGTAAATGAAAAGTCAAATCAGTTCTATCGAAAAAATGGGGAATGTGTGTTTAACAAAAAAAGAGTAACATCGATTATACATAAAGAATTATATTACAAGTTCAATGGCGAATCATTCGTTCTCCCTTTATAACAACTTGCTTTTTAAGTAGCTTAAGTTTTTCAAGGAATTTGAAAGTACTTACTTTTTGAAAATGCTGTGAAATTTATAAGAACTGTGCTACTTATTTGTCAAAAAATGAGGCTTTCCAAGTAAAAAATTCCACCGTGCAAAAGGCACATAAAAAGAAATAAGTTCATCTATTTTTTATTTTTATTTGCCTTTTACCACAAAAGCAGACATGTACACATATGTATACACACATATAGTTAGAGTGTATGCAAACTCAGTTTATTATGGTTTTAAAAAATTGGCACTTGGCCTTTGTGAGTCTTTTTTGGAATTCGTGCATTACAAGGCAGACTAAACTTTGCGGTAAGCGAATTTTGTAAATTGAATATTTATTAGATTTTTGAACTTCATTATATGGCGAGCGGGTTGTCATTGTTGAAGACTTACCTGTTGACAACAGAATCTGCATAAAGGCAAGCCAAGCTGGCATACTTCCAATATCTAATAATAACAACACAATAACATAACAACAATAACAACAATGACAACAACAAGGTTTAAGCAGCTTCAAATATGAGTAAAAAATTATTGCTTTCAAGTGAATGGCGGCCACAGAAAGCGGAAATTAAAACTTCGTCCCTCAAAGCTCTTGTCGCTGATGTCGTCTCCATAGAAACCATAAATATGCGCTGTGCACTTTGTGCTTTTTGTATCCTGTGTGGACACTGTATTCAGTTTGTCTTTGTGTGACATTGAATTTTATCAAGCATTTTATAATGAACTCGCATTTATATTTTTTTGGCACATGCTGTGCAGAATACCCATAATAGACGTAGACCCAGAATTTCTTTAGACATTAAAGAGGGGAAATAAAAATGGAATACTCTAAATCAGCCTTAACATAAATTGTGTGTTATATAGAGACATACATATATATAGCTTTTATACTCAATTCGAAAGCAGCCGCAAAACTTAACTACAAAGTGAATTTATTTTTGTCGCTGAACAGGTATATAAAGCCTTCTTAAAACTATGTATTGATTGGCTTGGAAAACTGTTATATATTGATATATATTTAAATTTCAGTAGTATATTATTTCATTTACAGAAAGATAGGAATTTCTGATTTGAATACCTATAGTTACCTATTAACAGTATCATGAAAAAACTAAGACTCTACAAAGTCAATTAATATCATTATTGTGTAATTAATTCTGTTCTATTCTAGACACATTACATTATTATTACTTCCACGCAAAAATACTTACTTTCACAAGAAGCTGTTGAAATTTAATAAGTTATAAGATAAGTTTAAAAAAAACGATAAAATCGTTTGCTTATTAACATATTCAGTATTTATTTAGGTAATTGTAAGTATGTCTTTAACTTAACAATAAATTTGAAATGTACAATCGATAATTATCAATAATTTAATCCATCGAAGGAAGAGAACAGTTAAGGCATATATGCCAGTAGTGTAATCCAATTGCTCTGTTTAACTTAAATATAAATATGCATGCGGGTACAGGTTATTCAAGTGTTTCAAGTTTTTCAGGATTTAGATAAATACACATACATACATACAATTTACAACTATTTGCTATAACTATTACATTGTTCTATTGTTGTTGAATTTTTGCCGATATAACTTTATGCTAATAGACGCATACAATGATTGAACGCACACATTTACATAAATAGTATATTTAGACAATAGTAACAATAAACTACAATTTCTGACTACAACTCTATATATATATTTTGTATATATATATATATATATATATATATATATATACGAGTATTCATATTGAGTTTTTTGCTATGATTTTGCGTATCGGTATTATTATACATACATATATAATTATTACTATATATGTTTGTGGTATATTTATACTATTAAATGCTTTTAGCATAACTCTTACTTCTGATTAACCTGTGTGCATTGGATTAAGCTTTAAAATTCATTTCTGTTGTCAGACGTTTTCTTTAATTTCCATATAGTATATTTGTTGTTGTTGCTGCTTAACTTCAAATATATGTATTTGTTTTTAAGTTATACTTAGCGCTTGTAGTTGTAGGGTTTTCATTATAAATTCGAAAGTGGGGAGCAAGAGGTACAAAAGAGCTTTTTTACTAGAGACGTTTATTTATGCCTAGGTTAAGTGTTAGACATTCATACAGTTACTGTAACGAAAACACATACACAAAGTTAGTTTCATTTCTAGTAAGTAGTTGTTACATCAGTTTAAGTCAATATCATATTGGGTATACAATATATTCATAATATTATCTCTTTGGTATTTGCTTAAAATTTAATTTTTATTTTTGGTTAATCTCTTTGGTTTTCTAGCCAATTAATGTTCAAAAGATTTCGCCTTTTACATTGCGCACTGTATTTCCAGTTAACACCTACAACGCAGTTGGCTTAAGGTACTTAATATTAAGGAAAGGTACAAAAATATTTCATCAAATCATTTGAGTATGTATGTGTATTCAGGGTCTGTCTGTGTTCGAGATATGTGTGGCCAAGGCTACTAAGAGAACACATATCGCATCATAATTAAAATATTAAAGTTTTCTGATATGTTCGTTCCAGATGTCATATTCAGTCGCTGCAATGCTGACAAACGTAAACCGACACTATTCCCTTATCCGGCATTCTTATTGACATTTGCACTAATGGCCCAGATGGCTGGCTGGCTGGTGCATTTTCCACAGCCCGACATTGGCAACGGCTGGCTGGAAGTCCTCACGGAATCATGCGGTTCGGTTTCTTTGATATAAAAAACGCAACATTGCAATATCTTTACGTCTGCCTGTCTGTCTGTCCGTCTGGCAGACCCGGTCTGCTTTCAAATAATGCGAATATTTTACAAACTGCAGCTCAGCTCTGGGGGATATCCTATAATACTTTGCCGGCGCAAAAAAGAGAAAATGTATATATATATATATATATATAATATATATGTACACATATATCTGCATAGAGAACGTCAACTTTTGTGTCAATTGTATGACCATTAAACTATTGCGCTTCAAATGTGCAGCTGCCTCAGCAGCAGGCACAATTCACACTGTCAGCCCGTCGTCGTTGTTGATGGAAAACTCGACGTCTGGAGAATTTGAGACAATTTGACATTTGACAATTTTATGATATCTACCAAAGCAGGCGCTTGCTCCCAAAAAACTAAAATGCAAAAACGTGCCAACTGCAAGTCAAATGGCCAGCAGACAGTTTAAGCTTTGGCTGGCATAAAAAATGCTTGAGAATTGTACACTTTATTCTTGCCAGAGACTGTGCTGAAAATAAAACCAATTGAAAACTTTCACAGTATTAAAGGGGAATTAGGACAGCAACGATTTTTTTTATTTTTCGTATTGTGAAGCTCTGAGAGCAAAGAAGATTATAATATAAAAAACTCGAGTGAATTATTGTGAAAACTATTTTACTTGCTCAATGTTTGCAAAAGCAAAAAATTCACTCTATTTGTGACAAAACTGAAGATGAAAAATTCGCTTTAATATTCCGTGAAACAAATTTGCATTTAAATTTGCTAATATCTGAAAAGATTGTTTTCTATTCAAAGACAAAAAAATAAAGAGTGTTTAAAGTAAAATGAGAAGATACGCTAGAAATTGGCCTAAAAAGTCGAGAATATTTAATATATTTGTATATTTGCAGCTAACAAAAGTAGACAACTCTGAAGCTTACAGGTATATTTTCCTTTGAACTGTCGAGTCTTAGCATATTTATCAATCTGCATATTTATTTATGTTTTGAAAAAAAGTTGTTGCATTTGTTACTTTTTTTTGGAATGATTGTAGGCAAAATGCAATCTCGCTGAAGCAGCAAAGTTTATGTATAAAAGGTGTGCACAATCAGCACATAACATACACAAAAAAGAGCAATATTCAACTGATTGTTGCGGTATACAGTGTACACGATGTACATATATTTAAATATAAAAAAAGACCGGAAAGAAGATTGAAAAAATAACACGTCAGTATTAATGTATGTACGTAAAGTGGACGCAAAAGTGTTGAAAATGGGTGGGCGGCTGCGGGGGCGTGGCAGGCCGCACAGAAATCTCTTATTGCATTGTTGGCGCTGGCCCGCTTTCAATTTTACTGCAGTAGTTGCAATGGCACTACAAACAACAATAACACCGGGTAAAAAAGAAGCGGCGCATATATTAACGGAACAAAAGCGTAGGAAAAGTGAGGAAAATCGCCTGGCGTGGCGAGGCGCATAAGCAAACATTTCAGGAATCTCTTTTGCTCCTTTTTTCATTGCATGCCATCGTAAAGTGAAAAGTAGTGCGAAATATTTAACCGAAATCTATGCCAGAAGCTCTTTGCTGGCGCAGGTCATAAAGCCTGGTTGGGAATCATGACCTTTATCAAACATAAAATCCCAGCTAAGCTCATATAATTTTATATGCACCACATTTGAATTTAAGTTTGTTTTTTCTTATTTTGCGCTATGCATTTAAAGTTTCACTTCATTATATGCTTTTTTGGGGGAAATTTGAATGTGATTAGAGAGAAAGAATTTACTATTCGTTCTATAAATACCACATGGCATAAATGACCTGCTTTTAAATTCGTTTTTCTTTCCAAGATTTTCCAGCAACGCCCACCTTAAGCGCAATAACACGAACAACTTGTTTTGATTTATTGCTTTTAATTTCATTTTATACATTAAAAGAAGAACTTTTGCCACGCCTAGGAAAAATTGTTTTAGACCAGATCGGCATTTGGATAGCCATTCCAATAAACATGATTATGAGAAACCTGTGAAAGTTCTTTCTTAAAACAAAAAAAAACAATTCAAACAACCCTAACTGAATTAAATGATTTGAGTGTTTTATAGTTAAAATCACTAAATTTGTGAACCAAAGATTACTTTCAAGTGCATAACTTTCTTAAACTACTTTAAGTAAAATCATTGGATGCACTAATTTATTTCATTTCGGAACGAAATCTCTGCTCGGAAAAGTGCAAGTGAAAGCGGTTGGCAAAACTTTTTAATGGCGCTTATTGATTAGTTTACTAAAGAAAATCAAATCAAAAGCAATGAAGCTAAGTTTCTGCTTCAGATTGGTTGATGGAAGTAATAGTAAATGTTTTGTGCAGCGGAAATGTAATTTGTGGACAGTTAATTTGTCATTGAATGCTCCTTAATTGGCTTTCCTGCCATTGTGTTTAAGTTAAGATTAGGTTTAATTGTTCGAGAAATTCCAAATAAATACTTGAAAACTGACAAATAAGCAAGTGTAAGGGCCAAAAAAAGATAAGTATCTCAATAATAATTATATTGCACTTGAAGTAAATACGGACATTATTTACGCAACATTTACAGCAAGCCAAATCAAATTCAGCTACGCCTAATGGCCAAGGAATTGAGCAAATCAACTTAAAGTATTTGCCGGAGACCGGCAAAGGTCAAGCGAAATGAACGACTTGAAGCATTGCTGCTATTAGCCCACTTGATTAATGATTGTTGTCGCAGGAGCAACAGGAAAGAAATGGCAGTCAGACAACAGTTCCATGATTTATATCAAGCAAATGATTCTCACCAACAAATATACAGATAGGGACAGGGGGGAGGAAGGCAACTAGGGCGTTGCCATCTATTGCTGGGCTGACCAGCAGCCAGCAAGGAGGAGGCTTGAAACAATTATAGGCGCGTCAATTTGCAGGACATGGCTGGCCAGAAGCCAAAGGCCATACACAGAGCTTTGTAAGATACTTGAGAGAAAAATCTTGCAGCTTAATAGGCAATTAGGCATAATAATAAAAGAGCACTGTCGGCGGTTTACATTTCAATAAAACTTCAATGGAAATGCAGCGCGAACAGCGCCTTGGGACACTTTTCCGCTGACTGAGAGCCTGGCCGAGCATATAAATTACAATTAAGTGTAATTAATCATCCGCTGACTGACTCAGAGGCGAGGCGAGGTTCAACGTGGGCCAAGTGACGTGCTCCACTTCAGTCAATGTCCGCTTCTTGGGCCGCAGGCGTTTGTAATTTATTAGCACGGCCACGGTCAAGACATCAACATCAACATCAACATCAACATCGATGCCGTTGTCGTTGTCGTTGTCGTTGTCGACATCGTTGCACAAGACGCAACATGCGGTCCAGCCGCACCTTGCCGCCTTGTGCGGCTCGAGTGGTCAATCACACGGCCACTTAGCAACTTAACAGAGCAACAGGACCAACAACAACAACAACAGTGACAGCAACAACTGGTTGGCTATGCAGGTGACTTACAGGTGCTTTTAATAGCTGGGCAAATGACTGCTTTAGCCGGGGGGGGCCGGTTCGTTGTTCGGCGCTAGTTGGCCATGGCAAAGGCAAAGGCAAATCAATGAATGGATATCCATTCAGAATGACGCATGGCCAAAGGGGTGCACGGACTCCTGGGAACAATACCAGACACTGTGGACCACCACCAACATGGCCACCGCTAGGGCCTCCATCAAGGGCTCGTTCGGCTGGAAAACTTATTGCGCCAGAAGTAATTCTATAAAGAAAGCTCGCTGTCTATCTGCCTCTCTGTCACGCGATATCATGCTCTTGCTTTGTCCAACTCAGTGGCTTGTTTAGTTTTGCTGTTTTCCTGTTGAAAATGCTGAGGGCCTGTGTTTGGGTTGCTGCAAAACGCGACGCTATTTTGGTTGCAAATACTAAATTGAAAAATATAGAATATAGAACACGCCAGCTGCATATATATAAATATACATATGTATATAAGCGATCGATTTTTCGGGCTACTTGGACTATTTACAGCTCGGCCAGCGAGCCAGCCCAGGAGGCAAGATGATGGACTTGGGGCAGTAGATTGACAAAAATATTCGATTACCAGCATCGAATATTCGGTAATTTCGGTTGCCTAGCAACTGGCGACTGGGTTTGGCTTAGCTGATTCGAATTTTGGCCGGGTGAAATTTCGTAAAAATAAACTTAATTTGATTAGTGGGGTTCATTCGCACGACACAAGCGAACTGTTTGGACACAACCCGTTGGTCGGCTGCTCGAAAATTGATTTTTCTTCAACAGTTTTATTCGACAACATAATTTAATAATAAACTTTGGCACTTTTAGCCATTATAAAGCCCGCACAACGGCATGCAGCCGGAATTGCGAGGCCAGAAGTTGAGTCGAGGCTCACTCAAGCCTGAAATTTACGTTCACGCCTGCATTGTTGGCCCACAGCCTGGCCCGACACTCTCGTTCTTACCCTCATCCAGCTGCCTGTCAGCGGCATGGCCGGCGTTAGACTGTTTGGAATTCAAATATAACTGCGTGCGCAACAAAAAAAAACCCTATAAAATTTTAAATTTCTATTGCATTCGGATAATAAATGGTCGAATTGTTTCGTGTTGCGGTTGTCCCAGCTGGCCATTGTTATTTTTTCATTTGACAATAACAACAGCCATTGGTCAGCGCTCAATGAAAATATTTGTCAATTAATCCAACAGTAATGTGTTGGGGGTATAAACAAAATCGGGCGGAAATTGTTTAAAACTGTCAAATCAAATTTATGGGCAAATTGGCACGCGCTCATCAAATGCGAATTAATTAGCTGTGAACATTATTTGCAATTTTCATATTAAGCACCAATAATTATAATAATTATTATCATTGTAATTATATGAAATTATTCAAGTTGATGAGCAATCAAAACTATTGCTACACATTAAAATTAACACGCCGCGTTGCGATTCTGATTTTATGAATTAAGGAAATTACAAAGTTTACATTCATAAATTTAAAATGAAATTCAAACGTGGTTTGCACTCAATTATTGACAACATTTTAAAAACTTTTAGTATTCACTTTCAATTTAAACTATAATATATTCACAGCGAATACTATTAAAAAAATAGTTTTGCATTATGAGAGTAAAATGCTAGGTAAATTAAAATGCAAATTCCTTTAATGATATTCCATTATTATTTGACTTCAGACTTGGACAATTACATTACCATAAACTTGTGGATTTCACTGATAGTCGATTGATTTGTGTTTAAAAGTGACTTTAAGGATAAACTCAAAGTTTTATGAAATTTTTTTATCAAATAAATCTTTTTTAAACAGCACTAAGATACCATAAATTTTATATTTCTGTTCAGCAACTAAAAATCTGTATGCGCTATGAATATAAAAAAATTAATATACCAACTATCCGGTTATTCTAAAGCTTATAGCTTAAATTGAAAGTGAGTAAAGCGTCATTAAATATGCTCAACGACAACTTTTGCGCCAGACAGCAAAAACCACCAAAGGAATAAGGATGCAACAAAGAAACCGTGTTAAGGATTGCATGCCTAGTGAATACCCTGTAACATAGGATATATTCGAATCATATTAATATCAATGAGAATTTGATGTCACTGAAGAGAAAAGCCAAATAATGGTAAATAAAAATGTTGATTAAGGTAAATAATTTGTGAATTATGTCAATAAAAAAACTATTAATATTCATGTGGTCCGTGATGCCGCTTTATGCCCGCTGCAGAGTGCAGGGTATGACGAGGCCCGCTATACACAAGTTTGCCTGCGGGGGGCATGACGAAGTTGACGCGGTAATTCAATTTGGGTTTAAAATTGCAAACTACATGTCGCTGCATGTTAAGGCGAGGCGCCGCCTTGACAGAGGTCCATAGATATACATACATACATATTAATATGCATATATGTAAGTATCGGTAGCCCGCGCCGAATTGGGCAGGAGAACAGTTTGTGCATGGACAGATTTTCCCAGGATTCTCAGCTCTCTTCTTCTTCTTCTTCTTCAGTGCTCTGTTGTGTTCTTGTCACGGCTTTTTAATTAAAATGCATGTCATGCAAGTGGATTGCATGTACTCGTAAATCGATTGAGTGCAGTTTAAGTTAAGTAAATCGTGTGGAGTTGGGGCAGAAGGAGTGGTATCCTGAATGAAGGATTAATTAATCATTGTTATTTTGTATGCGAGCAACAGTCAAATGGAAGAAAGAGAACGGTAAGTAAAGTCCACTTGGGTTCGATTGCACTCAGCTCAGTTGATTGCCTTTTCTTGTCGCTTTCGCAGTACATCTGCGATTCGTTGCGGCTCAGCAGAAGTTTCCTTGTACAGCAGCACCCAGGCCACGGCATTCATCATCAGTCAGTCAACTGAAGCAGAGCGCCTTGAAAGCAATAGAAACTTTTCACCAAAAGTCGGCTGCGAAATTGAATTTGTTTTTCAATTAAATTGCCTTAATTGAAATGGCAAAATCCAAACACAAAATGGCAGCAGCGCAAAAGTGCAAGAGCATCGAGAGTCAAGAGCTGAGAGTCCTGAGCCCAAATGTGCATTATGAAAATGTGCAGCAGCGTTGAAAACTGCTGCCCCTTGGCGGATATTCTCAGCATTTTGTTTGCCAGACAATAAGTAAAACGGGGCGTGGCCCGTAAGCCAGGTGGCTGAATGAGAATAGAACTAAGCCGACGCTTCGGCGGTGCGGCAGGTTGGGCTGAGATGTTGTCAAAAACTTTGCTGCATTGCTATTGTTGCAGCTCAAACTTTTGCCGCCACAACTTTGCGACTGCAGCCAATGGAAAAAAAGACACACACAGAGCAAAAGTTTCATGTGGCAAATGGAAACTCGGTTGCGCTTAAAGCGCTTTAAGTTTAGCCAAATGCCACAAATTGCGCATCCGCAACGTTGCCCTTGCCAAAAGTCAAAGGCGCTGCGTTGGCAGGTCAACGGGGCAGCTGGCCCATCACTTGGCCGTAAACTGACGTGCATAAGGTCAAGGTGTAGGTCGGTTAGCTGAACGATATCCTTATCAGGTTCGGCCATGTATGCAAAATTCTTGACATCCATCAAACGCTTTGCGAAAATCCATGCGCATAAGCAAAAATTGTGATTAAAAGTGTGTTTTTATGAAGCATTCGGTCGTGACCCGGGGCATTAAACGGGGCCGCAGCCATCGTATAAATTAGCACGCCCCACAACCGTGGCAATAAAACGTTTTGAGCTACGTATACGTAATATCTACGTATACGTAATGCGAGACAGGCAACGCTTCGGCCCGAAAGTAGGCAACCAAATGACACGCGCCAAGCGAATTTGTAGAAAGCCGTAAAACGAAATAAACACTTTAAGGCGCAAAGTCATAAAAACACCGAAATAAATTCAACGCCCAGAGGATGTACCCGAGTATTAGGAGCGGAGGGCGCACTTCGCCTGGGCTTGGGCTGCGTGCCACTAAAGTTTCACTAAAAACAAACTAGAGCTCAGGGCGACATTTTGTGTGAGTTATTGGCCACTGTCGACAAACTGTTGCTGAAACTCGACTTGCCCTCTTTTTTCCGCGAATGGCCAGAGTTGAGAGTTTTGCAAATGAAATGTCAATCTGTGCAGCGGCAGCAGGGCAACCACTTAAAAACTCACGAAAAAAATGTTTCAAATGTAACTGCCAGTCAGGTCGTCACAGCGTCAGCCATTCAGCCATCCATCAATCAATCAATCACTGCGCTTTCCGTGCCTAATCCCGATGGCCAAGTCCGTTGGCTCCTTGCCAATCGACGTGCAATTTATGCGAAACGTTGACATTTATCGCCTGACATTTTGAACTCTCTGCACTCACATTATTTGCTTTTTAGTTTTAACCAAATGGCACAAAGAGGGGCGTCGAGTGCAAATGTAAATAAATTGTGTACAAACATTTAAGGGGCTCTCAAAGGATTTAGCATTTGCACATATACATATACATATACATATACATATACAAAGGGCTGCTGGCTTGTTGGCCTTTCTGATTTACGAAGCTGTATTTACATATATTTAATAATGGTCAGCTCTTAATGCAGAACCCCTTAGGGCTCAAGTTCAATTCAAGCAAAGGAATATAATTGGCATTATTTAAGGTTTTACAAGCTTTCAAGTGTAAGTTTGGCAATATGTGCCAAAGGCGAGATTAGAAAGATATAATCATATCAGTTAACAGTGTATAATCATAAATAAAATCAAAGTAATCTAATTTAATTGAATTACTTTTTGCATACACATTTTTTTGACTCGGTTCAAACTTGTCAGTTTTATTTGTATAAAACGTTTATCGCATTGCAGATAGTATTTAAATCCGACTTTAATTTTATGTAAATGTTTATAAAATATTCATTAATGCTGTATTTTTTTTAATCAAACACGCGCTGTAACAGAATTGTAAATTTATTTGCATTGCTTTTTTTTTATTTGTATTGGCATTTTAATTGTTTGCTTTAGCTGTTGACACTGGCGGTTGTGTATATATTTTTCTTTCGTTTTGCCGAGTAGTCCTTTGAGTCTTTGTCGCAAATAATTGAATTGCGAAACCAATTACAAGAAATCTGTTTGTTTAAGCAGCAACATCAAGTGCAATGGTGCGTATGCGTAATGCAGCTAGTGGGCCTTGAAAACAGCCGTCGACGCCAGTCGCCAGACTCTTAAAGCACGACCAATTCTTTGTTCACCGATTATGCTAATGAAAGGGCATCTTTGGTTTGTTTTACGCAACGCTGCCTTGATTTAGGTCTTGGATCTGCTTCATTCTCCATTCACATGTTTTTTTTTTTTTATCATGCATGGCACGTAGCAGAGTTCGTAGCAGGGGATGGCCTAATATAATTAGAGAACACGCAAACAGAAATTACCCGACTTTCTGGCCAGCAAGCGAAACGACAAATGTTTCAATTAAAGCGCACAAAAAGTCAATGTCAACTTAAAAAGTCTAAAGCTCAGAATTCAGACCGGAAAAATGCTCTGCCAAGAACAGTCTCAAACGAATAGCGGATATTGGAGTTAGCCCAAGAAAATACAGTGCCAAAAAGAGGCAGACAGAAGCAACTGATACCTTATACGAAAGGTGCCTGATACGCCCGAACGCCCTCCCAATAATAGTTACATAAGTAAAGGTGAGGACGAAGCCAAAATCTGCCGCTTTTAGGGCACATCCCAGGGGCGAACGAGGCGCAATGCAACCTTGTATCGAACTGAAATAAACTCGGCGTTGCGACCTCTAAATGTAACCACATATTATTGGCGTGTGGCGTTTGCTTAGAATATTTATCATGCCATTTGCCGTTTGGGCGGGCTGCAAATACCAAATACCAAATACCAAAGGCCAAAGTCAATGCCGGTCGCAGCGGCAACAGCATTGTCAATGGTGTCTCGACCACAACTCCTGCCGCCTTCCGGTGCGTGCCGAGCTCAGTAGGCGCACAGCGCACTTCAAGCCTTTGCCGGGCTTGCGGAAAACTTGGCACGTGCGATCAAAATGCGCGGGGTGAACAAAAGTGGAATTGATTGCGTGCCAGATGCCAGAAGGAAATGAGCCAAAAAGCTTTGGCAAACCTTGCCAAACGCGCACTGGGCTTGCGGGCGGGCTGGGGGCGTGGCCAAATGAGTGAATGAATCCCGTTGCTGTACGAGTCGGTATAAATAAGTATATTGTAATTAAAATGACGACAGCAGCTGCTTTTAATAAACTGCCAAAATAAATACCAAAAAAGAAAAAAAAAAGAAAGCAGCTTGAATGACACAGTTAAAATACCCTGTAGCAACTAAAACTGTTTTCCTTGCTATCAGACGACACTCCTTTGTTCCATTATTATTAAGAGATTAATTCAGCACATCATCTGAAGCCTGTTGCTTAAGTTTACACAGTCAGACAACCCGACTGGCGAATTGCTCTTGATACTGGGTATAAAAAAGAAGACATAAGCTTGATTACGAATATTTGAGCGGATTGTCAGGGACTACACATAATTAACAGAGCAAAGAGTTGAGTTGCGAAACGAGAAGGCAGCTGAAGGGCGCCGCAGGGGATTCCTGCGCATACAAATGCTTAAGTGAAAATGTATCTCAAGCCTCAACCGAAAGCGAAACAAAAGAGAAATTTCGAGCTTAAGCAGAGCAATTTTTCATTATTTGAGTGCGAGTCGGGAGCAGTTGGCGTTGTTTGGCATGAAAAGCAAACTGTTTACATTTGTTTCACTTCAACTGAGCAAGCAACTGGGCCAGGACGCAATCGGGGGCCACATGTTTATTATCTTCTGGCTGACAGGCAGACGCTGGAGTAAGGCGACTGAGGTGTTATCACCGCCAACAAGGCGAATCCGCAACGCGGCTCTTCAGGTGCGGCTCATTAAATCACTCGGTAATCAGGACCCAATGCTTTGGTTAACCTCGCCGGAGGCCTTCCAAGCAGATTGGCTTTCTTGCTGCGCTCAACTTTTCGCTTCTGTCGCTCACAGTTGAATACTAATTAAAATTTCAAAGTGACGTTCAAATGGGCGGGGAGTTGCTTTGATTTTTAAAGAAATTCACATTTGTGCGGCAGAAACAGGCGTTGTTTACTTTTAATTAAAAGAGGACAAATTTAAATATCACTACAAATTGTAACTAGAACAGAAAAAAAGGAAGTATAAAGTAAATGCAAATATTTCTCGTATTGCGACTGTTTTTTGGAGCATGGTCTAAAATGTTCATTTGGCTACACTTAGAAATTAACAATATCTAACTTCATATATATAAAACAGTATTCATCCAAACTATTAAGTGGAACGTATATCGATAGTCTTGCAGCAGAAACAAGTAAATGCAAACAATGTGGAGGCATAAATTTAAATCAGATTGCCAATACAAATAACAACATAAGCTAAACGGTAAATGTTGCTTTTGTGTATGCCCTGGATTTAAACATTTAGCTCATAATGCTCGTAAATCGTCATAATTTTTGAATGATTTATGACTGCAGTTGGCAGTTTTATGCCACGTCGAATGTTCGACGGCTGCGCTTTGACGTTGCTCAATGGCACATAAATTCCCATCAATAATTCAAATCTAAAGCGTTGTTGCCCCACGAGCTGAGTTGAATGCTACGTTTTGTGTTGCCACTTGTGAATGGAACTGTGTCAGGCCATGTATGTGTGTGTGTGTACGGGTGTATGTGTGTTGTCCAATTGAGAAATATATTTGACGTTCGCCATTATTTGGCTTAGCAATAATAATAATAATAATAATAATAACTGCAGTTTCTTGTTAGAGAAGCAGCGGTGAAAGGAACATGTCGTTATCCGTTCGAGCTTTGGCCAAATGCAAATTGTCGTTAACGGTAATTGATAACTGCCATAGATTGGCTAAATTGTAACAAAAACTTAACAGTTCAACTATTTAGAAGCTCTTTGGTGAGGGGATCTTAGACCTAATCACGACTCGGTTTTTTAGTAGTAGTAAGTAGTTTCGTACATTATGAAGTTAATTCTTACAGCTACGATTAAGTATAAGCACACTTACAAATAACAGTTAGTTAGTTAGATTGCTTAGGACCCTAGGATGCGCTGATAATACTTACAGGTTCTTCATTTGCTTTGGGATTAGCTAAACGTGCTTTGGGCTGGGATTGCTACGCATCGATTGCGATGCGTGTAGGAACCCAAGTTCTGACCAAATTTTAGACCAGTTCCGTTTCTATTTGTGCGGCCTCGACGGTCTCCACGATGGTTGTTGTGGCCGCCGCGACCGAATCTCATGGAACATATCTGGTGGTCAGTGCGCCATCGTCATCGGCGTCCACATTCAGGCCGCTGCCAGGGCAGCAGCAGCTGCACATTAGCCAGCTGGTCGCATTGACGCAGCGTTTTGGTCAAATCGCAGAGACCTGCTCCAGCTCGGCGCTGGAGCGGCCCGAGTTCATTACCACCACATTCTTGGCGGCATAGTCCGTGATAAAGCGATCGCTGTTCCGTGGATGTATGTTGCCCACGTCCTGGGCGCAGCACCACGGATTCCGCATGGTCAGAATGCGCTTGAACGCATCGCGGAACTCCTTGTTGAAGATCGAGTAGATGATCGGATTGAAAGCAGAGTTCGAGTAGCCCAGCCAGGTGAGTATCTTGAAGGTCTGGCCACCAATGCAGGTCTTGCAAAAGGCGGCCGTTATGTTCACACAGAAGAACGGCACCCAGCATATGAGAAAGACGCCCATTATGACGCCCACTGTGACCGCCGCCTTGTGATCGGATACGTGATACGGGGAGCTGTGGTGCAGATTGCGCACCTTGAACTTCTTTGGCTGATTCTTGGGCCGACGTATGCTCTTGTACCGTTGCTTCTCAGCCACCTCGCCGGGTCGGGTCACCGCCTTGATGGACTTGACATGCTTCTGGGCATAGCAGTAAAGCCTAAGGAATGATGGAAACGTAATCAATATTCAATTCGTAAATAATATTGGATTAAACTTGCTTAATTTGATTAAATGAAATCAAATCTGAATTCGTTTCCAATAATTTCTAATTGCGAAACCAAATTTACTCAATTAATTAAATGTTTACTCGGCTTAGCTATCAAACGGTTTGAAATCAATTTTAAAATTAATATCAATTGCCTAATTAGTATAATATTCATTTGAAATATGGATTTTGTATAACCCTTAATCAGCAGTTGCTTAAGTAACCTTGAAATTTCCTCCTTTGTATAGTAAAAGAAAATTCAATTCTACTCTGTTGTCTGCTGTTGTTGTAATTGATATGATAATTATTTACTTGTCCAGGCATGCCAATTAACCAGCCTGCCCCTGGGAGCTGCGACAATAGCTGCCATATACAGCTACAATCGACAGCTGTCTGGGGTACATTGTGCGTATACTTAATATTTGACGTGGTTGCTCTGAGCTCGCACACACACACTTACAGGGCACGCATCTAGATGCTCGGCAAGGATACATATGCTCAGAGCCCGCATGAAAAGGATAACAAGGCTGTGCACAAATTATGACGATAAAAGTCTATTTATTCTGTAATTTAACCGAAATTTGATAGAACATTCCAATGACATCAACCAGACACTCTAGCCCAGGGGCCTCGATGGGCGGACGGTGGGCGGACGGTGGGTTCGTCTTTCGGTCAATGGGCGTGTAGCGAGCAGCTTGTGTCCATTTGTTGCGTTCGCCCATTGGCCGCAAATCTCGTTAAGCTAAAATGGCAACGTGCCACTCGCCGGCGGCTTCAATGCTGATGAGCGGCTGCTATTGCTATTGCTGATGATGTTGGCATCCTGTTGCCATCCTTGGTCGCAGTGTCTAGCCCTTTTTCGCACACGCCCCAGTCTTTAACCGTCTGTCCGCCTTTGGCTCTGCTCGGGGATTACTTAGCTGGACACTAATGCGAGCGCTTATTTGTTTGCTTTATTCGCCCTCCAGCACCCAGCTCCCAGCTACCAACTGTTACCTATTGCCACCGATCTCGTGCCTGTGCACCATCAACGCCAAAGTCCTTGCGGCCTTTCAGCATTGCGACAGAAATTTCCAAAGTGTTTACTACATTTTATTATTTACGCTTTACGACTTTGCGGGGCCACATAAAAATATTCAAATTCCTTCGTTGCTTCTTGAACATTATTTAGCTGTTAAATATTTGGACTTGACCTCATTCTTACCGAATGTACTTGGCTTTAATCAGAGTTGTTATTATTTTTGGTGAATACTGTTTGATAAGTTTTACTTCTAGAAACTAGGCTAAAAGCAAAGATATTCTACTTTGATAGAAGCTGTCAGTAATTGAGTTTTGTGAGTGAGTTTTTCAATATCACGTTTAATTTCCTACCAGAGAGAATGTAATTTCACAGTTTTCACACTCATCCAATTACCAGGAATTTTCAATTTCACTTGTGGTTTTTCCTTGTATTTCTATTGTCATCTTTGTGCATTTGCAATTTTGGTCCAATTATAAAAACTTGATGTGCAATTGTTTCAATGTATTTGTTGGCAGACAATTTTTTTTTGCCCCCATACTCACCGACAGTAGATGCCAATCATGACCACGCAGGGAAAGTAGAAACTGATGCAGCTGGAGACGACGGCGTATGTGGGCGTCAAATCCAGTGCGCATGTTGGGTACTTCTTGCCATTATCCTCGAAAATCAGCGGCTGGTCGGGACGATGGATCCCCAGCGAGATGGGCACAAACGAAACGAAGGCGGCCAGCAGCCAAATGGCTGCAATGGTTATTACGGCCACCCGGCGTGTCACCCAGCGGCCGTATCTGCAATGAAAGCGAAGCACAGAGAGAATCACATCAATTTGGAGCAAAGGAAGTGGTTGTGTTTGTCCCCTGCGGTTGCCGGCATCACCAAAGGGTGAACAACAAAACCAAGAGCCGGCCATTGGTAACAGCGGCAGCGGCAGTAGCAACAAGAAAATGAGCCATGTTGTGATTGCGGCTTTGCATGTTGAAGGCAGCCAGGGCGACACCAATTTTTGGGGTGTGTACGACAAGTGTTGCAATGCGGCAGCCTGAACCCGGCTGGCCCTAGGTGAGCATCCGTGGCATACGCCCCGTTGGCTGCATGCCATTAATTACCCGAACAGAACGGGCCTGTGGTAAATCGAGCTAAGCCCCAGAATCCAACCGCAGCACAAAACCATCGAACATTACGCATACCCAAAACGCAATGTGGTGCCGAGTGGTGCTGATGGTGACGTATGCAAATCATCGTGTATGGTTTTCGTGGCACTTCGATTTTGACAGCGGACGCACAATTTGCTTTTACAGCGGCGGAAATGAGCAGGCACAGACCTAAGCCTGTTGGCATTTTATTGCCCAAATGTGTATGTGTGTGCGTGTGTGTGTGTGTGTGTGTATGTGTGTAGGTATACATTGGCATATGCCGCAGCATTTTGGCTTGGCGTGTGCAAATTTGTAACCGCTGGCTGTGTGCGGTAGACATGGGCAGGAAATCAAACAGAATAATTCAATTTCAATACAAAGACGCACTCAGCCAATGTGACGACCGAAAATACTACAGATGACAAGAACGACCGACGACAAAAGCGGAAAAGGAAGTTTAGGTAATTGTATTCACAAACAAATTCGATTTCATATGCCACCCAAATTGATTTCCATTCGAACAGCCGAACGGCAAAAGCAGCCGCCCGCAGCGGTCGCCATTTAGTTGGCCTGTTCAATCTTTTGAGTCGCAGCCGCTTGCTGTAAGTACACCATACACACACACACACACACACTCAAACACACACCTGACACCCATATCATGCTCCCTAGCTGGCAATGCAAGTGTCAAGTGGCGCCACACGCATCCATTGATAGAGCAACCAATCATGCCCCAAAGAGCTAATTGAAAACGAGTGTGTGTGTGTGTGTGTGTGTGTGTGTGTGTGTGAGTTGAAGCCAAAGTCAACCGTTGCTGGCACCCATTTGCATTTCTTCCTGCCAGTTAGTGTATGTGTGTGTGTGAGTGTGTTTCCTATACGCACTTAAGAAATTAGAGCCAGGCACGCACAATGCCTGCTATCTATTGTGCTGCATAGTTGGGTAAACTTTGGTGTTTATTTTGTTTGCCTGTTGTCATGAGATGTTTTATGGGTTTTTATGAGCGTTTTCCTCAGCGCTTAAATGTTGCAAACACAAGCTGTTGGCTGCCGCAACTGTTGTTGTTTTCAAGTGTTGCAGGCATATGACAGAGTGCTTAACCCAAACCCAAGCCCCAGCCAAGCCAAGCCGAACCAAGCCAAAAAAGAAACACAATTACAAAACATTCCCCAAAGCGACATTCTCGTTGGTTTTTGTCGCTTAACTGTTCTATCTGTCGCTCACGCTTACTTTTGGCCCCACTTTTCTTTAGCCGCCATAAAAAGTTTGCATCACTTTTTATTGCAGTTTAAAGCGAATTTTATGCATGATACGAGCTTGCACTCATATGTTGACTCTGGCCCTGACAGTTATGATGATGACAGCTGAAGCTGCCAGCTTCAACTTTATCGCATAAACATTTTTTCTGCCATAATTTCAACTTTGTCAGCGCCTGTTTCTAATTTGATTTGTACGCGCTTTTCATTCGAATTATTGTTGTTATTATTTTGCTAATTTTTTCGCCAATTTTTGCTTGCTGTGCGCAAATCTTGGCTGACGCAATTAAATTAAACGCTTGCAATTATTTTAAGACGCTAAGAAAATACACGAGAAATTGCTAAGCGTCGGAGATGGTCACCCTAATGAGACGCTGGCAGCGCTCGCAGTTCGCGAACTTTGACACGTCGGCCAGCAGCAGCAGCAGCAGCAGCAGCTACAAGAAAAACTGAAGAACTGAAGCTCAAACGCGGTCCCCACTTTGACATGCAAATAAATCAGATTTGCATAAAGAGCAACGCCAGCCAGCAACGCCTGCTGTCATCATCCTGTTGGGACAGCACTAATAACGCTAGACACGCAGTATTCAGGACCAGACGCAGGCCCAGAAGCCCGCCCACATTCAGCCTATAAAGAACAGAGAGTAATCATTTTCGGACTGCCGAAGATTAAATACCCTTCAAACTAATTAGTTGAGTTGATCCAACTGATGAAGCTTATTGTTAAATGTTGCCTTAAGGCTATTTTAAAATATGTTTTGTTTTATTTTCTAAACCTTTGGCAAATATCTGTGCAATGTCATTAGACTTTGAACAGCTATTAGATGTTTTAGCTCGTCATAATAAAGAAAAATTCCTCACATGCGACACATTCTTTGCTTAGAGGCTGAATACCCTGTAAGGGTATAAAATCATAAAAGAAAGTGTGGAGAATTTTGCTTTGCGTGGGACTTTCACTGCCAGCAAGCATCGCTAGGGACTCGGGCGGAGTGCTACACACGGCGTCTTGACGCTTTAAGTGCAGGCCGCAGACACACTCAGGGCTCTAAGCACAGTAGGCTGAACAGTGGCCAAACTCAATTTAAATGTGCCTAAATTGACCCACAGGTCACATGCAAATTTGCCAATGCTTTTCACGTTGCTCCTCAGGCAACTTTCATTAAGGATAATACAATTTTTTGGCTAGAAATAATTTAAAATATTAAATTGCATGATAATCACCAAAGCAATTCGTTAAGCAAACTGTTTGCTTAAAGTTGGCTTATACAACTTATTTTTTAACTGCTTTAACTGTCATTTATCTCACAAATTATGGCTTAATTAATACTCAGTTATTGCGAAAAGCTTTCCGCGACTTCATTAAAAGCAGCCACTGTAGCGATAAAAATTAACAAACTGCGAACAAACTTTTCGCATTCAAATGTTCAAATGGCAAAAAGTGTACCACCTGCATTTGGAAGGTCAATGAAGTGGGCTATGGCGACAATCCGTACAGAGAAAGAGAGAGAGAGAAAGAGAGAATAAAGACAGCTGCCAGATAAAATATTTGACTTTATTCATAAAGCACACCCGCACACACACGTTTGCCACATCAATACAAATGTTGTGTAGCATTTTTCATAAGCGAGTAAGCTTAAGCTGCGGGCAAATGTGGCAGGTGCAAGTGGAGCAACAACTGCCAGTAAGCCAGAAAGTGAGCGCATAAATAGAGAGACGCTGGACAGCTGCTAGCTGCGAGGGACGCTTGTGTTAAGAGAAAATATTTTTCTACTTTTGGCTGGCGCTGGAAATAGCATCAAAGGATTTATTGCGGCTCTTTGCAACAGCAACAGCAGCAACCAACAGCAACCAACAGCAGCCAGCAGAAGCCAGCAGGGTGGCCACAGCCAGAAGTATCTCGCTGTCATATGTGAACAGCAGCATTTTTTCAAACCACATAAGCACCCACATCCTCCCCCTTGGCATGCCTTTAACAGCCGTTGTGCCACATTAATTTCGTGTGTATCTGCTGTGACTTTGTCTTTGGCTGTCAGTGACTTGACCAGTGCCATTTTTAACAGCACACACACATACACACACACACACACACAGCTACAGCGACAGTTACACACCCACAAAACTGGCAGTCTGTATTGTTGTGGTCCTTGCCGCTGACATGTCATAAATTGTCGTTTGATTTCGTCCAAAATTGTTTTTTATTATATGCGCACTCAAATTTGTTGGCTTCTAGCATTGTCGCCAAATTTAATTAACACACAAACGAAACGCTGAGCAGGTTGTTTCCACTTGCCGTATTGTGCTTCACTCCTGTTACTTGCTTTGACAGGCAATTTCAGCTGCGCGGCTTTGTTGCCACAAAGCAAACTGACAAGGAACTTGCATAGAGCTCACAGTCGGCCAACTGGCAAAGTGCAATTCAAGCAGGAGAACAAGACATTGTGTCACACTCAGATATAAGGCCAGTTGAGTCGGCACAATTTCATTTTGTTTGCCAAACACACACACACACACACTCCTATCTGGGTGTAGTTAGAGTTTAAATTGGTGGCAGCAGGTGAAACTCGTGCGCCTTTAAGAAATTGCATAAGTTGAACAGCTCGAATGGGCGGAGTTCTTTATTACTCAAGCTAGAGAAACACATAAAAAACATAAGAGCAATTTATTCTAGAGTCTTTTGGCTCATAAAAAATGAACATGTCCCACACGGCTGCCAATTCCGCAATAAAACATAAACATTTTTGGTCGAATTCTTATCCAGTTTTTGTCTTTAAAGACTTTTCTTTAGTTTAAATAATGTAGAGTAACTTTTAACTAAAAAAAAATAAATGTATTTGCAGATAAGAAGTTGTCCAATTGAGTTGCTATTAGGCTAGTCGTGTGTTTCCCGGGCATGACTTGCTAAAGAGTATAGAATTTATGTACCAAGTACGTACTTTGCTAACTAAAGTCACAAATCAGTGGTTGATGATGCAGCAAAAGTGCTTAACAAAGTTTAACACACAGCACATAAAAATGAACTCCCTGCTAGCAAAACGAAAAAAATAAATATTATCTTTAATGCCCAATAAATCTGTTACTAATGAAACAATTATGTGCTGCGATTAATGAGAGTCGGCGCCATAAACAAGTCGAGTGCCCGTAGCGGCAAAAAAAGAGCGACCAAATACTGGCAATAAGAAACGTGACGTGCATGACAACGCGGCGGATGAGTGATATGCATGAGGAAGTTCGCCGCTGCTGCTTCTGCTTCATCTGGAGGGGGGAACCATGGAACGGCCTATAACACTTGGTGGTTCTGTTTTTAATAAATCGATATTTAATCGGCCTTTCATTGGAGCGTCAATGTCACATCAATAATATTTCCCAGTCACTTGCTGACAGACAACAAATGTGCTCAAAATACGTATACCTCTGGTACTCCATGCTAAAATCAATAGGAGGCTCATAGAGAGCTGAAAATATTCGTTTAGTACATTACACTGGCCGACACTTGATGCACAATTAATTTGGATGGATTCATGTGAAGTACGCGATGACAGGCAGCTGTAGCTATTGATAAATTGTATAATTCATGCATGTGACAGGACAGTGGCAACGACAGAGTCGTCGTCCTGTTTAGTTACGGCACTCACCTGAGCGGATCCTTGATGTGTATGTAACGGTCCATGGAGATGGCGCACAGATTCAAAATAGATGCCGTCGAGCACATGACATCAAAGGCCACCCAAGTATCACAAAACTCTGCACCAAAGATCCAGTAGCCTGTAATAACGAAATATGAAAACGAAATGTAGTTTGAGTTGAGTTCTTGATTGATTGATTGATTGACTGATTGACTAACTGGCTGACTGATTGCTTGTTTAAAATACTTAATAACTGCTCGCACAAGACAGCTTCCCTGTGTGAATGTGCATTGCAAGTGGCTATTTTCGAGCAGCAGCGGAAATTGCCACGTTCCGGCCGACCAGGACCAGCTGGATATTCTTAATTTTTCCGACAACGGCAGTCAATGTAGCAACAGCAAATGTAACGAGCGAAAAAAGACCTGACAGACATATAAATTTCGATATCCTTCAGTAAGTGCAACCCTTTAAAGGGTATGTTCAACTATTGCAAGGTGACTAACATATAATAGTATATTTTAATCGACAAGATATATTTGTTAAAGATGGATATTTCTTCTAGTTTCTCGCAACATAAACTAAAGCAAAGCAGCAAGTTTTATTACAAGTCGCAATTCAAAACAATTTATATATTTTTCAATTTATAAACTTTCACTGGCAACAGCTTGGTTCAAATGTTTACAGTATCTATTGGTCGATCATGCTGTCTAAGTCTCCCGAGTCATGTGTGGATATTTACTTATTTATAACGCAAATTGGGTTTAAACGATTTTATAAATTAATTTCCGTTTCCGCTCAGCGCCAGCCTCCGGAATTCATTCTGTACACACACACACACACACACACACATGTCTCATGCGCTATTGACATTTGATTTGCGTTGGTAAAAATAAGCCGATCCTTTTTAATGGCAACTCCATGAGTGCGCTGCAATAACGGCAAAGGACTCGCTATGCAGTCCGCTGCCAGCAGCTCGGTGCGTGCTGTGACCCAGCGACCAAGACGGATGTCCGGTGCTGTGTCCAATGAACCCATGAAGGAAATCTCCGTACCACGCATATATGTGTGTGTGTGTAAGGATAAATGTGGCGTCACGATAACTTCAATATCAGATTTCAAAACGAAACACATTTATTTCATATGCGCTGATTTCATGATTTTTGATGATACGCATACATCATGCTTATTTCGGCTTTTGTGCCCGACACGCCAGGCGTGTCACAGGATATAGCTCTTTTGCGCACAGGATGTGGCACATCAGCAAAAAGGCTTTGTGCCATCGACACAGTCTGCTGCCAATGATAATCTGCCACAGCATTTTGCACTGAATGCATGATATCGATTTCTCAATGCTTTCTTTATCTGATTGAGTCCGTGCCAATAACTCTGGCTAATACAAATATATATCTACCTTGTTAGTTCTGATCGCCTATTGAATCCACTTACAAATAATGAGTTATCAGCTTCTAAATAATAAATACGAGCTATGCGGTTTGTTTGATTTAAAGGTCGAAGTGAACTTCTTACTGAATAAAAGCCGCAGTTTGAAGTCGCTGAAGAAAATGTAAAACATTTCATTGTCTGTCTTATCTGTTAAGAATATTTAAATATATATATATCCCTAACTAAAATAAAGGAATGAAGTTAAGTTGGATTTAGAAACAACATTTATCCACCACGTTTTACGTAGTGTGAGAAGATAAATGCAACATCGATTAAACGACTACACAATCCAAAGACTCATAGACTATGGAGCAATACTTCAATAAGAAGCAATAAAACATCTTTAAGCTAGTAAGAATACACAGTTATCATTTCGGCAATGGATTGCTGGCACTTATATACTAAAGGTCTAAACGAAGTCGAAGACTCATCAAATAATTCGAGTTGCTTTCATACGAATATTTATAAATACTTATTGCTTGCGCCCAATCTGAGATATGACTTTGCTTCTGTATTTTGTAAGCTGGCGCAGCTGTTGGCATCTCTCGGTGTCCCTGTGGCCTGTTGTTGCTCAAATTTGTACAAATATGCTGGAGACTGTGCGTTTTATTTGCTGATTTGCTGCTGGCAGCCTTGGAGCGTGCCAAATGTTGTTTTACTGGCACCCACACAGGTTCATGTTTGCCGGCACTTCGTCAAAAATAATTTGGCTGAACAGCTCTCAATCCACACACACTACGCACACTACATATGCGTTAGACCTGAGGCACCTAAGCTGGTACTCCAGATGCTGTTTGTCTTCAACACTCGGCAAAGCACAGAGTTTTTATTTATTTTTTCACACTTTTTGCCTACGCAGCACCCCGGCCAAGTGCTGTATCCAACTTGAAGTAGCAAAGTCGTTTATTATTTTCACGCACAGGCAGACAAACGGAATGACAAACACACAGATCCATACATGGCACACACACACACACACATTCACTCACATACACAGCAATCTGTCTCCTTCTGTGCTCCTGTTTCTATTACTGAGGTAACGCATCACTACACTTCAGCACATTTCCTGCTACTGTTCCACATACGAGGACCGCTCTCTTCCAAGCATTTGTTTGTCTTTTGCCCTGTCATTGGGCACTCGCTGAACACGCATTGATGCCAGCTGCATGCTGTCTCAGCCGGAATATTCTTCAGCACAGGCTTTAGTAGCTGCCAGCGGGTCTTCAAAGCGTACACAGTTAAAAATTTGTGCTAGTTTTTATTTGACTTTCGTTTTTAACAACATTCAGTTTAAAGTTTTAATTTGAAATTAACTTCCACTTTCTTTTATTTAACATTAGAAAAAATTAAAATTAAAGCCATTTTTACTATACCATACTTCACACTAGATCAAAGACTTGAAATGTGCATTTATTAATTGAATTATCAATTGAATGAATACAAAGTGCCTTTGTGCGCGTAATTAAGTAATATTTTAAGACGCTTTGATTATTTTATTTTCTATTTTCATACGTTTTCCATTCATCAAGGACATTCAATTTTTTTCCGTCTAAACTTAAATTCTGCTTTCAAAGTGTTTTCTACGTGTCTGAACAGTTTATTTTTAGCTGTGTATTAAGGCTACATTTATGTGTCTGTCTCTAATTTGCCATTTATTTACTTAGTCCTTCGCTCGTTTTTGCCAATTTTGAGGCTTTAGCTGCTGCTCTGCTTCACTTAGCCCTGTTGCAACAGTCTCTGCTGGTTTGCCCATTCGGGCGACTTAGCGTGCCAGTTGATAGCTTTGTCAACGCAAAATTGTGCTGCAAAGAGTTGCCGCCTGGACGGGCTGCAATCGCAGCTACAGCTGCCACTCACTTGGGGTCTGCTGCTATGCCTGAGTGAGGTCAAAGTATAATAATATCTGTATAAAGGATGAATATGCGACTGCACGTGAACTCTACATTTTAGTCAGGCTTAGATATGGCATGAAATGAAAATTCCTGTTGGCTAAGTAGTTTCACCTTTTTGCAGGCGACTCCATGTGGCGACTGCAGGTGGCGGCATATGTATTGTGTACTCGCAGGAGGACAGGCGAGTACTCAATGAGCTTTGCGACCACTCAACCGGGTCGACAGTGCAGCTGGCACTTTAAAAGGCATTGTAAAGAGCCACACAAGATCCCCGCTTTAAGCGCTCCCAGGCATGTCAAATGGGCTCACCCAAAAGCCCCCCGCCCAACTGGTGCCATTAGCCCCAATGTGGCGCAGTTTTTGCATTCTCTCGACTCGTTTGCCTCGTTGCCAGCGATAGCCTGCAGCATTTTACATAAATTTATTGCGCAACAATTTCAATTGCAAATTTCCATTACACTGTCATTGTTACTGTCTGTGGATGATATTTGTACTTACCGAGCAAATCGTTGACACCCGCGAATGTCATCACCAGAGAGGCCACGAACAGATCCGCAATCGCTAATGAGGCCAAAAACAGATTGCCAATGCGGCGCAGGCTCCGCTCCGTATAGATGGCCACGCAGACGAGTATGTTGCCGGCAACCGAAAGGAATATCAGCACCGATAAAAAGATGCCTACGGCGGGCCAAAAAGTGCCAGATTAGCGTGTGTGTTTGTATTGCACAAAAGAAACGTGAACATTCATAAACATAGCATACTTATGGGGGTCGAACCAATGACAAACATGTGTGCGCAAGTGTGCATATATGTGCGTATGGGCTTGTGTGTGTGTGCGTGTGTGTGTTTGTTGGTTTGTATAGTAAACCGCATGCGTTTGTGTTCGCTAATTGAACATCAAATAATTTGTTGTGTTCAGTGCGCGAGTGGTGGTGCAAGTGGTGTTGCGAGTAATGCTGCGATGCTGGTGGTTGTGGTGTCTGTTTCGCTTCTTAGACATTCAACGACATTTACTTTACCAACAACTACAATTGACACAAGTGAGAGCTGTTCCGGTTCCTCACCAACTATTGTATCCATTTCAGAGGCGTTTGTCCAGCTCGTCTCATTGTAGTACGATGTCAGCTGCAATGGCACAAACAGATGAAGAACTTAGCTTAAAGTGGCTTTCAGTCAAAACTTAAACATAACAAATGAGGAGTCTTATACTAAGAATGTTATTCATGTCCCCTTTTAATTGGCAACATATTATCCTTTATCTCTATGAAATTGTTTCTAATTAGTTGGCATTTAAGTTGAACACAAACAGAGCGTGGGCCAAAGTTTCAAATTAACATCAAAGGCTTCGACTCTCTCCATACGCGAAACTAATTAAATACATAAATTGTGTATATGACATAAACTGCGAGGAAACGAAACATTTTACACTAATTAAACAGCGAGCACTTGTTTTCCCTCCGATTGTCGTTTGCTGAGTTGGCTTTTCAACCCAGCCGAGCCATGTGGTGCCTGGCTGGCTGGTTTCTAGGGTTGTTGGGTGGTTGGTGATTGTCTGTGGTTCACATGTCTTGCTGCGGTTGGCTGGGCTTACACAGCAACTATCAATCATTGGGCGTATGCGGTGACGCACTTAGTCGGGGTCTAGACTTAAGACATAAGGCACAACAAGCCGCATTATTCATAATTAAAATCGACAAACTTGTGCGTCTGTTCTTTTACGTTTAAAACAGCAGATTTTGTAGGCCATAATATAATTAATTTGCAAAACTAAGCGTAAATATGCTTCTGTCTGTGCGAATTTGTCTTGCGGTTTTGTCAGTCGGCAAGAACCTGTCTGAGTATGCGTATGTCTTTCGACTATGTGAATTCATGTTGGCATTTTGGTGGTCGACTCATCTTTGGCTTTGGTTGGCTGGCCAAAGCTATGCACGCATGAATTTAATTCGATTGCAAACCACAACTGAGCAATTTTCCTGCATACATCGAGCTCAACAAATGAATTTATTAATTGTGGGTCCTTCACCCAAAAACACAATATGCAATGCCAGATCCCAAAACAAAAACGAAAAAAAAAATAATTCAATTAAAACGTTAAAAACATTTGAAGGACTACAAGCTTCAAGGCTACCGCATGCGTAGCCTATCCATTTCTGCTTCTCTGGCCACTTGGCGGCATTAATATGCAAGCCAGGCAACCCTTGTGAATAATGATATACGCTCCTCTATGCCCCAACTCAAAGCATGTTAACTTTTTAAGTTCGGAAGTCCTTCGAACTCACTCTTGCTGTTGATATTCATAGATATAAATTTAATTAATAAATAAAAATTAAAAATATATGCATCCACTTGCCAATTAAAAACATTTGTCTGCATTTCATTTGGTATGTTGTTTCCGCCGCCTAATAAAAAAAAACATACCCTAGCCAATACTATGTAAAAAAATTAAACTTGTTATGCTGTAAAAACTGTTGTTTCACACGAATCGAAAAATAAATAAAGATCAAATGGCAAAAGGGGTAGAGTATTTGGGGCTCTTTTGACTATTAATACTGTTTTTAATTCTCTATAAATTCTTAGGATTATTTTTTATTAACAAGTGTTAAAAACCCATGTAATTCTATCCCAAAATATAATAATAAAATAATGCAAACTTTCTATTGTGATTATTTTAAATCTTTAAGGCCATAGTGCAAACTGAAAGCATATCTAAAAGTGCATTCAAAATTCGTTATACCCAAACTGTATTTCAGCTCCTTTTGTGTGCAATTTCGACCCACGCGGCGTATGTGTAACATTTATTTACCACAGCAATGTGTGTACGAAACATAAGCAACAAAAAAACAAATGAGAATGCTAAAAAGCAGCCTCAAAACCACTGACACATGCAATTAATTAATTTAAACATAAAATTGCCGCTGTTGCAAAGGTATATTTAACTTGTTTCCGACTACGAACTGGGTGGCAATTTGAATATTGTGTGCCCATAAGCAGCACATTTTTTATTTTATTAAATTAAATTCATGGGGCGTCTTTCAGTTTTTGTGGAAACATTTTGTAAGCAGCTTAAAAGTTGTTAATTGTTTAAAATTCTCAGCTTTAATTGCACGAACCATGGACAAATAAGGATACAAGCACATACATATATGACGAGTGGCCACACGACGTATACGTAATGCACGTTAATTAAGGCCAATAAATAACTACACGTCAAAGGTGTAATGGATATTCCAATTAAGCGTCAAAAGTGACGCTTTGTGCAGATTCTCTAATGCCAATCTTGCTAAGGTCAAAATTAAGTTCAATTAAGCGTAATGAATAATTACCGGTGATGGCTTATTAAACTTGTTGAGTTTACCGAATTGCTTTGTTCTTTTTAATGACGTTGATTTGAATATTTCATAGACATAATTTCATATTCAATATTTGCATAAGCTTCTTAAGTCAACATTTGCCCCAGCTCGTTTTCACAATCTTCAAGTCACTTGCATAATGTAATAATCACCGTTAAGTAAGTAATTGACCAGCTCGTAATAGACCCAAAGGCATTTTCAACTTCGATTGCTTGTCGCTGCTTTGCATGCCAATAACATCAATTATTAATACAAAACTTGGCCAACATTAATTGCGTACAAATAAGCGCATAGCTCAGCTTAGTCGGTCTCAATGTATGTGCACAGTGATAATGGCTGCGATATTGAAGGATTACGCATAATTCACCATCAGTTTACTTAATTGGCGCACAGCGTTTCTGTTGTGCATTAACTTGATCATTAATCCCGGAACAGTAATGGACACTTGAGATTATAAAAATTACATTAAAGGCTTTTGCGTGTCACAGGGCTGGGCAAAAACAGATTCATTAAATGAACAGATTTTAAATGCTGACAGACATTACAACATCATTATACCCTCGACACGGCGCGTGGCTACAAAAGGGCATATAAGAAACTTTCATAAAATCATGAACAGACTTCGACCATAAAAAGAGTTTGTATTGGGCCTAACTTTATTATCGGGAAAGTTTAAAATACAATTAAACTGTAAAAGATGGTTAAGTGTCTCTGAAAGGTATCTGAAATTCGAGCATTGTTTTATGGTGATTATCCTTTCTTTTCGACATCATTAAAAACCTGTTAAATATCAACGATACACAGTAACTAAAGTTGTTCAAATAAATACGTTCTGAAATAAATGCCGATCCAGATTTAATGACATTGCAAGCATTAAACAAATTCCGTATGAAACTCCAAGGATAAACAATTAGTTTGCGTTACACTTTAAGCAACAAGCATAATAAAAGTTCAGACAGAATCTGCTTCATAGTCAAAATAACATTTTGTGTGAGGTTGTGCAATGGAATTAAAAGATAGATACGAGGTACAGCAACTGAGAAAACAGCTGCCGCATTTAATTGGCAATAAAAGTGGACAACAAATGTCGGCAGCCAGTTACAGAGGGTGGTCTCATAAGTTATCTTGTTTCGACTACAAATTGTGTTAACTTATGACGAATAAAAGAGTTAACACATTTGAACTTAAGAGACTTAGTACAAAATGAAAATTTCAACAAGTCGTCGAATGTTGGTAAATATTAAACATAGTCATAGCCTAATATAGCCTTATATATTTACACTTAGAATTAATTTAGAATTAAGGTTGTTGCACAAAAAGTCCTGAAAATGAATATATATATATAATTTGCATGAACAGCTTGCAATTATTTTTGTATTTGCAGTAAAAAAAACGGAGACAACTCTACAAAAATAAAGCTTCAAATGCAAATTATTTAATTAGTGCAAAGAAAGCAAACAGTATTTCTAAAATATTATCAGAAAAGAAAATACCGTATCAAAACAGAAAAATTGAAATAATCAAAACAAAACTTAATTGAAAAATTGTTCACTCAATTCACAGAAAAATTGTTTTCTTTTTACAATTTGATACTCCAGGTAACAAAGTTCTCTTTTCTTACATATTGTATGTGTGTGAAAAAGAGGAAAACATTTTCCGATAAGTACAAATGGTAAAAGTTCGCTGGAATCGAGTACTTAGATGCGAAAAGTAAATCGATGCTTACTTTTCGTTTCTTGTGAAAATGCTTGAACTCGTTGAATTTTTTACCAACTTCAATTTGGCAAAAGAAAATAGCGGTGTACATTTTAACTGCAAAGTTGGCCTTTGGTGACCAATGTGAGTTGTCATACATATTTTAAAAGCATTGCAAAGTATTATTATGTACCCAGATTGTTATTAAACCACCCCGGATAAGGAAGACCTGTACAGCAGAGGGTCGCACAGATATATAGAGAAAGCGGGAGGACATAACAACAGGCCGCAGGATGTTGCTTTGAATGTGCGTGTGTAGCCGCTTAGGCTCTGTTTGTAAAGTTAAATGGCACAATGCGTTGATTAAACGTCAAAACACCCACACTTACACACGTATTCACACACACACACACACACATATACAAAAGGGCCCAGACACTCACACGCACAAATTGGCAGCCCGCGGCGGCGAAGCGAGCAACGCAACAAACTCGACTACAATAATATTGCGCAAAAGGCAAGTCGCAAAACCTGTGCACAAACAACAACAACAACAACAACAATAACAACAACAATAACAGTGACAGAACAACAAGGACAAGAACAGCAATTGCACAAAACTGTTGCCAACGGCAGCACGCCTCTTTTGTCTGTGTCTGCCCAATTGTCTGACTGTCTGTCTGTCTGTCTGTCTGGGCGACCGCCTAACTGTCTGTTTGTGCGTTCACTTGTAGGTGAGTGTCTAAGTGTAAATATGAGCGCCTGCCGGAAGTAGTGTGATTTACAAGCAAGGCAACAACACAGCACGCGCATAATAAGAAAAAGCCAACAGCCAACGGAGCCAACAGAGCCAACACCCATTTTCATTTCACTCGGCGGCTTAACGGCCCCATGAAGCCTGTTTATTTTACTCGCTTTACAGTGTCATTGGAGTAGTTCCGCCACTTGAAGTGCCGTTATTTTATTGTCAACACAGCAAGCAATAAGGACAGGAAACTAGTTGCTCAGCTTTCCAGAGGACCCCGTAAAGTATTTCAGCTGAATTCATGTTTACGTGAAATAACTTTGAAGACAACTCTTAAAGAAATAGTTATACATATACAAATGTATTTATATATGTATATATTTATGTACTGCTAGCCAACTTCCGGCGATATATTGCTTATTGCTTGTCTGATGGCCACTTTTACAAAATCAAATATCGGCACACGTGACTTAAATGTTATGAATCTGTTCCGTTTGTGGTTTTCTAAATGGATTCCCTACTTTATAACAGTTTTTCCACAGAGGAAATAACACGTCACTTGATCTTTCAACATTTAAATACTCCCACATGGATATTCTTTTTACCAGTATAATAAATGTTAGTATATATTGATAACTAAAAAGATTGCAATAAGCTCATTTAAATACTCCTTTTGATATTATTATTAGCTCACAAATATTTAAAGACGATTTGAACTTAGCACAATACAAAAAAAAATATTTAATTTAATTATAGGAAGTCCTCTTTGGAAGTTCAGGGCTAAGCATTGTGTCAAAGTTGGTTAAGTAAGATGCTGACCTCATTTGATCCAGCGAATCACAATCAATACCTGAAGACAGTTAATGCTCAGCGTTGATTTTTATTTGATTTCTTTTGCCCTTTCGGCTCATTCCACAGCGAGTTCAGCTCGTTATTAAGTTGACTGCTTTGAGTTGATAGTTTTATTCTCGTTGGGTACACTTAAATTTCATTGGCACATTTCTGAGAGCTATTTGTACGGTGCATAAGCAATTTATACAGTTGGATGACTGCACTGAGCTAAATAGAAATCAGAAAATGAAAGTTTGCAAACTCTCTTTGAGAAATCTTTAAGCTCGAGTCGCATCCAGTGAATAATGCTGCTTTCATGTCAAAACTTTCCGCGGTACACAGATGCACACACGAATGTATGTATATATATTCTCATTTGTATATGCGGAAAAGGACGAGAATTGTATGTATTTATTCTTAAAGCCACAAGCCCAAGCAGTTAGCTATTTTGGCTGGCTTTTGGAAATTTTAAAACGGTTGGCTTGCACTTTACGATCAGACAAGCCACAACAATGATTAGCATAAATTTAAATTCGCATAATAAACAAGAAATTTCGTAGGCGTTTCCTGCTCAGCTCTCAGCTCTATTTACAATACTTGCACACACACACACACACACGCTAAAACTGGAGCCACATATTTAGTTCGCCAAGTCAGGAAATTGGGCAGAAGGAAGTGGTGTATAAGTATATGCACAGCATGGTTTGCAGGTCCTGTCCCGGTCTGGCTTGCTCATAGATACGATAATAACAGTGCTAACATGCTGATTTATGCGCTGCGCAAATATTTGTTGAGGCTGCCCAAACTCTAAAGTCGGCTTTAAAAACTTTTCTTCGTCAGTTTAAAGTCACTTCACGGATAGGGTTGCTAACATATACATACATATGTTATTTTATTTATTTTGGTATGAATGTTAGGCAGTTAACAGGCAGACGTCAAAGTTATTCAACTATAAAATACCCTATGCCAAAAATATTACCTTGTCTACACAATAAAGAATCCTAACTTTAAAACTTTCATAATTTATCAATTTGATTGTTTGAGGTATGTGGTTCTCAATAATAACTGCTAAGTATATAAGAATTTGGATACGAAATGTGTAAAAATTAAAAAGGCATCATCTAGCCAAATACGTATTTTTATATTTTAGATCTGGATGATGAGTTGAGTCACTTTACAATGTCCTTATTTTGAAAATGAAAAGGTTTCTTCTGTATGCACTTTTAACAATTTCACAATTTCAACAGTCTTATTTTGTTTCTTACATAATAATTGTTTTTATTAACTTAATTTGTTCCGTACAAATTTTATAGTACATACTCAGTTTCTACATTCTACAAACAGTGCAATTGTGTCACTGCTACGCCTAAGGTGTCTGCCACGCCCACTCATTTGTAGCAGATGTACACTGTAATAACAATTGTCAAAGTGTTTTACTTGCCATTGTTAGAGCTGTCAATGGCTGTGTGCAAGTTGACAACTGCATAAAGTTGGCAACCCACCGTCCGCCTCAGTCTGAGGCGACTTGGCCTGTTTGCGATTGTCGAGTAACAAGTTGTGTGCACATATGTTTGTCTGACACTGTCTGTGTCTTGTTTGTGTTCATTGTTGGCATTTGGCATAATTAAACGCAGCTGAAAGTCATGTCAACAACGTTAACACACACACACACACACACTCACACAGTTGTAATTACACAAATAGACGCTGCGGCACTTGGGCTCTAGAGCACGCCTAAAAGTATGCAACAAACCGCCCATATGTGCTGGCTGCCAAATTTGGCAAAAACGTCATAATTGAAGCAAAGCATCTGTAAAATGTGCAAAAGACTTAACGAGCCTGGGCATAAATGCAAATTAGCATTTAATGCAGAGACGTGGTAGGGCCTTGTTTGGGTAAGATTTTTTTATAGGGATAAAAAAACACACACCCAAAAAATGTATGTGATGAATGCTTGATAGGAGTTTCAATTATTAAGGCATTAATTAGATTTAACTTGAGCACGCAACATGAACATTTAAGACCCTTGGGCCATGATTCACACGTGAGGTGTGCGATAGGATCTGATTTGATCTTGGAGCTGTTCCACTTGCAAAGCGGCAGGTGGCATGCCCCAAGTAATTTGTAGCTAGCCTTGGCTTGCCAGCACATGTCCGCACATGTCAAAATTTGCACTAGATAAATAATTAAAAAGGTTGTCATCATAACGAGCGCTTACCCTGACTGCCTGTTAATGTATAAAAGTTATTTAAATTTCGCATGGCTCAATGCGTTTCTTTTTTCTCTATGAGCCCGTGAACTTTGCAGCTGGCAAGTGACCCAATTTGCAGCTTATCTGGCCAAGAGATTGCCTCTTGAGTTTACCCAAATAGAATCAATTTTAAATTGACTGCTCGCCACAACTATCCAACTGATAATTGTCCTTGTGCCGATAATTGAGAAACGTGCTCATTCCAAATGCATTTGCATATACATATACACATATATACATCTATGCATCTATGTGAGTGTGTATTTGTGTTGGACAATCAAACAACAATAACAAGTCTAGAGCAGGAGCTATGCTAATTTCGCAATGTCCTCTGCGGCTGCATTGCCAATTTGCTGTGACATTGTGTGGCTTTGAATGGCATCACCTGCTCTTAGATTGCGATTGAGCTATCGCTTCGCCCGCAGATATTCGGGGTAATTATTGCCAGCTGAAGCAGTTGCATGCCACTTCAATAGGAGCCGCAGCCAAAGCAGTTGACTTAAGCTGATTGCGAATTGCAGTCTCGCTTTTTCTCTATATCCCTGTCGATTGCAATCTGAATCATCTGCGACAACTCGTGCTGATGCTGCTGCTTCTGCTCTTGCCGCTTCATCACACTTTAACTGGTAGTGAAAGCCAATCGATTTTATGCCATGTGCCGTGTTTTTTTTTTTGCACTTGCCAAGCCAGCGAATTTGTGTGGAAGACGTGTAAAACGAGTGGCAAACTGGCGGTGCCTTAGCCCAGTTGTATGCTTAGCAAACATTCAGTAAACTTCTGACACTACCTCAACAGCATTCTGTTGACACACACGCACACACACACACACACTTGCGCAGCTGCACTAACATAGAATAAGTCCTATTTTCTATGACCTTTTTATTGTTGCACCCTCAGCCAAACAGACAACAACACATTGCCCTTGTTGCACGAGTGCAAGACGCGTTAGACTGAGCATCTATTGAGGCTGTCGAGTGGGGAATGCATAAATAGTTATTGACTTACTTTTCAAAATAAAGTGTAAACATAGATGCACTCCAATTGTTCTATTAACAACCGCAGGGTGAGTGTCTTCTTTAATGCAGTCGGTCATTGTTGTATCGCAATTACACGCTTAACTTGCGGGGCTTGGGCCGAGTATTGAGTATCGATCCCGGCATGAATAGAGCATTGCCTGTAAATCCAAGCTCGACAATAAAAAACGTAATGAAAGTAGCAAAAAAAAAGAACGTTTTATGGTCAATAAAACGAGAGCCATTTGGGTTTATTGAAACCCTTGGACTGTGCATTGAAAAATCTTTAGCTGCCATCCTGACCCTCGTCAAAAGGAGACGACCTATCAGTGAAAACTGAAATGTAGACCACATAAAAAACAGAAATTACCTGCGATTTTTGTTTGCTCAACCAGACTGTCCTGCACAGAAAAAGACAGTAAGAAAAGAAGGGAAACGGGGGGAGAAAGGATTTAAAGAGCGTCAGAGGACATCATATTCAGCGCAATTATATGGCAACACCTACACAAACATGTTGCGGCTACTGTGGTTCAGCATAATGGGCAAGTCGAGGTGTGAAAAGAACAGAGTCGTATCCCCTAAGCGGCTAAATAGCACGCATACACACCAACACACACACACACACGCACACACAGTCAGATGCAGCTCTGTGTGTGTGCATGGCTCTGTTTGCATTCCCCTTTGTGGTTTCGCTTGGTGACCCAATTTATGGTCTGGATATCACGGGCGCATTGCTCCCAAGCGTGGTGCTCATTTGTTTTGCGGCTGTTCCCATAATTATGGCTGGCAACTGCCAACAACACACAATCACGCAGACACAAACACACACACGCACACATACACACTCACACAAATACATATAGGTACATATATGTAAATTGCTTTTGGTCATATTTAATTCCAGCTAATTAAATTCAATTGCCGAGATTTTGCTTTTGTCAAATGCACATTTTAACTTGATTTGATCAAGGTAAGCTCATATGGCCGTGTTACCTTAGCAACGAGGGATTAAGTTAAGAGTTTCATAAAACTCTAGAATAAGTTAATCTGTTGATTAAAATTCATTAATCCTATTAGTCTTATAGACTGTCTAGGGACATGGCAACTGACACACACTCAGTCGAATGGTACTCGTCTAATGGGCAACAAATTGTTCCACAATAATGATTGCTCTCTGGCAGAAACATTCCGATTGGCCCGGATAATCGATATCATCTGTCACGCCTACTGGCAGTGATGTAATCCCAACCGAATTCAACAAATTATTGGCGGAAATGTTGGCACATATCAATTGCTACAAATGCTTTGTGTTTTGTGTGTTGTGTTTATGTTTGTGTGTGGCCAACAATTGCCGGTGGTATATTGGCATAGTGGAGGGCAAATATGGAGCAATCAGTGCGATGCGGAATCAACAATTCTTAATGCTATTAATATTTTATTATTATTATTACTCGGCTATGCAAAGACGCCGAACAATGGCGAAAAGTCGACTTTCTGCTGCTGCTTCCGGGTAATAGAAAATATGGAATTAATTTCAAACACTGACAAATAATGGCAACAATAGCCCCGCTATGCCATTTACGTTTAGGTGTGTGTGTCTGTGTGTGTGTTTGTGTGTGCACAGGGTAATAGAAAATGTCGGTCGTGTGGATTAATAATTCAATTGGATTGCACAATGCGTCGCATGCGTTTTACACTTGATATGCAAAGTGCCTGCCGGCGAATAATTTCCAAACAGAAAAGTTCATCTAAGTGGGAATATTATGGCGGGGAGGGCGATGGACTTTGTTCCTTTAAAAGATTATGACAATTGGAAAACGTTGCTAAGCGGCAGTGGAATACAAATTACCATCAGCATTTAGTAACTGAAAATGCAAATGCATTTTATCGATTTGTGGACTGACTAACTCGATAATAATGCAAACAAAATTGACTTAATTAAGTTATAAACATAGACCATCATGTTTGTACTGTTGTTTGGAACAGTTGCTTTTAAGGGCTCTTTGACAATTAGCTAAAAGTGTATTTAAGCGGAAACTGTCAAACGACATTGTTGCCCCTTTCGTGTTTGCCATACCATGCACCATGTTTCCTACTAACGGTGCCTGTGTGTGGCAGAATAAGTTGCAGAATACTCTAAGCGCTGCACGTCAACTTACGTGCCACTCATTATTTACATTCGATTGAAAGTTAAGCGTGCGAGCAGCTCGGCACACTGCAAACTTTATCGTTGGCTATGAATATGGCTGCTATAGCATACATAGCGAATACTAAACGCGTATCTGTGTGAGTCTGCGTCTGCATCTGTATTTGCTCAGTATTTTTCATATCCTTTACGTAGCACGTAAATTTTTCGTTTGCCAAATATATGATAAAGTTTGGCGTAACTCAGCGTCCGTTCCCCAGCCAGCTGTGCACCCTTTTCAAAAGTGGATTATACATCGATATATGTGTGTATGTTCATATATGGAATCTGGTGTATTCGTGTTTGCTGCTGCAAAAAGTTTCGCATGTGCGTGTTCTGCTAATGAGACCCGCATTCATTTTCATTTAGCACCTGGTTACTGAGAAATGAAGGAAGAAACAAACACACACCTATATAAGTAAATATATATATATATAGAAATATATATATTTAACGAAATAACGAATAAAAAATTTACCCCATCCATTCATTATATTTCATAATTATGTCTATTAAATACATTGAAGGTAACTCTGACTAATGAGTTTTGATGGGTGCTGATTACAAATGGCAAGGTTCTAGATTAAGTTGATAAATACTAAATTTAAGACTGTAGTTAAATCATTACACTGCTGACTATAAAATTAAACTTACTCTAAGCAGCAAGATGGAAAGATATACAAAAAAAATGTGTATTAAGTTATTACTTAATTTAGTTGTATATTTTGGCTTTTCTCAGTTTTCATTTTGCCACATAATAATTAATATATTAAATCTGCTGTTGAAAAAAAGCATTTAAATTCAATTAGATTATCCGTTTTTGCCTGTATTATAAACTTATTTTTAATATACACCAAAAACTTTCCTATAAAAGCTTTTTAAATATTACCATATTTTTACCTCTTGGCATAATTTATAAATCTCGGTCGCACTATTAAAAACAAGCTACATGTGTTCGTCAAAAGTGCGCACTTAATGGCTGCTCATTAAATTGAGTTTTAATGCGATTTCCTGACAACTTTTAAATGAACACATAATACCACAAAGTATCGACATTTTGTCTTTGTTCTTTTGTATGCAAAGTCTTTGTTTTTGGCAACGCGTTCGACATTCGACGAGGTCAAAGGCTAGTGCAGATATTTATTACGCATACGCTCCATAAACCGCACGCAATCAACCTACAATGTCAAAGGATATGCGCGCGCGTAATAAAAGTGAAATTCGTAAAAGCTGACGCCTGATGGCTGATGTCTGTCATAGTCTTGCAGCCGATCAAACAGTAAATTACAAGGGCATATAAAACAACGCCAATAACGGCGGCGGATACCTGAATCTTTTCTGTCCTAAAGGATAATTTTACGAGCTCTCCATGGACATGGACATAAAACTGCCAAGCTAAAACCAGTAGCCAAGCCAATAAACCAATGCAATATCGATGGCCAATGAATGCACATAAACCCACATTTTCAATCCCCCCCCCTTTTGCACACTTACCGTGGTGCCGTCATAGCCATTTGTCAGCAGTTGTATGTCGATTTCAAATTCCGCATCCACCTTGGCGGTTGTCAGCTGCAGCGGCAGGTGATCGACGGCCAATAGCAGCGCGCTGAGGTTGCGACGACTGCCATTGGCGCCGTTGCCACTGCCACTGCCACTGCCGTTGCCGCTGCTGCTGCTGCTGCTGCCACTGCTGCTGTTGCTGCCGGACAGTAGACTGCCATGGTTGAGGCTGCTGTTGCCGTTACTGCTGCTGTGAGTCGATGCTGCTGCTGCTGCGGCCGCTGCTGCGGCCAGGGCTGCGATGGCCGTTGCGGCGTTCACTGCATTCGACATATTGAATGGGGGGTAGTTCGGTGAATTGGGGAGGGGGAATTTGGAAACAATAGCTTGATTAGTTCCTTCGCAGTCGCTGCCTGCGGTAATCAGCGCTCGATTTCAATCTCAGTATGTAAAACAGATTGCCAGGCGACTGTGGCGAGGCATTTTGGATTTGATTGTGATTGTGATTTCTAGTTAGTTGAGTGTGTTTATTGTTTTTGTGCATATCCTGACGATAAGGAGGATTGGTCAATTCAAAAGCTGCATGCTGCTTTGCATTTGCCAAACACACAAGCACACCTAGTCCAAATGGTAATGCAATATAAACACTATGTAAATCAACATGTCCTAGGCATACGTTGAGTTGTGCCCAGTCATCGTCATGCCACATTTCCCAAACGGAAATTGCATATTTTCAACAGTTTTTCTCTGTGCCTCCGACTGCAGAGTCATTTATTATTGGCCTCGACTACAACAAGACGTGACCATTCAGTTGCAATCGTGTGTTTGCTTGTTTGTGCTGCAAGCCAGTAAATAACTGTTCACTTGATAACTGCATGCACCATGATGTTTGACCTGTCGTTGGCTTTGCCTTTGCAAATTATCAAATTGTTGCCAATTGCAGACTGTTTGCAGACTGTTGAACGTTCAAATTGGGTCCACAAAAACGTGCAACGAATCGAAAGATCTCAAAAATTAGTTTCTCGTAACTTTTGTGAACGCGCACAGCGATTAACGATTCGAACTACGATCGCCAGAACTCACACAGACACACACACACACACGAGCACGCACACGCACACGGACACGGACAGGCTGAAGTTAAATGTCGGGTTCTGGAGCTGCTGCCGCGCCGAACTGTGCGATTTGAAGGCTGAACGTTGACTGCCCGTTGCCCGTTAACAGGCACGCACGAGCGACACGGTAAGGCAGGCGGACTGCGGGCGGGCGGACGGGCGGAACGCTGGCGAATGCCGTGCGTTCATTTGCCAATGCCGCACGGTATGCAACAAATTTGAGGCGCCTTCGTATGCGACTAGCTGCGAAGGCTCCGACGATTCAACAGGATGTGCCCAGCGTATGTAATCGTAGCACAGGCGAACTGTGTGCGCAGCGCACCGCAGAGCGAGCTTTGCCAGCCCAGAGCAAAATGGGGAGAGAGAGAGAGAGCGCAGGTGGGTGGGTGGCAACCAGCCACAGATAAACAGAGAATGTGCGAGTGAGAGAGTGCACACGCTCTTTTTCAAGTTCGGAATTAGCACCTGTTGAAACTTTGGCGCGTTTTTGTTTTTGTTATTTTTTTTTTGGCTTTTTTTTCTACAGCGCCCGCAATTTAGCCTCATTACCGTCCGTTCATTGTGACGGCGTGAAGTGCACGTAATGAAACTAAATTGCGAGCACTGACAAATTGCACTTGCAGGGCAATTTTTCAATTTCAATTTCATCTAAGCTAAGCCTGCATTTATTTTGACACACAATTCGAAAGCTCTCTTTTCCTATCACAAGTTGACTTATCTCTTAAGTGAAACGACGCGTCTCAAAACCAAATTCTCTCGCGCAGCCAGTTAATGTGCCTGGCCAGATCCGTATAGATGACGGGCTTGGTTAGATCACAGCGATTGGCAAGCACCTGCCCGGCCGACACCACGCCACGCAGCACCCATATATTATTCTCCTGCAGCATTAATCCACCGCCGGAGTCGCCGCTGCAGGGCCCGGCCGCTTGCTTGTTGGCCGCACACAGGGTATTCGAGGTGAGGAGACGGGCGGCTTCGGTTGATTTCAGATTCTCCTGGCACTCGGACTCGATCACGATGTCCGTGTCCGTCATCTTGGCCACACGCGTATGCACATTGCCATGCTCGTCGGAGCCCCAGCCAGCGACAAAGGTTTTGTAGCCCGATGGCAGCTGCAGCAAATAGTTCTCGTTCCACAAGCAAATGGGCTTAATGAATTCCCCAAAGCTGCAGACACAGAAATCAATACACATCCTTTTATAAACAGACTCTAAGCTTATGCTCACCTCACAGGAACCGCCAGCTTAAGCAGCGCAATGTCCGCATTCGCGTAGTTCTCCGTCGAGTACTCTTCATGTATGAGCAACGTCGAGATCTCCACCAGCTGGCCGTCGGACGCCACGTTCAGTTTGTTGCGGCCCAGGGAGACGCTGGCTCTGTTGGCAGTCAAGTTGCGGCTGGAATAGCGGAAACAATGGGCCGCTGTCAGCACCGTCGAGGCCGTGATCAGCGTGCCGCCACAGAAGAAGCGCAGACCATCCGGGCCACGCTCGTACAGGGCTGCCATCCACGGCTGCTGGCCGCGACGCAGCTCCGTGCCCAAATAGATAAGTGGTGACGTGACGGGCCCTTCCCGCCCGCAGATGCCACCAAGCGAGCCGAGTCCCTGACCCCCCACCCGGGTGGCTGCTGGCGGCCTGGGTTGTGCCACGGCACGTTGAGTGGTAATTGGCCTTGGTGGTAGTGTTGGCGCTGGTGCTGGTGGCCTATTCTGGAATATGGGTCTTTCTTCAGATTCGGGCTCTTCGAGAGTTTGCTGCCACATGGGTCTCCTCTGCGGGGGCGGCGGCGACGGAGGCTGAGGTCGCTGTGGCCGCATCGGTGGCTCAAACGATTGCTGGACGAATTGAGGCTGCTGAGCGAAGAACGGCACCGTTCCATAGCTCAGCGAACGGGACAAGGAGAGCGTCACACTGGTGGGAGGATCTGCAGGAGAATTTAGGTAAGGAATAAGTGGCCGGCAGAAGGGTCTGAGCATTAAGTGGGACTTACATGGCGCTGCTCTGCACAGGACAACATCGTTGATCATCAGCGAGGTTAGCTTGGGCAGTACGCCGGGCGTGGGAAAGTCGACGCGATATAAAATTGGGTTGTTATTGCGCAGATTAAATTTGGTTGTCTCGTCATCGTCCCACAGTGAAAGGCTGCCAACGTAATCCTGAACGAGGTGGAAAAAAATCAATTTTTAATGCATTTAGAAAACAAAATTCCCTGTGTTAAAGTTTTTGTGTTAACTCTTTGTGTGGTCGGTCAGACGAGCCGCTGTAATTCCCTGTCAACTCAGTGAGACAATATTTATTCTTTTTAATTATTCAACTCTATTGATTGGCATTAGAAAAAAAGAATTTAAAATATGCCATGCTTACTTATATGTTTAAATAAATAAATTAACTTGGTAAAACCAACACCTTTTGCGGTTTCACTATTAAGGCAACAACAAATAAGATTTATAGCAGCAGTGTAAGCTCAATAATCCAAGCGGACGAGAGGAAACCGGTCACACAACTTCTGGAACTAACACTCGGAGCCAGAGAGCTGCGTAGAATCATCAACAAGTATTTGTATTATTTAATCTACAATAGTATGTGAACAACGCGTGGACTTGGCAATGATTTAAAAACCTTAGCATATGCCGATATTGACACACATTAGGTTAATAATAACATTTATACTATATATTATGATATTTACTTTGTTTACAAACAAAATCGAAAAGTTTTCTGTGTTCATTTGAAGCGATCTTTACGAAAAAAAATATATTTTACTTATGCATTATCAAAGCCAACTGCCAATGCTATGGGAAAATCACAAAGCTAATCTACAATGGAGGTCAGCGCATGATAAGAGAATAAGGCTTTGTAACTTAGTAAAACCCAAAACGTAACAGGATGCTTTCCTTGGATCTCCTCAGGATCATTTACTCACCGTACTTAATGTACCACGCTGCGAGAACTCAGCTCGGACTATATTTTCCTGGAACTGTGGATTATGTCGTACAGAAATACGGCCCACGTACTGCTGACCGTATCCGAGGTACTCGAAGTACTGTGGGCAGGCCACAGGCGGCACTTGCTGAGCTGCACTGGGCCAGGTTAAGAGCAGTAAATACAAACAAATGCCATATAGTATTAGTGGCTGTTCCATATTCTAAACACACGAAGTTCTTCTTATTTTTAAGGAACACGCGAAACCAATTAACTAAGCGCATTCACGGCGCAGACTTCATTGAAAGAGCGCCCAGCAATGACTGTTGTGTGTGGGATTTATATCTCTCAATCCAGCCAGCGTTCGATGAGCGTCGATGATCTGAGGCAAAAACCAGATGCAGCTCACTCTATCTCTCCCTCTCCCTCTCTCTCTCTTCCACTCTCCATCTCTGTCGCTTGTAATCAGCCAAGAAATTCTTGTGCGTGCTCTTTTTTCTCTCTCTCGCTTTTGTTTCGATCGATTTCTTTGTTAAATATATAATTTCTCTTTTCGAAGAGTATCGAATAGCGCTCATTTGCTTAACTTTACTACTACTGTCTAGACGTAGCATATCAATAAAAGCTTGACATATACAAATAATAATTAGCATATAAATTACCCCAATGATGACGTACAAGCCGTAATCTGACCCGCGAATCTTCCGCAAACGAATGTTCATTTTACTATTTTATTTATTGGTAATTTAAATACAGCTAGGATATTTGCTTAAGCTATGTAATTGAATTGTGGCACTGTTTGGAAGGCAGCTATTCCCACATGTTACGCCGCAGCCACTCTATGTGCTTGGCCACGTCCACGTAGATGCTGGGCTTGGAGAGATCGCAGGTATTGTTCACAGCCAACCCAATTGAGATGACGCCGCGCAGCAGCCAAATATTGTTCTCCCTGAGCATCAGACCGCCGCCTCCGTCGCTGGCGCAAGGACCCGCGCCCACCCGCTTGGCACAGATGGAGTCGGGCTGGACGAGGTCGGTCACCTTCAGCTCGCTGCGGCAGTTGGCTTCCGTCACGATGTTCGTGCTGGTGATTTTGGAGAACTTGGTGAACAGATTGGCGTTCTCATCGGCGCCCCAACCAGCCACATAGGTCTTATAGCCCGAAGGCAGTTGTGCCGGATATTGCTCGTTCCACAGGCAAATGGGAACCACGTAATCATTGAAGCTATTGGGCAAACACGCATTTAAATAACACATAATTCATTTAATAAATACTACTACTTACACAGCTGGCTCGGACAGCCTGATGAGCACCAAATCCGCTCTTATGCTGTCGTATTGATAGTCCTCATGGAAATGCAACTGGCTAACTTCGCGCAGCCAACCATCCATCACAACATCGATCGTGTTCCTTCCGAGAGAGACGACCGTCTGGTTGGCCAGCAGATCACGGCCCGGAAAGCGGAAGCAGTGCGCCGCCGATAGCACTGTCCGGGCGGACAGCAGCGTGCCGCCACAGAAGAACAGCAGATCCGTCTTCTGCTCGAACAGCCCAACCAGCCATGGCAGCTGACCGCGCTGCAGCTGCTCACCCTGGAAGATGAGCGGTGTCGTGACGGCTCGTTCCCGTCCACAAATCGCATTCAACGGCTGCTCAGCCAGCGCTGGCGTCAAACTAATTGGCGGCTGTGCCACTGGACGTGGTCTGTTATTTACCCTTTGCGGCACTTGCGATTCCTCAATATAATAAACAGGTTGTTGCCTGTTCTGGACGGGCTGGACGGGTTGGACGGGCTGATCGGGTTGCGTGAATTGCCATTGTTGAGTCGCACCACCCTTGAATTGTGGTGTGTCGAAAAAGCCGAGCTGCACATTTGTGGTGCGCAACACGTGCATTAGTGAGATTGCGGTTTTTGGTGGCGGATCTGCACGGGAATTCGAATGTATTAAATGCGCTGGTCACAAGTCGGTTACTTACACTGCGCTGCACTGCAGAGCACCACATTGTTCAGACTGATTTGGGTCAGCTTGGGCGGACTACTGGGCAAGGGAAAGTCGACGCGATAGTTAATGGGTTGCCCGTTGCGGACATTTGATTTTGTTGTCTCTTCGTCGTCCAGCAAGGATAGGCTGCCAGCGTGGCTCTATGTGGATAAACGAGAGGGCAATTATTAAAAGCAACAGGTAACAACTAACTTAAGTCTATCAACAATAAACTGTCATACAGTATGAAATCCCATTTTACAGGGTATTTACACTTCGCTGCAAACCTTTTTTTTGTATAAATATTAAAGATGCCGGGGATCTTCTGTGGAGTTGGTAAAACCAATAAAAATCTTTATTTAAACTCGTCAAGTTGTTTGCATGCACGATTGGCCATAAAGCCAATATATGTACTATATGAATCATTTCGGCCATATCGACTCAAGTTCAAGAGTGCCCAAAGCAAACAATCAAACCAATCTTTTTTTTTGTAAAACTTGCTCTTTGCTGCTATTTATAAACGATCGCTGAGACTCTCTTAAAGTCGCAATCGCTTTAGTGTTAACACAAGCAATTATGCATTTCAATGATTGTATCTCAATGCAGGCAGTGACAGAGTAAATTTGTCATATTTGTTTCTATTCTCTGTTCATTCAAAAAATAAATTTCCCTCCACTGTAAACAGAGTATTGCGCAGTCGTTTTATTTGTGCAAACGCGGGAAAAAACACACAGAGCGCAAAGCCATTTGCTAGGGTCAATGAGTGATAAGAGCTGAAAAAATTAGCTCCGATTTAAACCCAGAACAGCATGCAACTGGGAAAAAATACGTATAGAATAGCACTGATTCACATACATGCAATCTGCGGTAAAACTTATCTTCCTGGTACATACCCATTCGTAGGCTCCAAGCTGGGAGAACTGGGCAACGAGCTCGTTAACCGTAATTTGCGAATCATGCCGCACCGAAATCTGTCCAATAAACTGCCCATCGAATGACAAGTACCTAAAATACTGCGGACAGGCAATTGGTGGCAAACGCTGGGCGGAACTTGTCAATATTGGCCAGAACAATGGCAAGATGCCCAACAAGATGAACACTTTTTCCATATCGGCTATCACGTTGTGTATTCAGTCAGCAATCAAAACAAAATGTACTCGGAAACTACACTCGCGTCACAAATCGATCGGAGTGTCTAACTGGAGCACAGCGGCACCTTACGCTCGGAACATCGGCGAACGAATGATTTATATTTACTTATGGTTATTGAATTTTAATCACTCTCCAGCCACCGACCTGCGAGTGTTGATCTGTTATTCTCCGTGCTCTCGGGCAAAACCGGAAAGCTTAACAACCGAGCGCCGGCTGTTAAATATTATAATATTTTTCAACTGGGTCTTTCAACATCGCAATGACGTTCGCAATTATAAATAGATTTTTCAAAATTTTCAGATTATTAATGTCAAATAAAACGTTATCTGTGTATATAAATATATTAATATTAACTTTATTTAAAAGCAAAAATTGTTTTCAAATATTATATATATTATTATTAATATGATTATTTGGTATTTTATCCCAATTAAAAATATTATTTGGCAACCCCTTCTATTATATAGATTATTAAAAAATATAGCTAATGAAAGACAAAACTGCAAATAATAATTTTACAAAATTATTACAAATACATTTATTATCATTGACTTAATAGAGCATTTAAGCATCGTTGTGTCGTTTTCAATTTAATGCTAATGCCTTTAGGTACGTAAAGCACATTGTTTAAATTCTGACATAATACTTAATTAAAATTCATATTAGAAGATGCTGAATTGCATTATTTATGTTGGTGGTAAACATTGAGTTTACCTGTTTCTAGAATTACGTTTGGCATAGCAACTTTTAATATTAAAAGGTATGTGGTACAATTATTTAGAGACTAGCTGATGTTCTGGCTAATCCAAGTCATATGCTTGGAAAGATCGCAGTAAAGCACATATTGATTATTATTGCAATGGTCAACGGTGCTGCGTTCGCCCAGGGACACAATGCCCCGGAGCAGCCAGCGGCTGTTGCGCTTTACCATTAAGCCACCACCGGAGTCGCCCAGGCAGGGACCGGAGCCATCCAGGTTGCCAGCGCAGAGTGTGCGTTCAAGGACCTTCTGCACCACCCACTTGCGTGCGCACTCCGACTCGGTGGCAATCTTCGCCTGGACAACGCGCGGATAACGCGTCACCGAGTTGCCCAGTTCGTCCGTGCCCCAGCCGGCAATGGAGCCGAAATCGGCTAGAATCTCGCTCTCGGCTGACTCCCACAGGCAAATGGGACTGATGACATCATTAAAGCTGCAAAGCAAGCCAGAATATTAAGTGCCTTCGTATGGATAATAAAAAACGATCGGTTAAACCCACGTGACTGGATGATCCAGTGTGACCAGCGCAATATCCGCATCAGGCTGCAGCTGCAGCCGCGATGAGTACTCCGGATGCATAACAATGCGTTTAGCATCACGCACCTCGGCGCCATCCTCTCTGTAGTTTTGCAGATCATAGCGACCCAAGGCCACCAGGACGAGCTCCTCCTTTATCTTGTACACACAGTGGGCAGCCGTGATCACCATGCTGGGCGAGATCAGCGACCCACCGCACTTGAAGGCCAGCGATAGCGACTCCTTGTGGAAGATGGCTGTCAGCCAGGGAAATCTGCCTCGAGCAAATTCCTCACCACGTTGTATGTAAGGCACGGACGTGCCCTCCTGGCCGCACACTAATGGGGGCAAGGTGAATGTGGGCAAAGGCTTGAACTTGGGACTCATCCGAATCACTGGCGGTGGAATAAATGACTGCGCAGGTGTTGCCGTGGGACTCGTCGGTGGTGGCCAGCCTTGCCAGGGCGCAGAGGCTGTGGTAATGCTTGTCGTTGTTGCCGGCCAGGACGACCAAGAAGCATCTGGAGTCGTGGACTGCTTATTGACCCAATCGGACAGAATGTGAGGAATTAATCCTTGCGGCGCATCAAAAATTAATGTTTTCACCTCGACATCGGACTGGCCCTCGGAAAACGTACGGATCACCGGAGTGGGAGCCAGCTGGCGGGGTGATTGCGGCCCGTTAATTTGCAGCACGTAGAATCGATTGAAGAAACTCTTCGGCGGATTATCTATAAGTACAACGTCAACGAGCCACGCTGACCAAAACCCTTTAAGGATAACTCACATTCACTGCCCGTGCACAGCGGAGCGCCATTATATGCCAAGCTCGTGAGCTTGGGCAGCACACCCGACGCATCCGGCCAGAGGCTGAGCCGAAACTTGCCAGCACTGGCCCCACTGGCCCAACTGGCCCGCACGGTGGCCTCATCCGGATGCGGCAGCAGGGCGCCAACAACAGCTTGCTGTCGAGTATGGAATGTCGTAGCGCAATCAGTTAAATATCAATGCCAATCAACGCCTGAGGTACGTACGTCTTGAGGGCCGCGCTGCGAGAAGCGCACATCGATGCGATTGCGGCCATTTTGCAAGCCGAGCGTCAGTTCGCCTTGAAAGCTGCCAATGCCCGTCTGGATGTACTGGAAATATTGGGCACATGCGTTTTCCGGAATACGCTGACCAATGGAAACTCTTAACAACCTGGCCAGCAACAGCAGCCAAAACAGCAGCTTGACCATTGTCTGCATCAGTGAAATCACAAAAAAAACCAAAAAAAAAAATAACAACACCGAGTTCTAATTGAAATATTGTATAATTGTTTAATGCACACGCGACAAGCGTCAATAGGTGAATACAACTGCAGTCGGCATTTTGTGCTCAATTGAGTGTCGGCGGCGTTGTAAAGCCAGTATGCTAAGCAAACTGGAAATACCGCATCGTGCTGGGGCTGATAAAGCGCCTAGAACAAATCACCGTTAGCACGGCTTGAGTCTAGAGAGTTGAGTGAAAACAGAGTCTGAATGGAAAAACACTCCAAGCGCGTAAATAGGATTGAAACATGAAAATTACTGAGTAAACAGGCAGCGACTTGTTTATTTCGTTGGCTTATTTATAAGCGCTCATCTCACAATATTCCGTTCAATCCAGCGAAGATGTTTGGCAACGTCACAGTAGATGACGTACCGGGACAAATCGCACCCATTGCCGACGCGTTTGGCCAGGGAAACGATGCCGCGCACAAACCAGCGATTGTCGCGTAGCACCATCAATCCACCACCGGAGTCGCCCA